>OW796093.1:13959911-14329911 GCA_941860345.1 Chrysodeixis includens
GAACGTAATAGTTGATTGGAAATATGAAAAGGTCTTTGCTCTAGGGCTACCTAAGAATGTATGGATGTGAAATGTATGGAATGTACCCCCCAGCGAAAGTAGCTGCAAAAACATAACCCCCTCTATGTTTGGTTCAAAAGCAGCCTGTGTGTACTAATTGTTAATTTAGGATGTCAGCTAAATTCATACAAAATATCAATAATATACATCCATTTCAGCGTAAAGAGAAAACAAACATACACACTCAAATGCTTTAGCCTTTATAATGTTAAAAGATTACTAGAATACTCCTGTTCCATTCCCTCTATAAATTCATACAAATATTTAATAAATATCTCCCACTAACATTGTACTAGTAAGTTGGCTAGCTATGCCTCGCACCGCCCACGAGAGTGGAGATCGCTATCCCGCGCCGCCGGCCGCGCGCTGCTCCACTGACCCACACCAACCATACTTAGATACAGTTTGAGACACGTGCTCCTTATATTTGTACCTTTAATATATTTAAATAATTTGCATGCATTTTATCTTCCTCTGAAACACTCTATTAAATGAACGCATCAAAATCCATTGCTTAGTTTCAAAGATCAAAGAGAAGACAAGCCACAGAAAACAACGTTGTTTTGTACTATGTAGTGATAACAACATTTTACTAAAGCTGCACTAAAATCAATTTGTATGCTTATTGCTTTCTACGTTATCCATTGCGAACTTAGGAGTAGTTAAATTTCTTTTTTTAATAGAAGAAGTCGTGTTCGAAATTCTGCCAGAAGGATTATTACGAATTGTTAGCGATGCATTCAACAATACCTATTCTGATCGGTAAGCCTTATACAAAAACAATCGTTTTTTTTCCTAGCACTCATCTAATAGAATTTATACACTAATTATTTTGACGGCCCTTCCAAAACTACCATCTACCACTCGCAAGTCTTCTGCGCAATCTATTCTCAGCGAATTGGCATCAGGTATCGGTCCTCACGCCATTACCAATGTTTTACATGGTGCGTCGATTTGACCTCCCCGACCTATTTACTGTTATTCTGGCGGTCACAATTGTCGGGTCTTAACGATTGTCAAAGATCAACGTTTGACAGCCAGAAATAACGGCTTAACGTGATTGTGTGAATGGGTGGTCACCCATCTTTGGGTGTACTGATGCGAGCGCGGCTTTACTTGAAGCTTAATTTGATATAATCCTCTTTTTCTCTGTTTTCCATGGGATTAATTCAAGCTTATTTAAAAAAACTTGAGCTCTATTGACAGACAAAAACTTTAGTGCAATGTTACAGGGTGGTCAACTTGATTAGTTTGAAATCAGGATTTACTGATTTGCCATTATACGAACAAATGTAGGAGATAGCTACATTGACGCGAGTTAAGTTTATAATTCAATAATTAATGTTGATGAGTACTTAATTTACTTTATCGAATCGAACATTAAACATCTTAAGGATCGATTAAACAGTTTCCCTTAGCAATCAACCAGTTTTTCGCGGCCTACCCTTTGGCCGTCTCTGGTATTCGGATAAAGGTAGAGTAAGGTCAGCAAAAAAACAGTTCTCAAGACGCCCATTAACCTAGTGAAGGATGTGCGGCATCACGTTACGTGACGCTATTTCCGGCGCTTATTGAAACAATATCCGGTTCGTTCCGGATTTCGCCCCGATGTAAATAAAGGGTTGTTTTCATGTTAAGGGTTGTAATGACGGGTTTATAGCTATTCAATATTTTTTGGCCTTTTTTGCTAAATTAAAAAGGCGTTTATAATGGGATAATAGTCAGGGACTTAATGATGGTGTTTTGAGAACGAGTAGTGATCAATTTTATTGATACTACTTCAGAAATTTAATGATGGGTAATCGGTTTCTTGTTAGCAATATGGATGAGTACAGCAAGGCTAAGCTTTGAGACTTTACTATGTAGCTTCAATATCAGTGAGCAAAAAAGTTAAGTATTTTGGACTGTTATCAACATGAACCTAAAACAAAAAATCTAATGAATTACGTTACTTTTATTAAAGTAAGGAAAAAACAAAATAGTTAAACTATTTCAGTGGAATGCTAAACTTACACCAGCAACCCTGCTTACACCTTCTACGAAACACAACTTTAACCTGTCAACAAGTCCTTAATCTTTAGAAATACGAATGTAATAACAAAGCAGTACAACGTATGTAGATGGTAGATATCGGGCACATCTCCGCAGTTCCCACACTCAACACATGCCGCCTTTTTTGTGTTACCTGCCTTCCTTCAAATATTGACTGATTGAAGGGTGCAGGGGACATCTGTCGGTCTTGCAGAGAAAGCAACACGCAAGAAAGCCTTAACATATGCTCATAAAGAACCTTATTCTTCACCAACATATGGCCCTTTGTAATGCCCAAAAATTCCACAAAATTCATTGTCGTAATTGTTATTATACATTGAATATTATAATGGGTTTTTGTCAATAATTGAATATGTTGTCTCGATTCAGTTTGAGTTGAGGTGAAATCAAAATATTGATGGTAGAGCGTGATTTCTTTAAAGACGTGTCGCGCCTTTATTAGACATCAACGAGTAACGTCATACAACTTGTAAGATAGCGAATAGCAGTTATGATTTTTTTTCTGCTTCTTTAAGTTTATTGTGTAGGCGAGTAATTATTAACGATAAATTTAAAAGATAGGTAGGTAAGTAAGTTTAGGTGTAAATAGCTTTAGCGTTTCATATCGGAAGGTCATATTTAATCCATAAAATAAAAGCAGTTAGGTACCATTCTTCTTCTTCCTTCATTTCTTAACAAATACTTTTGAAAACTTTGAGTATATTATTTAACCGCTCTATGTTAACCCTAAGACGTTAACTGCTTCACCGAACTGTAACTCTTAGTTTTCTAGTCCAGTTTTGAGTAAAAATTTTGTACCTATATTTTTTTTGGCATTATCCCAGTATCCCAGTATGTGTTTAACATTGTTAATCGTTTGGCGGCGATGGTACCCCTCGCTATGTGGGTCACAGTAACATGTTCTAGTCTAGAACAGTGGCGGGGACCGGTCGCGGCGCGGCGGCGGCCAGATGAGCGGCTTTCTCCCGCTGACAACTACGCACAACACACCTCGCTGTATTAGCTGCTATCACGCTAGTTTGCAAGGGGGTAAGCAGAGGTAAAGTTAGAATTAAACTGTTTTGTTGAGGACACTTCTGTTGATTTACTTTTATATTTTGCTTTCCGACGAGTTTAGTTTCTTTTCGGTTGTTATGAAAATTCGCGTAAACCTTATAAATTATCAGTTAGGTAGGTATACGTAAAATTGTAGAACATTTGCAATGTTAATGTAAAATTTTCAAGCAAGCTAAAAGTGATTTTGATTATCTTTAAAAGTTTTGTTTTAACACGCAATAGATAACTCGAATCGAATTACTGACTTCAAAGAACTAAAATTCGTACAGTTTTCCACAGTTATATTTCAATACAAAAACCATTTATTATTCGTGCTCGATCCCCGGTAGTACTAAGTCCTAGCCTCTAAGTCTGCCTACCTCATTTAGCAAAGGTACTAGGATCAGCTGATTCGCTTTCACCAGTGGCCAATGTCCGCGCGTTGTTATCGATGCGGCGCGCGTCGCGTGCGCCTGCGCATATAGCTTGCGTCTGTGTGTGTGATCGTGTATGTATAGGTGCGGCATTATTTTGATAGCTTATGATAGAACTAGGTATTTTGCTAATAGTTATCCTAACTTGATATCTAAACGTAAAAAAAATAAAACAAGAACTGAACTATTCAATTTTCTATCTATTAAATATTGTCGTTGATGGGTTGATTCTTTTTCATATTTGGTATAAAATCTGATTGAGAACAAATTAAAACTTTAGCTTTTGTTTCTTATACCTTCGTACATTTCTCTACGAGCAATTGCTTATGTTATTGAAAACTAAATGACAAGAAGTTGTTGTTGCCAACAATCCAAAAAAAAAACATTTAATAAAGAAGGAGATATAACCAATGTAAACAGTTACATTAATAATCGATAGATCAACTCAATGAATATTGTGCGCAGTTTTTCCTGTAAAATGTGCAGACGTCGAGAGAAAGCTGTGAGTCACATAAACCAGTAGACAACCAGACACAGAACATGATCAAACACTCGTATCGTAATGCAATAATGTTGGCCTTACACGGCATCTGTGTACTGACTAGTGGTACTCGTGGAAAATAAGGCTGGACTATGTGCGACGAGTTTTCATTAAAAAGGTTGGAAAAGCCGGTTTAAATTACTTGTGAAAAACTATATTTTTTTATGAAGTCAAATTAAAGTAATTAATTATATTAAACCAGTGACATTACTAGAAGCGTCAGCAAAATATCAATTGCTCAATGGTGCTCAAAGTCACGTGACTTAGAATTGTCACTTCCATACATTTAAGTGTTTCGATTTGGATTTTTTGTATTACTAGCGGGACAACATTCAAAACACTTGAACATCACCGAAACCACACCAGAAGTATCCTATTAAAACATAAATGGAATATACACAAAAAACTGCTAAATACAACCGTGACAGTACTACATAACAGCTGTCATTTAATAAACATGCGAGGATCAATGCTCACGTAAACGAACAGACCAAATTGAATATTTATCGCTAAAAGATCAGTAAACTTTAATCCGTTATAACAAGCGACATTACAAATTAATCTATCTATCATACACGCATATTGTTGAAGAGACAAATGCAATAGAACATAAAATTTCATATTTCAGAGAGAATTTGACTTTAGTGACAGTTTTTATGCCAGTACCGAAAGCCATCCATATTGGATAGAAAAAGAATTACCTATATGGGCTGATAAATATCTTTTTCTATCTCTTCGATGAGCTTGATAAAATCTGTTTCTATCTGTCCAGGTCTTCCACCTGTTCGTAATAAAAGACTGTAGCAGTTGCAGAACAGAGACAGCGCAATACTCTGTGTAGAGTTGTCTCTCTCTTCCACAACTTCCACTATCTCGTTTTAAAAGGTACTGGTAGGTTCCCGGCTGCAGAAGCACTAGACTAATTGCTTGTAAACTTCAGAGGTTAGCTGATAGCCACTGAGTCATATTCCAAACAGCTTCTGTTGCAACTACATAACAATCATCTTCGATTGTTAGGAAGTCCGAAGCGCTGGACATTGAATGTTAACTCTTTTGCAATAGTTTTTTGGAATACCTTATGCGTTGTGTGTCATGTTGACGTTTGCGAAGTGATTGCAAATTGAGGTAGTCATCAAATATCCAGAGTGAAGTAAACTCCAAGGTGTATTTAATTAGCTTTAGAATAGGATGTATTCATGGACTTATGTACCTATTGTCAATATTACTTACGAAACTATTTGACATACGTACATTTAACATAATCCAGCGTAACTATATGCTATTGTTAATATACTTGTAAGTCTCGTCTTTAATTTACAATTTAAGTAATCTAATACGGCTCCGCAAAGTGCCAAGCAACAAAATCCTATTCCGCGAACAGCTACGAGAAAAAGCAAAACTTCATGTTGTTGGGCTTTCGAAAAAGCCTTAAACTTAACCCCTGGCAGCTCATTGACTGGCAATCTCCATCTTGCACTTGACATTAAGTCTGGCATGGTCATTGCCGCTGATCCGCGCATCTCCGGCGCGCGAGTGAAAGTTGCTGCGAGCTCCCCCCCTCCCTTTCCTCCGCGCTCCGCGCCGCCTCCCCGCCCCCCGCGCCGCGGTATATGTGTCACTGTTAGACCCCGATGTTGCGATATATTTTGCATCGTTAGACTATCGTTAGATTTGACGATATTGCTTTTATTGGTTGGGAATCGGGAGATCAGATTTGACTTTTGAGGATTAATTTTCAAGTAAATTGGTTGCTCTCTTGGTAGCACATGTGTGTGTTCTTATTTTCTCTTTCTTTTAAGTGTCTCTTACTGTTAATCAATATCTACCTAGCCTATTTCCCAAGCAGTGTTGGTGATCAGCTTCAAGCCTTACTAGATTCAGCTTGGCAATTAAAATGTACATATATTTTTTGCATCACGCTTTCCTTACCTACAACATAATCATAAGTGTTTGCTGTTCATGTATAATGTTATTTTGAATGTGAAAATCCCTCAGGGCAAAATATAATATTATTTTCTTCATAAGGTTAATGTTATCTTTAAAGATATATCATGATAATAATATGTTAAGTCATGACTTACGTGTCATAGATAACCACGTAAAGTTGTAATATTTCCTTTTATGTCTAAACTGTTTGTTTAATGAGGTTCATTTATGTATATTGCAACCTTTGAGCTATTTAATATAATTTAATGACCATATTCTAGTAAAGTATAGTTTATTCGATTAACTTTTTTGTCTAATTATAATAGGAAGATAAAATAGCAATCATTTTTAGCTCAATGCAACGGTATAATATTATAATAATTCGTGCGTCGTTTGTTTGGTGCAACAAGTGCTTAAGCATAAATATTTCTTGTATTCATTTAAAAAGTTGTCAATTTTGGTGGTCCTTTTGGCAAAAATACAAGACATTTCAGATACATACTCAATATCGTAATGCAACGTTATTTTTTATAAAAGTAAAACGAAAATTGACTACATTGAATTTAATATTGAAACCAAAAAAAATACTATTTATGTAACTTATTTTCAGACCTTGTGTTTGTCAAGCAACAACTTATTTCTTTAAATGACAATAAAATATCATAAGTATTTTTCTAAAATTAAGCTCGAAGTTATTTAAAGCTCATACATAATCTGAGAACAAGTACTAGGCGCTCATAAACGGTAGGTATCATCGTCGGTGGTGAGTCCAGTGCGCAGGCGCGTAGAAGCTGCTGTCGTGGGCGGTAAACGGAACAAATCATTATGTAGGTCAGGTTTTCAAGATGGACGAATTTTGAGGAAACTAACTGATTTGCAATACAATTTGCATATTGTAACTTTGTTTTCCTTATTTGTAAAAAATAATTGTTTTTCAATGTAATGGGAATATAACTATGGCATCATTTACTCTAACGTTTATTAATAATTATAATTGATATTTGACTTTTCAAATGAAATATAAAATATACGTAGATAATGTCAAAGTTTTATATTCTTTTTTATTCATAGAGTAATACTACTAATTGACACCGGCATTAATGTCAATTAGCAAAATGCGGTATCTGCAAAATATCATATCAAACATGTAACCCTGGCTTCAGCATCTAATGTTTTGAGCAAAACTACTCTTAAAAACGCAACTGGCCAAATACAATTAATCACATATACGACCTACTTCCGAGTCGAACTCTGTAGAAGGATTTAAAAAGTGTAAGTGACATGAAGTAAACAGAATCTGTATTCCTATGTATACGGCCGCGTTACATCGCTTACTTCCATGCTAATACGAGTCGCTGTGATTTGTGGACAATCATTTACAAAAATAATTGTTAAACGTGACAAAAAGAGACTAATTGCTGTAGATCTTTATATTCCTACTTACATTGCCTGAGAATAGTGTTAAATGAGATCAAAATGGTAAAATATTAATTGATTTATTTTTTTTTGCTTCGTTTTTACCGAACTAGTTATTCGTGGCTCTTGAGAGAGACAAGTCTAAGAACAATAGGGAGGTCTTTGCCTATCAGTGAGTTGTGAGTTTCAGGCTAGTAATAAATAATAATAGTATTTTTTTATATTTTGTTTGTTCGTATTTAATCGTCACAGACTGATTAGCAGAAAAGTATTTCCATATGTGTTTGATGTTGAATAGGTAAGTGACAATAATAATTATTGACAAGTTTGTGTAGGCGACGGTACTTATTTAGGTAACATGTTAATACTAAATACTCCGTATCTAGCCTAGATTGTTTTTGTTTTTTAATGATGGCCCTGACGACCGTTTTTGTTCTACGTCTTAGTTAAAGGTTGGAATCACGGAACTTGGAAGAAATCTTCAACAATTGTTACATTTTGATACATAAGTAGGTCATAGTACATATGAATAATTAATTGGGTAATTAGATAAACAATTGTTTTTCTTGAAACAAGTGGGGAATCGTTAGAGACGTTAAATTAATTTATTGATGTATTAATACAAATCTATTCAATTCTGAGTCAATAATTATAATGGTTTAAAAAGATCAGGTTGCAATATTGTAAAATTTAAAAAGGCAATATTCATGTATTTAAAAATGAACTCTAATAAGTACCGAATTATTAGCATAATGCTTTAATACTAAAACTAAATCCTGAATACCTTGTATCGAGGTGACACACAGCCGGGAGTGCTTAATGAGCGCTCTGAATAGCCCCCGTGCATAATGACCCGCGCACACTGACCCATGACCCACACGGATCAATCTATGTGACCCACTAATAGCGAATATATTTTATGATATTAATTAGGACAGATATGCTACAAGCTTAATTAAAGAAGGTAAATTATTGAAAACTGTTGCAACAATTGACTTATGTTTTTTTTTGCTTGGTGCTTTGAAGTTGAAGAAAAAAAATTGCTGACAGAGTCACGGGCAATAGCTAGTTACCGAATAAAATATACAAAAGTAGAACATTAAAAAACCGTGGTTTAATAAGTAAGAGATTATATGAGCGTATCCGATGCGCATATCTATAATTACTTAAATACAAATAGTGTATAAGAAAAAAATAAACCGCAGTCAGGACTCGAACCTGCGACTTCTAGTTTAACAAATTTTCCTTTACACTGTTTGCAAGTAAAATTATTCTTGTTATACGTGTTATATTATCTACTTACATGTATATATCGGTGCAAGTTCGTTGTGGTCGCTGGTGTCAAATCCTTAACATGGTCATGTCCACTTTATCAATCCGCGTTAGAGTCTCTCGCCTCAATGTTCAGACTACCCGGGGTCAGACAGTGGGGGACAAAGAAGGACTAGAACAAGATCAGAAATTACTAACAGACGCCTAGGAGACCAAGCCGGGAGGAAAGCCTAAAGAAGCTACAAATACCTAGTAGAATTTTCCGACCTAATTTACTTTTGACCCAAAAAAAAATCCAGCTACAAAGATTAAGAATTAATTAATTTTACTTTAAATCCTAATGATCTATCGCTAAATTAATTTAGACAAATCGTTAATTAATAATGATTAGTTTTAGTTTTATGCAAAAGGGTAATGACCTCATTCTCTAATTAATTTAAATAGAACTTCGCAATTTTAATTTTAGGTGTTAAATTACTTTTGAGCTATTTTAATGAATTTGTGATTAAAGGGATTTTAAATTTTATTTTATCTTTATTTTGATAAATAAGAGCGATTTTAATTTATTAGTTAATTGACATAAAAATAATAATATTATGCTACATTTGCAACAAAAATATGTTTTCTTCAAATAAGTGAGAATTTAATGTTATGTTTATCATAAACTAAAAGAAACGTTCGAAAATATAATGAAAACAAAGGAATGGTGTAAATAAATAATTTGTGTCGCTGCGTGGCGGGCGCGCCGTTAAAACTGTAAAAAGAACCAGTCGAGCGACCTTCGGGCTATCAGCCGAAAACGAACCAGTTCCGATAGCCGCGCGGAAAACACTAATTTTCCGAATACGGTTACTATAGTCGGCATAACAATGTGAGCGCGACGCTAATGTGGCGCACTACGTAAGGATCGCATGCGGTTAGTAATAGCTCGGTCGTTAGTCAAAATATAGAACGGAAAAAAAAGAAAAAAATAGGAAAAGATGTGATTGGCATAATAATAAAATACAAAAAGTAATAAAAATAATCTCTCGATATTTACAAGGAGGGCGGAAATAGAAAGATTATAATTATTAATTATTGAGAAATAATAAAATGTTGATTATAATAATAATAAAAAACTGGCGTCCGAAGTATAAGGCATCCACTGTGTGATCCACAAATCGGCGGCACTGTCACGTCACTAACAAAATGCCAATTACAAACATTTCCCAAATCGCTTCGCTTTCGCTCGGCGAGTTTTAATTTTTTTCCTTTTTTTTTTGTTTTGGTAACGTACACTGAATTTTTATGTTTTGTCTCCCCGTAGTTTAGCGTCACTGGTTATTGTGTGTTTGTCCGCACTGCACTTCACTCACGAGCCGGTACGGGCGCTGCGCGCGCGTGTTGTCGTCAGACTGACGGCGCGGGCGCACCCCACTCACTTCCCACCAAAAATTTTCTACCACCGCGCGCGTGCAGGGCGGGCGAACCGCGGCCCGCTACGCCTCGTAGCGGCTACGTCTCGTCGCGGGTTATTTCATGCGCTAATTAGTCGTGATTCTGATTCACTATGTAAATTGTTGATGTTGTGTTATTATTACCGTAAGATTTGTGATCTATGGCCCACGTAATGATGTGTTATTTCGGTAGATTCAACATTATTTTTATAAATAAATTGCCAACGTATGTGGAGCGCCTAAGTTGATTGCAAAAACTGTTATTACTAAACAACTTGGTTTTACGTTAAAATTGTATTAATATTGAAATAATTACGTAATTAGTTCACAGTTAAAATTAACAGAATTATTTATTAACGGCTATAAATAAAGTAATATTAGATATAATAAAAAACCTATCCACGAAGCAGTCGAGTAGCAGCGGCTATGATATGGAACTAGGTCTCACTCAGAGGATATTGCATCGGAAGCACGCAACAACAGCGCGTTGTAAATTATTTAGTTTTTTAGCTCCTTGGAGGAAATATTGGTATAAGTAATTATGTTATAAGCACTTAATCAGAAGGCTAGGAGCCGTCGAAATAAATAACACAGGACGTTTGATTTTTAATTGCGTTGAATGTTATCTTGACCTAATTTTTTGTGCCTATGTTTTAGGATTCTCAAAAGCAACAAACGTTTATAAGAATTAAATTACATGCTTATAAATTGTATATCACATAAAAATACAATATTTAAACAATTTAAATACAAAAATAAGTAACACTTTGACCAAAACTAAAAGCGAGGCATTTCACTTTTAGTTGAGCACACCTGGCGGCTGCTATCTCCATGCGTACACGCACACAATCACACAAATACAACATTACTCACACACGGAAACGCTGACAGGCCTACAGACCTACAAACTTTACTTTCACCTTTCTCCGTGCTTACGTATATTAAAATAGGGGCTAGTTTTCCTTGTCGTTTGTGTATCAGTCGGTTTGTTAGTCAGCTGGTAAGTAGGACACCGATGGTTTTCTTTATGGTCCCTCCCGTGGCCCTCACAAGGTCCTCCTCGTGTTATAGCCGATAATGTAAGGTCATGTTCACGTGAAGGCTTTCGACTGAAGCTTGAATCATCGGCGCGGTGGGTGTATCATGGTTTAATGGCTATTTCATGGTGTTTAGTAAGGTTACGGTGTTAGCTGTGTTAGGCATTGCGGTAAAGGTCGGGTACTTTGTTTGGTCTGTTAGTAGAGGAAATAAGTTAAGGCAGTAAATATTACCGTTAAGTATGTAATTGATGGATACATATGGATGGAGACACAGACTAAGTAAACCTATGACTATAGATCTTGATAAATCTAACTGACCCCTTTTTTCGACCTTATGAAATTAGTGCAGATAAAGAAACAACCCTGCAAACAATTCATTTTGTAAACTACAATTACTTATGTTCCAGTGCAGAGCCAACCGAGATAGAAATGCACAAGTTACAATAACGTCTGAAATGAACAAAATACATAGTTTTTCACTATTTTCAGAATTCAAACTTAAAACCTCGTTCTACAGAGTAAAACAGACTAGATACTTCACGGTCAACATTTTAATCTTTTAAACAACGTTGTTTGCAATTTACAACAATTATAGAACTCCAACATTGTTCCCATGATGCGAGCTGTGCGAGAGGCAGACTGTGCGTCTGTATGCGCACGAGTTTATTGTGACCTAAAAGCTGGATCAAGTGCTGTGGTCAAAGCACTTCTCATTTATCATGATGAGTTAAGCACCTGTTAGACTTTTGGGTATAAGTAATAAAACAAATGAAAATTGAACAACAGTTGTCGTTATTCGTTTTTCATTTGTTTTATTACGAGTTACATAGATATTTTTTTATGAGATATCGAAGTCGACAATTAAATTTATAGTACTTACGAGTACTTCCCGGATAGTCTAGAAAAATAAGGTACACGAAGCGTGCTTATTCAATGGAGCTTTAGGATGTATAGCATTGAGGGTTCGCAGGTAAACATCAAAGTTGTAATTATTATCCTACGAGATTTTCTGCGATAGAAAGAAGAATAAGAGATAAGCAAAAGCTTCTTGACGGTACTACTCTATAACATTATATCGTGTATCATACAGTAATTTGATGTCAAATAAAAAATACCTGTCAACAAAATCTAATCAAAACCATCTTTAGATACACCCAAACAGATTGCTTTTAATTCACGACAATTCTTCTCTTACCTAACACTGCAATCATATAACATTAAGCATTAAAGCGTCAAAAGTATAATGAAGACTCCGATGATATCGTCTAATGAAAACGTCCGACGATCTCACGTCGCCGTTTTCCAATCAAAATATATCATCGCGCCGAATCAAAAGCGGGTCAAGCAGTAACAGTAAAGACTTTGTTAACGCCCCTCAATCTATCGGTAGGTACCGGTCTGCAGGTGTTCGGGAAAACAATGATAGGTAGGTACTGGCAGCCCTGTAGGTACTCTATTGTTTACGCGCGGGTGTTAAAAAGATGACGTTTTTTGCCACAGACCTCGTATTTACGCTACGCTACTTTTTGCTGACTGACTCTACAAAGTTTGTATTAAGATTTTTGCTTGTTCTACATCTTCTTTTTTTTCTTGTTTTTATGTATGGATGTTATATTAGTATAAGATGTAAAATATATTATTTGTTGCCAGTTAATCTATTATTATTTATGAATGTTTTGCACAAAAGGAACTGTTACTGATTGCCAATAGTCCAGTCATTTGGTAGAAAATGAGGGGGTTACCTGGAAAGTTTTCCGGGAGTTTTGAAAATTGGGTATTTTATAGATTTGCATATGCTCTTTTCGAATTTTAACTTTGCCACCTCGTACCACCGCCGCTCGCGCCGCCATTTTGAAAAAATGGCGCCCAAAAACGGTTTTTTGGGAATATCTCCTTTCTGAGGCATTTTACGAAAAAAATAATTTCTACAAAATTAAACTAGAAAAAATTTCCTACACTTTATGTCTTATTCACTTTTTTATAAAATAAATAGTTTTGGATGTACGAGCACCGCAAAGTATTACTTATTCATCTGCACCACCACGTGTTTTTTGTATATTTTTCTAAAATGTTCCATTACTGCCGCCGGTTTTCAAGTGAATTGTCACAAATAAAACAATTTTCCGTATAAGAAGCCATAGATCTAAGAACATAATCAACACTGTACGTCAATAAACGTACATTGATGATTCAGTCTAAGCTAAATATTTCTCTTAATATAGCTTTTACTAACAAATTTTTCGTTGAAGTTTCGTTTATAGTCGAGAGAAAGGGCCCGATTCAAAAGTGACATATTACCCTGACACCTACTTCTTAAAAACCGGCGGCAGTAATAGAACAGTTAAGAAAAATATACGAAACACTCGTAGTGGTGCAAATGAACAATACTTTGCGGCGCTCGTACGTCCAAAACTATTGATTTTATGAAAAAGTGAATAAGACATAAAGTGTAGAATTTTTTTTCTAGTTTAATTTTGTAGAAAACATTTTTTTCGTAAAATGCGTCGGAAAGGAGATATTCCCAAAAAACCGTTTTTGGGCGCCATTTTTTCAAAATGGCGGCGCGAGCGGCGGTCGTACGAGGTGGCAAAGTTAAAATTCGAAAAGAGCATATCGAAATCTATAAAATACCCAATTTTCAAAACTCCCGGAAAACTTTCCAGGTAAAACTACCAAATGACTGGACTACAAGTATACAATGTAGCAAGTGTTTTATTAAAATGTAACATGGGTTAGCAGCAATCAAACAAAAACGTGCACTATGTTGATTTTTACTATGAAGTTAAATTCTTTTGCTGTTGTTAATTATTTTAAAGTTAAATAGCGTAACAATCTTTAACAAAACGTTTCTGAATAGTCAAAGCAAGAAAAGTTAACGACCCGATATTTTTTATTCACAGAAACCATCACCCCGAGCAATCGAACAATCTCAACCACTGACGTCATTATAATATTGGATCATCTTTATTTTAATTTGAAAGACCGTTCCAAATTCTCTCATGATCCGTCACTACTTCAACATATTAATCTACCAATCACTTAGATCAGTTCATTCCTAATTACTTCTGAATTCTGCTCCCTTACCAAGTACTCTTAAACCAGAACTAGGTATCATTGTGTAAGCGAAACGCCGCTATACAAAAAGTAGAGCGCTCTCTCGTTTTTACAATAGGAAAAGTATTTTTTTGAGAGTTTGTAGTACAGGCACTGATTATTGTAGTCGAAATAGAGTCGTGAGTGATTGATGGTCAAATTCGCGAGCTTCCGCTGTAGTGTATCATTTTATTGCGACAGCTGAGTGTATTAGACTGATCCGGTTTAATTTATACAATTCTGTATAATTGATGTATTGGTATTTTTATGCCGAGGCCCGTGTTATGACGTCTTAATACCAATAGGGTTAAGTTGAGTGCGAAAAAGAAATTTGAACAAGCATATTATCGCCTTAGTTTCAAGCCTTTTTCCTTTTACAGAATCCACAAGTAATTCCGCATTTTTATTTGTTTATTTTTTGTTGGCATTACCCAGTTAACATTATTTTCTGGAACCATTACACAATAAATTTTGATCCATCTGTAGGTCAGAATTAACGACGGGTATGTCACCTTTAAAGATAGCGACAAGCTAGCCCTACGTAGTTAATGGATTTCAAACGAACAGAAATACACACTTATTGAAGTGCGATTGATTTGTCTCTACCTTGACTCTACTATAGGCAAAATATACCCAATAGATCTCTTAAGTATGCTAGAAGCCTTTTAACGTCCCAAGAGAATTTAGCGCTGCTAGAAGAAGGGCTGGCTGGACTCACCACCCCCGACACCATCGTATGTACAATAGGCCACTGGAGTGTACAAGTGAAAAAAAGAGCCCACCACCAAATATTAAGGACATTCGGTGGGAAAGATACCTTTCCCACCGAATGTCCCATTGTCAAATTCAGCATAAATACTCCTTGATAATGAATTCACCAGAAGCTATTTGCGTAATGAATCACACATCAATCGCTGGTCTATTGTTGCTCTATTTGAGTGTAATAGCCTTACGATTAGCGCTCATTACCTCCTCTCATTCAACATGATTCACTCAAACGATTATATTATGCTAACAAAGTAACAATTGCGTTTCTTGTGTCATTTTTTTTAGCAACGATTTTATGTAAATTTGATTTGTGTGTTTTATCAGAACTATCTTGGTCGTAGGCGTTACTAATGGGATTCTTTAGATAAGTATCAAGATTTGTACTTTGATATACCTGCTTGTTTGTTAATTGTTGTGTTACATACGTATTACGCTTCGAAAATGGAGACCAAAATGAAAACGTTATTCAGCCCTATTTTATTAGTTTATGAGTAAAACGATTCAAGTATTAAGGTCAAACAGTAGCTGCTGAGTTATTAAAAGTAAATTTACAACAACATTTATCAAAATCAAATCCAATCACGAACCTCCTTCCTCCAACCTACAACAGTTACCGTCTTATTAAAATCCTGTTAATTCACGACACCCACAGTAACACATACATACATTACATGAGCACATACATAAAGTCATACATTTAATATGGATGTGTTATGTACGGCACACCGCTGTGAAGTGCGGGCCATACATCAAACGATCTGCGGCGATCATTATAGAGATGGATGAATTGCTTTCTTATAAATAATATTGGGTAAGGCTTTAGTGATACTATTCGCGATTTTGGAAAACCTGTAGAATCCTATTCTACTAGGCAGTTGAGAAGCTAGAGGCATTCTACAACACGTCATATTCCTGTCGTGCAGGAGCGCACGATTATAATACGAAAGCTCATTAATTTAAGAATAATTAAATCATTTAACTAACCTCTGGTTGATCTGGAATAGTCTCGATATATATTTAAGCATTTAAATTGCAAAAAAAAACCTTTCACTATCCAAATCTAACCTAGATTGTTGTCCAAAGTAGAGGAGGAGGTTTTTCTCCACCAATCGACTTTTTTTATTTTGAGATGTCAAATAACCAACCACTGAGTATAGAACGGACAATAAATCTATGGGACAGAATTAATTACCCTTTAAAACACTCCTGAAAAGTTTTACCTTTGACGCATCTTTAACAAACCTTTTCGATACTCGCGTCGCCTGTCTCCATAGTCACACCTGTATAAGTGAGTCTCATTGAATTCGGCACCGCCGCCCCCCCCCCCCAACCCGCGCCCCCCGCGCCCGCAGCGCCCGCGGTAATGGCTCTGACACACTGACACTGTTCTCTCGGCCGCTGCACTTATTTACTATTTATAATCTTAGCTTTTACTAAATATTCTGCTACTAATAGTAAGAAGATTATAGGATGATGGATCAAGCTTGGTTTGAAGGTGAACAGTTAAAGAGGACTATAAGCCTCTACTTTGTTAAATACATGTTAGTAAGCTTTTTCTTGTTATGCTTAAATTTTGCGTAATTTATGATGAGTTATTATGAATGTTTAACAAAAAACCAGAAAGCTTTTTGATAAATAATAATTATGATTATCCAATGCCTGCCACGTTGACCTAATTATCACACTCAGAAGTTAATTAATTTCTTAAAGGAAATATAAAGCCTACTATTAATTATGAGAACACAATATAGCATGAATAAACGCGGTCATCAAAACACTTCACGCCACACAAATCTAGATCAAACCTCGGCAACCTACTTAGGTGGTACTAAAACATAGATCATAAATCAAATCGCCCAAATTCCAGTTCCCGTGGAATTCCACCAGCCACAGCCTCCTCTCATCTTAGTCATGTATCGGAGTATGAGGAACCGTTAGCAAAATCTGGCGTGTCATCACGATTGCACAACACGCCGTCATCAGATCTGTATAAGGGGGCCAAAGGGGGCCACCTGGGTAAAAAGGGTTTTTTTTTGCCACATTGGGGGGCGGTGAACTAATGGGGTAACTGTCATGAAGTCAAAATATATACGAATTAAACGAAAAATATTAAGCGGTTTATTTAGACACTATCACCATCTGAAAAGGCCACAAAATATCGGCAATGTGTAATTTTCATGTAAAATTATTATGTCATCAGATTGCCTTCAAAGGGACAATTTTTGTTTCCTGTCCAGTTTGTATGAAGGGGGGGGGGGGGTACCCATGTATTGTGCGGGGAGGGGGGGGGCTCTCTCGTCCTAGTTTCCGTAACGGTGTACGATGTAGGACATCCGAGTTTTTGCGCACGACCGAAAATTTTCGCCAAGCATTTTTATGTTTGAAGTTTTTTGGTGACCACGGATTTACAGAGTTTAGTATACGTATGCTGGTTCTATTTAGACAAGGCACTGTTTCAATAATGTCTATTTTGTATGACTTTATACTTTTATGATGAATAAAATATTGGACTAATATTTAATAGTTTTTGGATAACGGTATATTAACCGTCTCTAAAATATTCTAATAAAAACAAAATTCTGGCTCAGTTACAAGTGTACCTATGTAGAATTAAGAAAAAAAAAACAAATTTAAACATTATAACACTATTCTGTATACAAATACTAATCAAATTGCAAATAAAAGCATACTTATACGATTTTAAAAACGATTCCCAACATCGTCTACTTCTTCTCAATTAAGATATCAACGCGCGCGGCTCTGAAGTGTGTACTATAAGTACAGTTGGCGGCGGCCGGCGGCAAACATTCGCTATTCATACAATACACAGACTATTGAGGAAAATATTATATTTGCACAACTTCTTATGAACTTGTACTGGACGGTTATATTTAGAGCAATTGGCAACCTATTGTAAGGATACTTTTTGGTGCTGTTTTTTGTTTTTATTTTTTTTTTCTCCTCTCTCAATGGCAATTCGTTTTCTCATTGAAGGGTTATTGGATTTAACTAAAAATATGCAGTAACTTGTATGTTTGTCAAATTCGTTATGCATTTGAAATACTACGAAGAATATTTTATCATATTTCTTTTTTCTGCAAGCTTTATTTTACAGAATGTCTCGTTCGAAACCCGAGTGAGACGATAAATAATTACTTAATAGAACTCAGTATAAGAAGTGTGGTGTCACCCACGTACTCAGCAAGGCCTAAAGAACGAAGATGGAATATTAGTTGTTAAGGAAAATCCTTAGAAGAGTGCATTACTTTTTACTGCCAAATATAAAAAGCTCACCCACGGCTGTATGCTGCGATCATTTGATCTCTCATCACATCTTTTTATAACTCGGTTACGGTAAATAACTGGTTTATTTTGGACAAGTAGCGACAAGTTACAAGTTAATTGACTTCTATGACTCGTCCGACCCAGATTGCGAATTGCGCAATAAATACAAATCATCAATTGATACCGTTACGGATAAATATTCTTAATGCTGAGTATTGTGTGGACTTCACACCGTACTTCACGCTTAGTAAATATAATATTGAAATGTAATATATGACGGTCTGTTCGTATTTTTAGGGTTCCGTACCCAAAGGGTAAAACGGACCCTATTACTAAACCTCCGCTGTCTGTCTGTCTCCAGGCTGTATCTCATAACTAGAGTAAACCGTGATAGCTAGAATGCTGAAATTTTTCCAAACGATGTATTACAAATTGATGAATTCATGCCAACAACAGGACAAAAAAGATTGTAAAAAAGCCCATAAACTTACTATTATTCATTATAGAATACACACCGTGTTAAATACAACGTCTTTTCATTATCTTTCATTCTTGTACATGTCTTTTCATTAGTCGGAATAAAAATTAATAGTACGATTGAACTTCGTCGGGTACATGACTAAGGTTTCGTATGAAATGCGAACGGAGCCACAAAGCGCAGGTTGTATGTTACAATAAGAAAGGCAAACCTCGAAGTGGGTCACTGATGGTACGTGATCATAACCACGTGTGAATATTTGCAGGTAGAAACCTCCTTGGTAAACGTTAGGTTTTACACACTGACAGTATTAATACGTATATTATTATAGTGTGTTATTGTTAATGCAGGTCTTTAAAAAGTGCAAAATGTTACCATGTACAAGATAGGTATGTAAGTAACATACAATTATAACGGTAGGGATATTTGACGAAACAAAGGAGGAAAAGTAAGCTTATCGGTAAGGCTTTCAGTATTTGAAAACGCTCAAAGTATAGGTTTCATTGCAAAACAGATTTTTTGTTGTCTTTGGACCTAATATCTATAAAACCAATAAAAGTCGTTTGTCCCATTTGGATATGCAATAAAGTGCTACAAGGATCTTTTGGAAATCGGAACTAATGCCGTCGTATGTAAAAATTATAACTGGACTGTAATTGAGTTGATGTTTGTTGCGAATATGCACACTAATGCATTCATGTTAAAGTCATCCACGTGCCAAAAGATCCTTGTAGCTGTATAATTCTCTTTGCAACTTCAGATTAACCACAGAATATCGATAAAACAATGTTTAATAACTGTTAAAAAGATTTGTTTGAAACATCTGCCTAGTATTTTAAATACATAGTCATCATCGTCCGTGGCCTCTAACATTTATGACAGATGATTGAAACAGCAGCCGTGTTAATTTATTTGCTTTTGGCACTTGCGCTGGTGGCTAACGAGGCCTATACGTGAGCGACAACGCCGGTCGCAAATCTATTGAAAACACATTAACAATTTTTTTTTGATAATTTGTACTTGTTTTTCCGGTCTTTTTATTTAGTTGTTATTTATTCATACATGAGTATTGCGCCACGTGTCACAGTAATTACCGAGGGGTACCAATTACCGCGGGCGTCGTCGATCACGGTGACACTGCGAGATCAATCGGCTGACGGACACCGTTATGCCCACTGCGTGATTAATAGAATGCGACAAAGATTGTACTGGACAGGACAAGTAAGGGGGAATGGGGGACCGTGACCAACGCGAATAATTTACTTCATCATTCAAATATGAGTGAAACAAATATAAGTACCTACTCATTAAAAACGAGATGCTTGAGATGGTTTGAAAGTATAGTATTCAAAACACTACTCTTGAAACGAAATATATTATGGTTTTTGTGATTATGTATTTTTATATTAATTGAATATTTTTCATCTTTATTTGTGCTTTTGATAAAGAAATATAAATTGTGAGGTTTAGTTTCCATATCTATCTACTCGTGCATGCCTTCGCATCAGAAAACAACCACAAAGAAAATACCATCTAATTATTCCGATATGAATAAATTTTCATAGAACTCTAAATTTTTGATTACTTATTTCTTCCGGTCTGCTTCTTGAACTCGTATAAAATCTTTACATGCCATATCCAGTACCTTTAAATCTAAGTATCAGCACCAATCGGTCAGCTTCAAATTATCCATAAGATTTACAATCCGCCTTTGAAGTTAGGAATTGTGTTAACACGGCCTGCTTATATTTATTACGAGTCGCTTTTCAACACATTCGTTATGCGCATGCGTCGCGACAAGTTCTTAAGTAAAACTTGGGGCAATAGGAGTTTCGTGACCGCGAACTTTACCCCACATTTCGATAAAGATTCAATTCGAGTTTTCATTTATCTATAATAAAAGGTTTATTTCAGAAAAGTGATAAAAACAACCAGCAAACCAACAAATACCCAGCAATAAAGTAGTACTAAATTAAAATTATTAAAGTATTTTGTATTTTGCTGTCAAATAATTATTATAATTACATTGTATATTATAGCGTAATCGTAGGTTGTAAAATAAAAAGTAAAAAAACCTATAGAATTAAAATAAAAAACTCTTTAAAGTTGCCGAAATTGAATTGCAATAAAAAGTCGCCTTTGAACTCGTCTTTTACCTACCAATTAGTGTAACGAAATAAAAATACTTACAAGTAACATATTAATTAAAACAACCGTACTGGTAATGCCGAGACAAGCCAACAAAGGATAGGTCACAGTACAATAATATCAACGGTATGAAATCTTCATATCAGCCAGAGTCACGCAGAACATGCGCGAACGAGAAAGTGGCCCGGGGTGTTTTTAGTCGGTACGAGTCCGGCATATCCCTATGGCGTGCCTTTGGTGTGAGTTGAAGTCATTAGCATTTCACCCCGGGAAAAAAAGTCTCTATATAAATGGGCGCAATGCTAGTTATACCTACGCTATCGGAAAGTGGCATGACCGTGGCTTGTTACAGTCACGAGCATGTTATAACGATATACGGACGGTGTGTTGTTAATGTAATTAATATGCTGTAGGGCAGCCCTATCGCTGTTACGCACCGCACGGCTGTAGGCATATATTTGTTTGAACTGGCAGAGATAAATTACGGTTTGTATTTATACTGTGTTATCGGTATCTGGTAATACCGAGACAAGGCAACAAAGGCTAGGTACAATAAAAACAAAATGCAATAACTTTTACGAGTGTACTATCGCGGACAAAAGTGTTGGCGGCACCAGCAGCCAGGTAGCCTTGTTTATTTGTTTATAGCACCTGCTGTATGCGCCATGACCGAATCTATGGCTAACCGTAACCGCCTCCACCAACTTACGACAGCCAAGAATCACGGGATTTTCAACCTTAAATTACATTAAATAAAATTGGGGTGGATAGTATTGTTATCTTTGTGATGAGGCCGCCAAAGTAAAGATGTTACCTTTCCCCAAACAATGGATTTGGACCATAACAGGACAGTATGTATTGGAGCGGTAAAAGTTGTTTGTTCTATTGTTGTGACTATCTCCGGAACTTGTGATCGGATCGCCCTGTTTCTGTGTCTTGCGCTTGATAATGAGGTTATAATGGTATTCGTTAAACAGTACCTTTGGAAGTGGGTCAATTCTAGATCTAGCACCATACTTACTAAATAACTCTAAATTCCGAAAGAAAGATGGAATCACGTTGTTTTTAGTAACAAGGTAATTCTGAACTGCATAAATACTGGGTGAATTCAAGAAGTCTAAACACAAGTCAATAAATTGATTTATGTCTTCTCTGTTGATTGCAAGTGGGTATTGTTCTCACTACAGAGAGCCGAGTGGTATAGTCCAGGTAATCTAGGAGACAACACACCAATATTATCGTTGCTCGATATAGTTCATTGAAGCAGTCAAATCCTGCGTTCAAGTTGACAACGTAATTTATCATTACACGTTGTACTACATCACGCATATCCAACAGTTTTTCCTAATCGTAAAGTGTCGATAGACAATCTACACTATTTTTAATTTCATCACTATCAGCCCGTTGAAGTCTATTGCTACACATATAATTGTCCCAAAGGACGTCATTGAATCTGGTCGGCTGCTTTATGCACACAATCACTACTCTTCATGTAGATTGTCCCACCATAAGCTAGGGGGCAGAACATTTCTGACAAATATTACGTCTCAAAACGCAATTTACACCAAAATGGATTTTAATCCATATTTTCATAGTAACTTTTGTGAGGGTGATTTATACCTACTCAAGTGATACAACGGGTATTTATCGGTATAGCCCGACTAGGACCCAACCGGAGTCCTTAATCATAAGCTGACGCGGTGGCGGGGTCGCGACTGGAACTGGTTCGGTTCGGTTGGGTCCGAAACTAGTCGGGCTATCCCGATAAATACGCGTGAGTAAACCGCTGCATTGTTTAAAATTTTTATTCATCTTGAAAAATATTAAAGCATATAGAACATACTGGTACATTTAGTGGTGTTTAGCGTGTAACGCATGATCACGGGTTGCGTGCGCTGTCGTCTGTCGCCCGCCGGCGCGCGGAGATACCGCGAGCGCCGCCGACCGCGACGCCGCCGCCGCGCCGCCGAGCGCCGCACGCCGCGACGTTCTTGCACACATATTTCATAGTTTCAGGATGTAAACTGATTCGGTATGCGATCTGTATTAGTTAGTATTTTTATGTATGTATTTAAATGTAGTGTATGCGCGAAGGTGGTGCGACGATCTTGTCAGATTTGCGGAGCGCTCGTTGTCAGAATTAGCCAAAGATGGAAAGGTTTGGAAGAAAATGGGAGAGACCTTTACCCAGCTGTGGGATCTCACACAGGCAGCATAGAAAAAATGTAGTGAAGGTTTTAAGTATTTCAAGGGAAATGTTAGATTTTCAATTTTGGCAGAAATTGTTAAGATTTTTGGTGTATTGATTCGTTTTAGTTGTAATAAAAAAAGACATTTGTTTTTTCTCCTGTAACTGTTATGTTGGTATCGGCGTATAACTGTGGGAAATGCGATAATTTAGATTTTTTAAGATCAATTATAAGAGCAACTCTCAATTCCGCTATCGAGTTGATCTAGTAATCAACTACTAATACCTTTTAATCTTATTTCTATTACTTTATAAATGCCATAATCTCTTAACAACTCTATACCTAGAGGTCATTAAAAGCATATTAAATTATTCTAGTATATCCTGTTCATTTAGAATAACATGACATCGAGAGCGCGGATTTGTGTCAAGTATATTTTATTTCTTTTCTCGCAACTAGAGGTATGTGTTAACAGGACTTTTGGCAGATGATTGTTAATACTAAAGCACATGTTTTAAATTATGATTTTTCCTTTTATTAAGCATAAAATACGATAATTTAACAAGAAATATCTCCTTTTCAAAAACCTTTTTTAGAAACTCTTGTGTTTTAGTGGTAGTCGGGTTTAGACAATATTTTTGTTGTTGTGTGGCATGTGGTGTAGCCAACATTAAAAACAGTTCATAGAAATTGTGTTTTTGTTCTAAAGACACGTGGCCGTAAAAAACTAAGTGTGTTTTAACAAATTCTGAAACGCATCGTTAAATACATTATCACGTCGTTTGTTGCTTCTTTCATCGCTGAAACAATACATTTGTTACCAGCATTATAACCAATACCAAAGCCAACACATGTTGCCCAATGTTGGCGCAACAAATTACCAATAATACTTTCTTTAAAAAACAAAAGAATCATGATCGAAATTTCTTTTAAATGGATGAAGTGTATATCGACCGTCATTTGTTTTAAGAAGTGTAATGCGTTGTTGCGCCGGGCTCTCGGACACATGTTTAAGGATTTTTAAATAATGTTTTATGAGGTTTTGTTTGTTTATCTGTGTGTACAGTTAAGGAAACAGGCTTTGACGAGATAATTGCCGTTAAGTCGTAAAGGCGGCAAAGTTTTATTGGGTGCGTTTATTGCGGATTGCCGTTAAATATTCTAATATTTTCGTGTTAGTTTGACGCTCCGTTTGTTACACCGCTCGACTACGGAAAGTGTAAAGGTATACGTTTAACTATGTACAGGTAAGTAAATCCTATTGACGAATGTTACTGCTAAGTTAGTTTTATGGTTTAATTGTTTTCTGAAGGGAATTTTTGACGCGAAGTTTCCTACTTAAATGATAGGAAGACACTCAGCATGACATGCCTCTTTATTTAGCTGTATGGCCTGTTACGGTTTGAAGTGCATTAGTTTGACTGTATTATTCAAAAAGTATTTTACTACGATGTTTTACACTATAATAATATCTATCTAAATAAATTTATAATGTTAAGCAATAAAGCAATAAGGCTTAGCAACGTGAAACGTTGCGAAGTAAAAACTGTCAGGCGCTTTAACTTTAAGCTGAAAGCTATATGTATAGAATTTATTCATGTATTTTTGCACTGTATCATAAAAAATATTATGATAATCATTGACGGATTGTTTTATTTATTATAATAATTTATTTAGGCGTATGGCAGCTAAAACAGAGTCAATCAATACTAGGTTATCAACTTCAAGTGTAAAAAAGGCCGAAAGTAGGACGAAGTGCGTATGCCAAAATATTTCGACATTGTTTTTACTTTGCATCGCCAACGCGTTTGAATCTTTGCCAAACTTCAATACAACCGGAACATTGAAGTAGGTAAAATTGTTCATTTTGGAACCTTTTAACCTTTTTCGTCAAAGATACGGAAATTGGAAGCAACAAAAACTTAACACACCTACACCTCAGGCATATCTTATTTCTTATTCTTACTAAATCTTTGAGTTACGTAATACGCTAGTTTAAAAAAATACCTGCTGTTTTGTCATCCTTCAATCTATTGTGTTACCTTTGTCTTTGGCCATAAAACATTCCCAAACACATCTTTTGTGACTTGCTCTGAGTTTTCTGACAGTGAATAACATTGCACAAAGCATTGTCGACGATAAAGGATACTGTGATAAAGGTGTTCTCCCGTGGGCGGTCATCGGGCGCAGTGTGAGTGCACGCTTCAGAATATTGCCGTATTCTGTAATGTAGAACTAATAAGGTAGATAATGGAAACGGTAGCACGGCTGTGAAGAGGTAGCTATAGCCAGGTACTAATGTGTCACTGGATTCGTCAGCATCGGTACTGCATTGGTGCACTTTATACGTTGTAGAATAAAGCATGTTGCAATTGATAGTATAACCTGGAAAAGTTATTGCAATTAAATTAAAAAAAATGGAGATCTAACTATTTGCGATTTTAATTGTCTTTTCGATGACAATAATACATTTTGAGAATCATTCGTTGATTTTTGCAAACGATCGTAATGTTATCGATTAAAGTTCATAAAGCATACCTGTCCAAGTTAAATCAAGTTAAATTTAAATGATCGATTTTTTACACACTAAGTACAAACATTTTTGATCGTGACATTTTGTCTATTGGCAAAGGTTTCAGATTCTGATTCACACGAATTAAGTCCTAAACTCTAACAAAACTTAAACGCGTACGTAAGTATGGTTTATGTACGAGTACAAGTTACGAGTCCATTCTAACATCACAGTACTTGCGTTCCAGTTTTTTATTGCCCCTCAATCACATTAGCAGGTATTTACAAGACAACCTGTCAGCTAACAATTTAAGACGTCAACCGCCCGCTGCGTGTCAAAGTCATACAACAATGGCTGACCAAAATATTTACCATTCAAATACTGTCAAATGGCTACCGGAGTTCTTACCTCCATAGCGAAGAACACTTGCTTTATTAAATTTATGGATGTATTATGTATTAACAAAGAACTGTTTTAAAACAATTTCGGTAGCACCTTGCTTCGAGGAAGTCTCGAGCATGGTAATTGAATTGTCGGTAGGTACTTTTGTTTTCAGTATTTTATGAAAAAAATGTTGTAAATTACCTACGTGATTGTACAATGATGTATGGGACTGTAGGAAGATACGGTGTGTTATATTTGTTAGCTCTTAAAGCCAGTAGCTGGCCCACAGCGGGAGAGAACCCTCACAGGAGGAATGAGCATTGATCAAGGTGCTGCCGACTATTGTTACAAGTATTGACGCAACCTGTTACAGATTTTTATGTTTGCAATGGGAATTTATAGGGTTTATTGGCTGTGACGAAATTGTTTTCAAAAGTGTTACTGCAAGCGGACTTTTGGTAGAAGTTATATCAAAACGAAGTTATAGGAGTTGCATTTTATGACATCGTAGTAGGTACTTACCACAATTTTATTCAAATGTAAGCGAACTAACTTTATACTTAATTATAAACATATAATTACAACACTTTTTGATTGATTCGCAGGACACTGTTAGTTCGATACTGAACTCTTTAAGATCGAATATAATCGATACGAAATCGATCCTTCAAAAGGTCATAAAATCTTCTAGGGCATTAATAATAGAATTTGATAAAAGTTGGCACACAAAACACAAAAACTGCAAAACATTAATTATATTCCATTTTGGTAGTAGGGACAAAGTAACCAGTGTATTAATCCAGGGTGTCAACTCCGTTCTTTATTTCATCCCATATTGTTAAAGCCGTTTGAGCCTAAAATAGTAACGAAGATCCATTCATTCATCCGTCTAACTATCTAGACACAAACTTTTGCATTTATAATATTAGAAGTGTAAGGAAATGGTCAAATGAACACTTTTCATCTTTTAAGAGTACTAACGCCACCTAGTGCTAACAAGGTTGGTCTTTATTAGGAACATAGCGATGCAACATTTTTCTAATAGATAGCGCTACTCATACTTGTAAGCCGTGTTGAATAGTACTTTACAGCGCCATCTCTGTTTTCTCTTAGAAACTAAAACGAAAGTAGTAACCGTAAACGTTGACACGCACAATCAACAGATGGCGTTGTACGTCTCAATGCAAAATTGTACTGCGTCGCCGTAAACATTATAATCTCGACATTAACTATTATTAAAACTAATAAATAGCCATTACGTCGACGGCACCCGTATAGTCTGTTATTGTTCTTACCTGTGTCGGTAAGGCTTAGTAATTAATAGTATTGTAGATAAACCATGTGGGTCGGATAGCTACTGGAGAAACTAGTTAGGTCATTGACAACACAGATACGGTAATCTCAAAGAACCGTTATTTGCATTTTTTGAAAAGTATTTTATAGTATAAAGAATTATGTACGATAAAATTATACAGTCCACTCACGTGTATTTATCGGGAATGCCCGTCTAGTTTTCAGCATTACCGATAAAACACGTAAGATAACCGTGTAATTTAAAAATTTTGAATCTACCTTACTTAAGGTTTTATAAAAATATAAGTCCTTTTAAGTCCTGGGTAGTACAATAATTTTCGTCCCCGGGGAAGCAAATACGGAAATCTTTTTTAATCACACATCATAATATATCACACATCATGAAATCAAATTAATACAATACTGTTTTGGTAAAATTAAATTAATAATATTATAAATAAAACAGTATAATTATTCTATTTTTGAATAATGCAGGTAATATAATTAAATAAGTTAAATAGGTATACAAAAGCACAGTAATCCAATAGGAAAACAAATACCATAAAGCCATGTTCGTCGAAATAAATAAAATATCCTTCATTCACGGTATTATGTACAGCTTAATCTGTTTGTCAAACGATTTTTACAAACTGCAAATAAAGCGACCACACGCGTACATTATTTAGCCATTATTGTGGCTAGGGTTGTCAACTGCATAAAGGTACTTAATTTAGTACGTCTAACTTAAATGTAACGATGAAAAAATTATGTAAAGGAAGGTCATCATTTAAATAAATCCTTCCTGGCTTTTTTCTAGTATCTAATATTTAACTGCAGAAAGCTGGGAATAGTGTGACTTGAATATAAGATTAGGACGGATACCAGACCTCTTCCTTAAAGTTTAGGTACCTACTTTCTTTTGAAGGAAAAATACTAAAGAAGAAATACGCGCTTCTGTGCACGTAGTACCTACGCAAGTACACCGGTTTTGAGCTCATAATTCAAATTATACTTATTCATTTTAATTACGAACTCAAAAGTGGTGTACTTCGAATTTGCGTCACCCCTAATGGGTCACCATTCAAAAATATTTGACGAGCGTAGTTCCGCATAATAATTATGTGTCACTCAAAATATCTTTTGTTTTAATTCTGCATTATTTTTGCGAAATATTTGCATTGTTTTATCGACAAAAACCGTTACGTAAACGTTGTATTAACGAGTGCTCTAATTACCGGTTACTGACACTTGTAACAATACCTACTTTATTACCTACTTATAATTTAGTTCGTATGTGTCATTATTTCATTAACTATATCTACATATGCAAAAGTATACAGTATGTATATTTGAACGACGGACTTATTCAAACCACCAATAGTTTATGCATAGACTTCACCAATAAACGTATAAACAATAAAAAAAACCCTGATTAATGACGAACAAAATCGTTCCAAAAAAGTCCTAATAACTTCGCAACGTTTTAACACCCTCGCGCTTATCGAACATATGCGCGGTCAATGACCGACGCCGACGTAGGTATGAATGCATTTCACTGCGCGGCACTCGTCGTCGACATCACAAGGGGCGCGGGGGGGCTTGCGCGCTCGCTGCCTTAGCGGCGGCACGCGTTTGGCGCGTGATATTAGGCATTTTGCGCTCGTGTTCATAAATACTGTATTTTATCGGATAATTATATGAAAAATTAAGGTCATAGTTTTTTTACATATTTGGGTCGAGAATCGAATACTGACCACCCTCCTTCAATAAGTCCGTCGTTCAAATATACACGCTGTATAGGTCTGTATAAAATTCTAGGAAAAAGTTAAACATACGGGTAATAAATTAACAATACGATATACTTAACATTTTTACTTAGAGAATATATTTTCAGGACACATTTTATTTCGTTACAAGAAATTAAAAACGTTTTATCTGTACAATTTTTATCTACACTCGATGTTTGTTACGACGTATATTAAAACCTCTTTAGAAACAATTGTCGTATGTTTTCGACAACCTATGAAAGTGGTCATCACATCCATATCTAATAGGTTCCGAGTACCCGTCGGCGGTCAATACGTTTCCTTGGCCGGGAACCGAACCAGGGCGTCTCCGTGGCAACACACACCACAACATGTAAATCATTGAGCAATCAAATCAATCGAATTTTCATTTTTAACTTCATTCGTGTAATATTGATTCCACAGCATAATATTATTATACCAACTGTTGTTTCATAAAATTATTACTTTTACCTAACAACAGGAAAATTGTAATTCATTTACGGTCATTTGTATTATGGTTACTATAATTATCTACTTATCTGTAACGACGTATTTTTAGAATAGTCACAAGCATTTACAAAATTAAAAGCAGTAATTTATCAGTAAATCAATATTTTTAAAAGGGTGATTAGGTGGCTGACGTAAAAAGTAAAATCGTCTGACAAGTTTTCAAAGCATTTTATCGGTTGATGGCGTAGCAAACTTGATACTCAAAGAAAATGTGTCAATCGTGTAAATATTCATAGTAAATGTGATATTCAAAGCTAATTTGAAATTAGTGCAGCAAACCTGAGATTTGTAGAAAACAAATGAATCAATAAGCCACGAAACAAAACACAAACTTTTATTGCATTTTTCAATCCAAGCAAATTTTTTATCCAGGGACGAAAAATCTATCTGTAATGATGTATTATAATCAAATTCAAAATTAAATTGTACCCACTATCCGAGTTTGTCGACCTCGGCGCCTCACATAATAGTGACCTCACTGAGCCAAAAGCAGTCAGAAATTACTTTACAAAAAATTAAAACGTTTTTTGGGTACATCTACTTAATTATTCTGCTTATGGGCTGCGAAACCTTCGCTTTTTTATAAAACAATAATTTTACGGTTGAATGAGAGATATTAATAATGATACGTATGAAATATGGCGCGTCTGTTCGTCTGACAAATATGAATTTTGTTTACCGCGTTATTGATTATTGGGAGAACGGATTTTAAGGGGCTTTCTTTCTTTAAGAGGTAGTGGTAACTACCTCTTAAAGAAAGACTGTGGTAGTATTAGAAATGGGACAGACAGACAGCTCTGTACTGCTAAGAGATATGACTGTCTTTTAGATCTGTCCTCGTCTTACCACTAGGGGTCGATAGGACCCCAGTTTCTGTATCATTATTTTTTTTGTCAAAAGGTAAGGTAAAATACTTGCTGCTCAAGATCGAATGAAGTAGAAAAAATCTTCTGAGAGCCCTATGTTCCTGATGAGGGATAACAGGACGACATTATCGTCATCACCATCAATTACTCTCATTTTAATAAACACCTCGGTATTTCAGTATACGGAGGAAATATGACACCTAACTTTAGTGCATTATTCCCGATTCAAAATTCTGAACAACAGTAGGTGACAACAATATAAATAGAGATACTTTGAAAGTCATCTCCTGACCGCATGACACCCGAGCACGCGCTCTGTCGACCGTAACTGTGAACTTTGTACACATCTATTGGAAGCCATTAGAAAAGATTTAGCATGAAGTACTGAGAAACAACTGATGATTATGACTAGCATGTATTACATCTATTTACGTTCTCCTACCTATTTGTATTTACATACTACAATCTCATACTAATACTTTACAAAGTACGTTGATTTACGAGTACCTATGTAATTATACATGCGACCCGCCGCAGCTTCGTACGGGTGAAATACTGATGTATATTACATTCAAACCATCCTCTTGAATCACTCTGTCCATTCAAAAAAAAAACATTTAAAGTTCCGTTGCGTAGTTTTAAAAATTTAAGCGGACATACAGACAGACAGCGCTAGCGACTTTGTTTTATACTGTGAAAAGTAAAAGGGATAGTGGATACTAACGCAACGTTGTAAAACCATGCCATTCTGTTCTGTATTGACTGTTACCCTGTTAACTAAAAGAAGCCTCCAGCCAAGGACCCCATGGGAAGAGTGTTTAAGATATATTTATCACATAATTCTTATATCTATCATAGTCTCACCTACATCATATTCATACCTATAGGTAAAGGTATTATCCCCGCCATTAAATTCCTATTACTTCCTGAACATTGAACGTGATTCACAGTTCGGCGTTACCGGCTCTCCCGCCATTAGCTGCGGTAAGGAAGCGGATGCTGCGGGTTCGACTCCCGGCGCCGAAAGTGAAACGTAGCACTTTTGTGCGGTTCTTTGATTGCGTAACTCGTACAAAGTTGTGTGGTCATTAGTGGTTGTTTAATTATACCTTTGATTCTAGAAGAAAACTATTTTCACTTACATAGAATTTTAAATATTCCTAGGTAGGCCAAATATTAGTTTAATATTTCAAGCATTGCTGTAATCAAACCTTTTTTCGTACTTTTCCATCTGAGAAGTTCCAAAAGCCGTTGTTTTGCATTTGAAGTTAACCCGGTAGGAATTCCCGAATAATTTACCATATTTTGTTTACATTGATCATCCCACTTCCAGAGAAGACCCAGTCGTCACGAAAGGGTTTCTTTATGCATAAGAACTCATGACAAGTTCAGTTTTGAAAAGAAGGTTTACTCTGTGTAATCACGGTTGTATGGATTTTTATTTTCTTTGGATTTTTACTCGTTAAGCGTATTTTATATGCCTAGTTTATTTAAATACCAGCAATTACTGTCTATCGAAGACAATTTTATGCCAACTTTTTTTAATTCTCGTACGTATACTATGTAGGTACTCTTAGTCTACGAAGTACGTACCGTCACAAAAGTTTTACCTTGCAACTCATGATGTTTTTTTAACCGACTTCAAAAAGACTCTCAATTCGACCGTAGGTATATATTTTTCCTTTTCAGTATAGTGAGTCTTACACATTACTTACCATTCAACACTTCTAAATACTTATACTTACATAATGTCTCCTCTTAAATTGAAAGCTTTAAAATGTCATTTGTACTTCTGCGTTCCCTGCACGGTGCCTGACGTAGGTGTCCCGCAGGTGCAGCGTCACGCACCGGTGCCGGTGACACGGCATGCGGTGTTTCGGTTACGGGGTCAACATAGGGAACATTATTGAACCTCCTTGGTCCCTTCCTACAATAGGGTTCGTACTGCATAAAATAAATATATTCCATTACTTTCATGCAACGCCATCTAGTCTCAAATGAAGCAAAGTTTGTATATAAAATAAATATTTCTCAATATTGTTACAACGCCATCTAGTCTCAAGAACAAAATTAAATGATCATGCTCATCACACAAACATTTGTTCTGGGTGGGAATCGAACCCAAGACCTCTGGTAAAGCAGTTAGGGCCATTAATCACTAGACCAAAAGGTCCGTCGAAATAGTATACTTACCATAATCGTAATCGTTACCATTCAATTGCACTATGTACTACTTATGTCAAAGGATTGTATCACAATAAATTGACGACATACTATCCCAATTAACTTACGAATGTTTATTCAAAACTTTAGAAATCGTCATTATTATTTCTCTTAATAACAGGGCCTGACTCTCTGTCCTCTTGCATCACAATTTCTTACACAGATATATCTCCAAGGCTTATCAAACCACGCTTTTCCCTGATCGTAATCAGCATATAAGCATGTTATAACATACGTATAATGAGTATACTTATACACACATACTTCGTTAGTTCCGCTAGTAAGTATATACAACCTTCTTGCATCCGGAATTAACTATTAATATAACATTAAAAGTCGAAACGTCTGTCACGTTGATTGATTACTTGCGTTTATTGTAAAGACATTCCGTTGTTTATTTCTGTATGCATTACTGCCCGTAGGTGCAGTATAACTATGTTAAGGCTTACGTACCTACTCGTACATACAAGCCATCTTTTTTTTGCTACTTACTTTTTGAAGTATTGGAATAAGAATCTTCCAATTGCGAGTTCAGCTTTACTCTACAAGTTATACATGCCTTTTTACAAATCTACGTTTTTAACCAATTAAAATCTTGGAAAAAGCAAGTATTTTTTGCCATGGTATCCACTTACCACGCATTTCATATAACTTATTGAAATACTAGGGAGTCAGCTAGTTCCACACCAACTTTCATCAACATTGGCCCAATCGTCTGAACGTGAAAGAGTAACATTTTAATGTGTCACAATATGTGTAGGATTACATGCGAAAGCTTTTTTAACACCTACTCTATACTAAATTCATCTTAATTACCTACAGTCAGGACCACTGGGAATTCAAGACCCCTCTTTTGATTAGGTACATAAATATTAAATATGAAAAGTTAATTTCATAACAATTTCTGCATATTTCGTCGTCGCTCAGTAATCTCGTGACATGGAACTCATTAAAACTTTTGTTCACTCACCGTTTCAAATTTTAATTAGTAAGGGTCAGCATTTTTTGTGTGCTAGTGCCCGAATTTATGTTCGAAGCGAGGATTTTTATATTGAAATTGTTTTATTTTGTAATTTTCAATATTGAATTTTGCCTGTCCATCCAAAAGTTTGATAAGGTATTTTTTTTTTGGTGAAATATACAGATCAATGTTGGAACGAAGAAGCAATTTTAAGATTATGTCTAAAATATAATATACATTTGTACCTATTGAGAAAATGAATCCAACGCCTAACCTACTCTAGAAGTCTAAGATCAATATTCTAATTAGGTGCCTTCCTGATCTAAGATTAACATTACGTGTGAACTTAATTCTCGTATGATCTAGTCTTGCTAAAATCTAGGTATCCTTGATAATCTGACGCTAAAATCGCTTCTTTTGTGTTGACCAGGAACTTGCGTCTCGCCTAATGTGAAGGAAGCAACATTTCCTATTGTACGAATTAAGTGGTTTAATACAAAAACACCAGAAGTCAAAGCTGCTGATACCAGGATGGACGCGATGGCACCGCTTAGTGATCTACTGATCTTTAATATTCATTTGACATTAGGATTAAGGCATGCACATAATTTGCATGAATTTTTAATTAAACAGCTCGATTGATGCGAGTGTTGTATTTGTATATTTTATTAAATCAGGTAATGTCTCTCAGAGTTGAATTCTAGTCGCCTTTTAGTAAAGGCTTATCGTGCAGTATCTGTCACTCTATGGGCAAAGGACAAAGACATTTCATTTAAGTAGCGTCCCAGTTTTATATAGTGATTTTATCTTGAATTTAACTTCAATCCTTGTTAATGAATGAGATAAGGAAAACAACAATAAATTTTAAATTATTTATTTTTCATCGAAAAAATATTCTCCGCTACAAATACAATTAGGATGACAAATGACCCGAAATCGTGGCGATATACAAGTGCACATGGAATGCGTAAGTACGAGTGGTCGTGACAAGATACGTGACAACTCCAAGCAGGCTTACAAAGAGGTGAGTACAGAACGAACTCTATCCGAAATAACAATATGATCCTTGAAACTGTTCTTCTTTGCCAACTGTCACAATATTGTGATGTATCGCTATTGATAAAATAAGACAATCTCATGAGAGTGTGGCTCGCCTTTTGAGTCACCATAAATAGTATAAAGGTCAGTGCGCTGCTCGGAGCTGCGGACCCAACAGAAACTATTCGTATAGGCACATTGATAAGCGACAATCATGTTTACGAGGGGCAACGCTCCGTCACTATGTAACGCTACTAGTAGTCAGCTTTGTCCCAGAACCCCACGCGCCTAGCTAAGAGCCAATACATTTCATATAAATGTACTTGCACCCACAATCTGCCGCCTACGTTCTACCACAACAAGTATACTTATTTTAAACAATAAATATAGACAAAAACAAAAACAGATGTTTGCATCCACATAAAGTATCTATAATAAATCTTTTACAAATAAAAAAATCTCCAATAAATTTCATCTAGTAAATGAACTTAAATTACAATATATACAATCATTAAAACATAGTAATACGACAACTGGATGAAGTACTCTTGTACCCTGTTATTTACAAAATAATATGTTTCGAGCACACGAGCCCAGCTACTGGAGTCGACTATCGAGACATCAAACTGGTAGCTTCAATCAGAATTTATAATTCATCTTAATAACCCAAAACTACCTTTAAACATGAACCGTATATAATTTATAATCTACTAAAGGATTCATAATAATATTTTACTACGTGCATTGATGTTGCCAGACCATTTATTTCTAAAAAACTATTTTGAAATTATACTACAGATTCTCATCATGGCTGCCGCCTCACTAGAGATCAGAGGAGCGCTGTGTGTCCTTGGGACATATTTTCTATGAAAACAAACACTCAATAGAGGGTCGGCTGTAGTTGGAGAAACTTATACCATAATAGTGTTGCCGATGATGCTCTCCTTGCCGTCCAGCAGCTCGGAGTAGCCGGACTCGTCGCTGCAGGCGCTGTCATTGTCTCCGGTGTTCTTGAAGACTTCCGTCTCCGTGCTCGAGTTCAGACTGTCGACATCGGTCAAGTTATCAATGAGAGATTCGAACTTTTCGTCGAAGTTTGTCAAGATATTGTTATCCGCGCGCAACGGAGGGTACGTCGAGCGGCGCCTGAAGGTATTCTTTTCACCAATAGGGACGTGGTTCACCTCCTCTGTGACTTCAGATTCAGAGTTGTTCATTATATGGACAGAGTTGAAGCTCCTATTGCTGCCCCTAATGTCGTCGTGTTCAAAGCTTGGGTCCATATAAGAGCCAGTTGTGTTTTCGTGTTCTTTTTGATCTTCCTGAGGGAACGAAGGCAGGGATGACGGCTCGTTGTCGGTGACCGTGCTCGCGGTCTCGCAGCCGGAAGAAACAGATCCGTCGTCGCTATCCGTGACGAGGTAGTTACTTTGCATGTGTGCCTTACAGTCACCATCGGCCGCCGCACTGTCATTCAGTTCGTTCGATTCGGCGATCGCTTCGAGCAATCTCGTTTCTTTCTCTGCGTCACTATGACTAGTTTCATCGATGCGTCCATTCTTTTGACTTTCCTTTGCCAACATGTCAAGGAATTCGTCGGAGACGATGACGTTGCTAGTGCCAGACTCTGATAGTGTTCTATTTATAACTCCCTCGGGACATGAAGTCTTCCTCGGGGACTTTATATCGGGCCGTCGTCTGTCGAGCGTTTGAGAGGAATAGAAGTTGTCCATCGTCAAAGACGTTCGTGACCAAGGCTCGCAGTTCTGTTTAGCGTTCATCTCCGCCTCTTCCTCGTCTTCTTCAGAGCAGAGTTCTTCAATGGCTCCCAGTTTCGGAGCTGACTTAGACCTCTCTAGCGGCGGTCTGTAGTTGGTGGCTCCGACGCTTAGGAGGATCTTCCTGCGAGGCATACTTGGGTTTTCGTACACGCTGTTAGCAAGACTGAGTCTAGCATTCTGCTTCGAGATTCTGTCCTTCTTAAATTCGACTAAGGCTTGCTTCAGTTTGACTTGAAGTTCCTCAGTAATCTTCTTTGATATAGATTCTTTGGTGCAAAGGACGGCGTGGCAGCGGAGCTCGTGCTTGAGCTTCTTGCCCTCGTGGCGGTACACCCAGCAGAAGAGCTTGGGGTAGTGCGGCGGGCTGGCGCAGTACGTGATGCGGTGGGACCAGTACTCGGTGAGCCCGTGCTCTTTGGTGAACCCCTTCAGGCCGGAGTTGGTGACGGACAGCTTCATCACCACGTCGGGCTTCGTCGACTGCTGGTAGTTGCGCCACAGTGTCGCCAGTGGCTTCTCAATACAGCTCTCACCTGTAACAACAGAACAGTATTAATGTCTTATTCCAACTTCCAAAACGGCATCAATATGCACTTCGATACAAAATCTACAACTATTTGATATTTCTATAAATAATATCATAGTGTTACAAGTTACAGATTGACCAGTTTTACTGATATTTAATGTGTTCCAAACTAGAATATCAGGTTCTTGAGATCATCTATAAGGAAATCATTACGAATGCATAATTTACAAGTCTCTGTATGGCTAAGGAAGGAACCTATAATTTTAAACTTATCTGTCCTAAATTGATAGTCGTAGTTACATAGTTCTGCTTCCTAATAATTACCATTAGTGATAATATCTAATCAGAGTTGGGAGCGCGATACCTTCGCCCACTGGCGCATTGTGATGCGAGTGCTCATAATCTGTTATTATAATGATCTGTCGATCGACGTCGTGTCGAGGTGAACGGGTGTAACGTGGACTGAATGAAATATATTAACAGTTTTGATAATGTCAGAAAGTTGTGTATAAATGACAGCGACTAAATTCGATAAAAATCTAGTCCAGAGCCTACTTAACGAAGGTGGTATATCTTTTAAAAACTCTTTAAACATACTATATTTCACATCCAATAACCTTACGCAGGGCTGATAAGGACTTTTCCCAAAATAAAATAACCGCCTTTTCATATTATTAATATGCTGTCAATATGCACGCCAGGTTCATATAAATTTAAAAATTAAACGTGATTCGATTCGATTAAAACCTGCTTATTATTTTTGGTATAAAACATTAAAGTAATTGTTTTTTGACAGATATAAATGCAGCAATCACGAATAAAAATCTCGTTTTACTTTATAATATAAAAGTGTAATTACAACTTAATTTATATGTTTAATAAGTATGTCAAATTACTTATAACTAACATCCATTGCGATAATTTCTGATGATAAGCTGCACGTGTGTATTGTATTGTAGTATAGAAAAGCTGCATAATACCATCGATTAAACGTTTTTCTTATTTAAATAAATCACGTGCCAGTAAAATACTCGTGAACATAAACCTAATATTAGAGAGATTCTTTTTAATAAAACATTTGATAAACTCAGATATACTTTCCCAAAACGGGCGCCGATCACTAAGTAAAACTACATCCCTTAACGTTAAGGGTGTAAGTTTGTTCCCTCATTATGCGAGCGGAGCTTAAGTTTAAAAGCTTCTAGCTTTTATTCTTACTTTCAAAGCTTGTAGAGAGGTTTGGGTGTAACTACACGAGAGAGAGACTTTATGTTTAATACGTCAAGTAGACTGAAGCTTAGTTGAACTTAGCTGACTTAAGGTAAGACCTTTAGTGAGAAATACGAGTAATAGGTTGTTAAGGACCCAAAAAGCTGTTCAGTCTTATTCAGCTGTGGGTCTGTTTTAAACGCACTAAAACCTTTTTATGATACCTAAAATGTTAATAGCATTCATTGACAATGCTACTTACATAATTACAATAAAATCTATAAATAGACTACATCGTTTGTTTTCAAACATTCCCATGTCACTAACAATTTAGAAACTCGCTTATCCAATAAGCGGGAAAAAGGCGGATCGAGAATTTATGGCGTTTTCTCTATTGTTTGACTTGCGCTTGAGAAACAAGTGACGCGCGACTTATCTTCGATCTGAGGAAGTCGACAGGGAAAACTGAAGCGTCACGCACGCGGAACCCGGCGTGAATGGTTGTGGTCTAAGGATTGCTGTGAGTAATGAATGAATGACGAGAGGTCACGACCTTGAGCCTCGAACGTTGCACTGTTACTGACGAAACGACCTTCAAAGTTTTACTTGATTGTTGCATATTTTAGCCGGTAAACATCTCATTATCTGCGCTAACTTAACATTCAAACACTTTGATGACTTGCGCTGAAAATTGATTAGACATTTACTCCGGACTTTATTGAAGTTTATTGTAGTTCTTGTGTATTTTACGAGAGTACAAATTTGTCTTATCTTTACATAGATTGGAAGCTAAGGTCTGAACACAATTTTTGGCTGATGTGAAAAGTAGGTACTTCCAGACGTCCTGATTATAATAAGGAAGAACCAATATTTGTTGACCCCTCCAAGTTTAATCAGGATAGGAAAACACATTGAGTAACCTAGATTACATAGGCCATGTATACTCGAACAACGGCTTTTTTAACAATGTACTGATCTTCGTAAATAATATGAGAAAAATGTATTCATTGATGTTGGCTACATATCATTTGCAGATATTGGATCGTTACTCCGGGGCCTTTCCTCTCATTATAATATTTATGAAGAGGGAAAATATAAAACACATCAGAGTACTTTAGGTGTTTCATAAAATAAAAAGGGTTCCATAGAGACTTGGTTAGTGATTGCTTTTGTTAAGCTACACTCAGTGAATAATTGTATTGTGAAACTTAGGTACTCCTAGAAAAAACGTTTTTTTAATTGGGAATGTTTTGGTGCCAACTGTATTTTACTTATAAGTAATTATCCTACTACTTATCGTGCGTTTTTCAGGCGAAATAAAATGGTTACCTTTTAAGTAATAACGTGTCTCCGAGTTTACTTACTTTTCTTATATGTATGTATTCAGATTTGTTATTTCCTTTATTTATCTTTTTACATATTTTTAATACGTACAGACATTTGTTATTAAAATTAAAAATAAGTAAGTGAAAAACTAACTTGAGATCTCAAACAAAGAAAAATACGTAAGAGAATAAATGTAAGGCAACCATTGACAAAGGAGATTCGTAACCTTTTATAAAGGGACATCAAATACTAATGTTAAGCCGTTGCCCTTTTTGCTGTTATAGTTCTTTGTTGTCATATAGTCATCATATTATACTAACATAAACGATGTATTTTTTGTTATATGTTTACATGTGTTATAATAAATAATAATAATTCCAGATCGACTTCGGCCATGTCGTGTAGATACTACAGCCAGCTACGCGGGACATATAGTGCATAAGCTTGTGCTAACACAGGTGCACTCTCTGTTTCCTTACTCTCGTAGCCCGAAAGGACGACAAACCGATACGACTGAAGAGAGAGCGGTCAAACCCACATTTTTACCTGCTTTTCGAAACTTTGAAGCTATAATATGTACTTCTAAAAGGCACACAACGTTTTAAAAGTCTGTTTGTGCTTGGGTCTCGTCATCGACTTGCGGTCTTACCACTAGACTATCTCAGCTTGAATTGCACATGTATGTAAACTACAAAAACTATAAAAAGTATCGCCAGCCATGAATTATCGTTCTGCTAACACACATTATATCACTATTCACGAATCGTGATCGTTTTCCACGACGTGTGAACACAATTACCACGCATTTAGAATATAATAGATACGTTTCACGTAATGTGTATCATGAATGATTTGCATGTCCTTATTAGCACTTCTAGGAAACTCAAATTTCTGGTTATTAATGACTTCATTTGCCAATAAATTGTGTTTCCTGAACTGCTGGGTATTAAGTTTGTGTTGTGTGTTCCGTATCACGAGTGGCTGCTGCACAATAGATATTGAACATACAAGATATTTGATGAGTAGCTTTTGTCGCTCTTAGCGTAGAAATGTGATTTTCTACTAAAAGGCAAGTTTACAAGTATCAAGGTTTCAACTATTTTAGTAATCATTTTATTTTATCATGGGTAGTAAAGTTGTGTATAATTTAATTCATCTCCCTTGTATGGTCAATCCAAACTATCGGTCATTCATTATCAAGTTTTTCGTAACATAAGTCTTCAACAAATACTCTATCTCATAATAAGCTGTGTTCATAATTTGTAAGACCAATCCTGCATCAAATTATCATAATTAACCAGCCACCAATAACAGTAGACATGTAAATCGCGGAGGCTTTAGTTTGGCGCCGTGTGGCCGTAACTGCAGCGAGTAAACAACTCGTAAAGCCATAGAACCTACGGGTTTCGGACGTGCCTCCCGTAAAACTATCGTAAACTGATGACAACTTACTACGTTCGACATAAATTATACATATTTAGGATATCGTTTATTAGTTACATTCAGATAGATAGTAATGTTGTAGTCACAAACAATCCGACGAATTAAGGAAAATATCGTTCGCCGCTCAAAATGCAGAAACGAAGGCTTCGAGTCTCTTGCTGTAAAGGTTCTACTTAAAGCTATTTTCTTAGTATGTGTATTTGACTATTTTCTTGGCGCTTGAGCTTTGGACTAAGAAATATTTGTATCTCGACAGTATTTAAATTAAACCCGCTACTGTTATTTAACGCACTACCCATTTTCCCGGGGTCGTTGCTCGAGAGTTAAAATTTATCCATCACAACAATCATTAAATTAATTTAGTACTTGAAAGAATGAGGCAGTAAGTACTGATTGTTTATTGGCAATATCCTAGTAATACTCAGTCATCCTGTTGTAGGTATGTAAACAACAACATCCTATCGAGTCTGACATCCTAATCACAGTGCTCCGACCATAAAACACAATGAGGCTTTACAAAAATATACTTTAATGCTTTGTTTTAATGTAGGTTTTACCATAGAAAACTTCAAGTGGTGATTGTTTGTTTGTAAATCACATCCTTTACTTGTGTAGTAAGATCTCAAATTAAATGAGAAGTGAATGCATTATTCGTATTTTTACCAATTCCAGCAAATGTTGTTGTTGAGTTAAGGCAGATATTTCATCGCGTTTAAGTTGTGTTTTAATAACAACACTAAAGTTGTAAAAAAGAGATTAATGTTATTTCCTTTATCGTAAAAAGTGTGTGCAAAGGTTGTTTACTGTCAGAGATCTTTTTTATTACTTCATGACGTTTAATACCGTTAATCAAAATGGCTGCCTTAACTATAGTAAATGAATCAGTTTTTATCTGTCATTGTGTGTTTGTTTACTTATGTGCTTGCGTCAATATTCGTGTGAACCTTATATTAAACATGCAAATTGCGCCAAACTCATATTTACATAAGTAATACAATTTTCACGTTTTTGCGCACATTATGAATTTTTTGAATGTTTATTTAGATTCTTCATGCGAGTTCGTCTTTGTGAAAATATTTTTCATATTTCGCAGCGACATTTTTACAAAAAAATATCTTTGTGAATTGCAATTTGCAGGCGAGGTGTTGATTAAACGGAATAATGGGATTTTTCACACCTTTGGATGTTTTCGCTACACGTACCTTATGCCTACGTATATAAATCTTGGCCATAAAAATAATCACTTTTCGCACAATTGAGTTAAACATTTTTTATTCAATTTGCGCCTACGTCGGCGTCCTAATAAATTATAATGGGCTTATCTGTAGCAGCGCGTGGGCGTCGCTGGAGACGCTTGAATAATAATTATGTCACCCAGATAAACTGTTTACTTTTTTGGCTGACAATTAAAGTTAATCCTATAAAAAATCTTAAACCAATTTTGTCGAAATACCAGCTGTGGTGCAAGTGATTTTGCAGTTATTTTTACACTTAGAAGAATCTTGGTTACAAAAATTATTGGATTTCATATACAGTAGCGTTTTAAACAAACAAATTAATAAAACTTTTCTGCAAACTCTGAGCCTACCTACATTTTATTCGTAACTACACAGTATAATTACGTAACCCACTTAAAATAATTAATTGGTGACATTTTTCAACGAAAAAGGCTCCATACTCCATAAGCTCGCCGGTTGCGAAACTTCGCAAAATGGCCGCGTGTTTGAAAATTCGAAAAAGGAACGTTGGAACATAACTGACGTGAATGAAGTTTATTGCGGCAATTCTTTTAGTTTTGTTGCAGAATCGAACTGCCTGCATTGCGTATGCCCGGTCTGTCACAAGATTAATATTAAGTAAATACATTCTAAGTTAACTATTTAGTTAAATGTTAAGCAAGTACTACAAATTGTACCTAGATAAATTCTTGAAATCTATCTTGAACACTATAAAAACTAGCAAAAAATACACAACAGCGAGCAAAAAATTGAAAATTTCTTTGATTAACCTCAAAAGGCGTAATTATTTAAATTGAACCTCACTTGGCAGGCACTTACTACGTATTAATCTTAATAATCTCTACATTTACCAAAAAAAATCTTGTCGTGTCGTGACATGGACATCCTACAGTATTTATAACTGTCAAAGATGTAATTCTGCAACAATTTGCACGTGTTACACACATGTGCGTCGGGTACAGGCAGTTGGGCAATGGTTACGTGACGCGGTAACGGCCGAGCTTTGCGTAACCGCGCCGGTGCCGGCCGCGGCGGCAGCGGCTTGCGGTAAAAGGATATTATGATAGAACCACGATATACATCGGTACATATTGTTCATGTAAATATTGGGCAAAGGAATAAATTGCCTGCAGCTCTGTGTTTTGGTTTTTGTACTAATATCGACTAATTTTGCTAGCTGTGCCAGTATCAATTGTTAATTAAATATTATCACAATTGCCAATTGCGTACAAGAATTTGAATATGCTTGTAAAATATCTCTACCCTGTTTTGAAGTGCAATAGGTACTTTACTTTCAAATTAATTCGCCAATCTATAAATTAAGCTATTAAAATGTATGTATTAAAAATATAATGAATGTTATCTCATGCTATACTGTATATTATCAGGACAACCGACTTTCTCGCTCTACTTTATAAGTTAAAGACAATAAATTTAATTTGAAGCTGTATTTTATGCACTACTTACAATATCCGGTGTTCGTTTAATATGCTTAGTTAAAATTATATCATTGCCCATTAATTATAATGTAGGTTGGTTCAAAATTAGACGAGTAAAAAATGTGGGTTGAAACTGGTCTGATGTTATGGATATTACAAGTAGGAGGTTATTTTATTTACAACGATAGATAGATAAGTTTTGCGCGTATTCTTAATGAAGTATGTGATAGTTATTAAAGTAAGCGGTATCACGTAACTTGTGATAGAATGTGACAACAATATTACTAACAAATAACATTTGTGCAAGGACAAAATTTTTAACAGCGCAATCATAGTAATTTTGCTCTTTTAACTAACATAATTTTAAGGCTGCTAGAATTAATGATGATCGTAAATTAAACATACATTGACCCACTGTCAGTATTGTTCAAAATTCTCCAACTCACAGGTCAGTGACCTCAAGACATTAAAAGCTCAACATGACTTTTAAATTACAGCGTGATCTAACAGCTGTAATAACTAACACTCCATATCCACACAAGTTATTAGATCGATGGCTAGCGCGGGTAAGTGAACTTGTCAAATGCGCCGGCGCTACTTTCACTACCATCTCGACAAGTTCAATGAACTGTTGTACAAAGTTTTTAATGTTTTATTCGCTTTTGATTTATGTTGTACTGAGAACGTTGTTTAGTTAATATAAAAAAAAAGGTTTTTTCTTTTTAATAAATAATATATTTTTTTATTTGAAACCAGTAGTACGGTCAGTAGCAAAAGTCAATTAATACATTTACATTTTCAAACGATCTGTACACAATCGAATTCAATGAATTACTGTTGTGCTATTAGGTAACAAAATAGGCTGGACACCTGGTATAGTTAAAACATACTAAGCACCAATTTAATTCCTACATGTCATAGAAAAATAATAACACTTTTTGTTAACCGACTTCTGATGCTAACTGTACATATCTCATACATACCTACCTATTGTTATCACAAAACTCGTTTAACTATTTTTCATATCAATTTTACGATACTAATTTGAATATATTTTTTTGTTCTACAACATTCTTAAATAGTTTTGTGACGTCATGACATTAAAAAATAATTAACATATTGTTTATTGCTTTGGTCTATGAAGTATTCATTTGCTTATATCGTTAATTAAGAATCGTCACATGTTTATTTAATGTCAAATGTCTACAAATGATTTCTTCATTTATTATGACATTATCTAATCATTTTTTCTTGCCGATTCATCTCCATAACAATAACATTTTGCAACCGCGCAACTAAAGTCAGTAATGTATTTAAAGTGCCTGAAAAGGCCTACTCGAAATAAAAACCTTTTGATTTTGATTTAAACTAAAAGAAGCCTGGGCTTTACTCTGTACACGTTAATTTCTTACAAAAGTGTAGAAAATCATTTTTTATGTCACTATAATGATTGTGTGCGAGTATGAAGGGACTCTAACCTTTCAAATAAATCCTACTTAAGAACTTCAAGTTATTCAAAAGTTATTAAAAAATGTTATAAAAATATAAATGCATCTCGTAATGATTGATATCTCGTCCATTGCCCTCATTCCCGAAACTTCTTCACAAACCCTTCACCACGTTACCTGACCCAATGTGATGTGTAATTAAATGCTGTTTGTGACTTGCCTTGCTTACCTGCGGACAAAGGAAAATATATTTTAAATTAATGTGCTTAAGGTCGATTGTTAATAAAAATGTAATTATTTATCATTTGTTACAGAAAACATGTTTTTAATGTTAGTATAAAGAGTTTTACTTAGTTTGCTTAAACGAATGTAATTATTGCAGTTACATAATAATATCGGGATAAATAATATATGTTGTATCCTAAAGTCAACATGAAAAATGTCACTATCACAGTGTGGTGGTTTAACTTCCCTATCAGTGAAGTCTTTTAACGAAAACCTTAGACACGGGCAACGGCTTAAGTGTTAACAGAACATTTTTTGTAATAAACCGTACTAGTGAATGAAAAAAAAATATTTTTTACCAACACTCAAGAAAATTGATAAATTGATTACAATTTTACGAATCAATCTTTGTTTTACAAATTATCCTGTTTTGTTGAATTGTAAACGAATAATTAATTTCGAGTTGTAAATTAATGACTTGTTTTTAATTTGTTATCCATCACTTAGAATTATTTGAAATGTCGTTGCGATTCTGAACACAACAATTGATGAGTCAGGTAAAGGCAGGGGTTCAATGACCTATCCGAATTTAAATCTGGATGATCCAAACCAAAAAGGTTTAATTAAGATATTAATGGGTTTTGCTCACTCTCATGTTGGTTTTACGAAGTTTATGCTAACCAAGTCAATAGTGAATACCAAGCGAATTCAAACCTAAGGCTAGGCGCAAACAGGCCACCAACCACCGCCACCGGTGGCCAGCGGCAGCCACTTAACACGCTTTTTCATATATTTTGTATAGACACGCCGCACACGTGTAGCCGGTGGCGGCCACTCGCTACTGAAGTGGCCGCGACTCGCTACTTGTGGTCGCTACGGGCCACACAAGACGCCGACACTCACCACTGTCGCATTGCTCCACCCCCCGCGCAGTTAACCATTAGACGTTCTATGCATCGCACGCGTCACCATGATGCACGACGCTGACGCCTCAATGGATATTGATACATTAATATCGTAAGACTGCGCAGCAGAGAGCGGGTTATAAAATGTGGCGGCTTCCGAACACCAGTGGCTGTCGCTCGCTTCTGACACTGTTACAAAAGTGGCGGAAGCGCGCGACAGCTGACGGTGGTCGTGGTCGGTGGCCCGTTTGCGCCAAGCCTTAATAAATTGTAATAAAAGCGTTTGCTTTGCATAAACGTCGAGCATCATGGTTTTACGATTGGCTGTATTGTAGGAGGTCATTTACATAAGTATTTTATTTGAGAAATTGAAACCATCAGGCGTAAAGGAATTAGGCGTTTAGGGCCGAAATGTCAGGTAATGCAAAAAATGATTAACGAGTACCTTCAACTGTTTGATGGAAATATAATCTCTTTGGGACAAAAAGCTTTACATTTTCAGTCTTTAAAATAATATGTTTAAGAGAAATATGCAGACGATCCTAACCGTACAATTTAGCTGCTAAACAGGTAGGAACAGGTCTTCGAAGCTTAAACACAACCGGTATTCTAAATTAGACATTTTTGGAAACATAAAACCCGTTTAGTTGTGTTATCGCAGTGGGAATAAATCCATTGTTAGGAATGCTTTTATCATTATAAAATCTGTGGAAAATTTAGAGCGTATAATAAGAACTCTTTAAAAATGAAACAGATATTATGTACCTACGCTATAAATTAGTATAAATGACACGTCAACCTATAGTAGTACGGTAAATAAAACCGGGTGATGAGCCACTGGACCGCCACGATGACATCATTAATAGACACTCGGGGACTATACTCTGATCCAATGACCCATAAACTCGACATCTTCAAGAGAATTACCAGACAATAAGGAAACTCGACACTTCCTCCCGTTCAGTATTCATTGCGCGTTCTGATCTCACTGGCACGCGCGCGTCCTGTATCGAGCGCGGAATACGTACGACAGCGGAAGTTCGTCTGTATTTCTTGAAGGCCGTTTCTCCATCGAATTATCTGAGCATATCACGTGCGTTTACCTACGTGAAGGTTGTATGAGGATTTAGAAATTTTAAGGAAGTTCTTATCTAAGGAGGTCAATGTCTCGTTGAAAGTAAATGCAGTGTGCGCATACGCATGTAATGCAAACATGTTCTGCAGTGAACGATCAAACTCTCATTGCATGGATATTTGGGCATACCTATTATATTACACACAATACACGCATATTAGTACGAAATTTGGATGAGTAACGCGAGCTTTTAAGTTTTTATGCAGCATTTATCGTAAGATAAAGATACCTAACATATTTTTATAATAGACGAGATCGTTTCTTAATTATATTAAGCATGACTCAGTTTTGTAGGTCGGCCTAGGTTATACATGTGTTTGTATATCGCAATGAGTCAAGGGCTATCTAGGTGTATCAGCAAGTAGGCGAGCAACGCTTTCTCTCGACAACTCGATCGCGGTATCTCAGACTTTCACGACTCGTTCACAATCTGTATGCACTAATTGAATGAGAGGACCGCTTTGTTTACATTACCATTGCATTGTAGATGTCGAAAAACCCGTGAGAAATTGTTGTTTATGTTCAGTCATGCATTTTATTTCAATATATCATAGTTTAGCTCACGGGATGATACATAAGTCTCAATTCTCAATTCTTTATTGCGTATCATAATGTAAATAGGTTGTTAATATAAGTAATTTAGTAACAATTATGGACCCTGTCGGGCACAGCATGTTCGTCTTATTCTCTAATCCTCTTTAAGTTACATTACGAAACTATCCGGAAACTGTTAAACAAATTGGTGTCGATCTTCATGACACAATTTAAACTATTACGATACTGTTTACTTTTTGATGACTTATGCACAGTCAGCATTTTATTGACCTTCTTACTTACAAACACTAAACATTTAAACAGTGTGTCACTCTCTGTCTCATGACTTTTGCAAATAGAGAGATAGAGACAAAAGACAAACCTGAAGCTCTATTAGCGTAGTATTATGTAGAAACAAACTCCTTGTTTACTTTTCTCATTATTTTTACATACATTTAGCTTAACATTCGCAAATAGCACTTATGTGTGTCAATATCTAACTGTATCTTGTTTATGAGAGAGTATTAGCATACAATAACAATATTATGAGCCACTTACATTACTTATACATAGACGTTTACTGCCGAGAATGTGCTGTAACTAAAATCTTTAGTAAAACTTAGCGTATTTGTTTTTCGAGAGCTTTATACTAAATTTGAATAAAATCGTCTCAATATAAAATGGAATAATATGTACCTTTTGTTTTTTATCAGGATTTTTTTGTTATACATCTAGCGAATTTCTTTTATGTTATTAAATTATAGCTAAACGCAGTGATTGTGAAATGCCAATCTAATCAAGGCATTTTATACATTTATTTAGGCACTCTACATAACAAATATTCGTACATATAGGTACTTAATTTCCATCTAAACATAAGCCATTTGTAAATAATATAAAAACTATGGACCTAAGAAAACAGGCTGCACCGACGCATGCTAATCGCACAGGAAGTGACATCACTAACGTCTGGGAGACGTTGCCTAGGGTTGGCACAAGTAATATACTTAAAAATATGATAAAATTTTGCTGAGCTTATTATATTATCACATTGTTCCTATAGAGGCCAGCACTTATTGTTAATCTTCTGCTTTAGATGTTATATGTAATCAACATATCGTATCAAGAAGGAAAATCCTACTTCGAACTCATAAAAAGCACAAGCTTCTTCTACTACATGTAATCAAACTGACATTACTCACACGTTGCGATATATTGAAACATTATATAACAACAGAGAGCTTACTCGTCTGACCTACCATCCGATATTTCACCATCTCAGCAAGTTACGAGTGTGTTATTATCGATGTGTCATTCCTAGGAAATAATTGCAGTAACATCGATGTGCCGCTATCCCAAATAAAGTGGTATTTACACTCCGTTAGTTACTCCTACTTAATGGCATTATAGTAAAACTAACTGCTGCCCGCGACTTTGCTTGCGCGAATGTCGGTTGTAGCTGCAAAACATTACCTCCTTAGGAGCAGTTTGTTTGTACTAATCTAGAGTGTTGGGTAGCTCCATACCAAATTTTACCAAAATTGATTCAGGCGTTTAAGTGAAAGAGTAACATACATCCAACCATCTATTCATCCATATTTACAACCTTTCGCGTATACGGTATTAGCAGCATATTATGTCTACACAAAATGGACTTTGGATTTTTTTAGATAATTCTCCAATTATCGTATTATAGTAAAATTCTATCAATCTTCAAAGATAAGTGCGTGGGAAGTGTCAGATAAGGAAAACACTTTTAATTGTATTTTATTGTAACTATTAGGAAGTGTTTATATAAAATCGATTTGACATAGCAATTACTAATTATCTGAAAAGTCAACCTCCCGTGACCTTTCGTGACTTTCGGCTATTATATTATTACAAAGTTCCATGGCAGCTAGGCTAAAAGAAAAAGTTTTAAGTTCTCTATCAACTAACTGTGTATTAAGACAACAATAAAAAAGATTATAATGTATTAGACGCATTATCTATAATTTCTTTAATCATATTTTAATTCAATGTATGTAATTATACTTTTCAATAGTTGGCCTCATTTTATCAAGAGAAAAAAAAACCACTTTCTGATAGAGGCAGCCCTAATGACTCAAAAGTCATTGGAACAATAGTGATGGGACATATAAGTACCGTATATCATATTTCGACGCGACAATGGAGCTCCAACCGCTACCGAGAATGAAAACGTCCTAGAGGCTTTGCCGCGAGCACAATACATTGCTACTGCAGTATACTTGACAAACAAAGCTGCCGGTTGTAAAACAGACGTGTATAGTAAAGTGTTGGAAGTGTCGTGTAAGTGTGTCGCTTGAGTTATGGGTTCGTTCCCACTGTACAATGGGACATTAATATTGACTTTGTGTTGGTATTGACCTGCAGGAACCTCATTTCGGTGCAAAACTTATTGTTTGAAAGTTTTTGAGCTTGACGTTATTTTTAAACATTTATTGCTGGCTGGTGTGTTAAAGCCAGTTAAACTTACTTATATTTCACATACATACTAATATTTAGGTACACTAGGTGCAAATTTTTACACAATTAGCACTCACATTTTTATTTTATTTGTAATTAATGTAGATTAATATTAATAATTTTATACTAGAAGTTAATTCATAAGAAAAACAATAAAATCACTCCTTAATTAAGTTAACTCTATAAATAGAAATCCCACGATTGTATTAGTAAACTAAATTCACTATAAAATGAGGCTTCTTGAGATAACATTAGCTGCCAAGCAATAAAATACAATTCGACTTTTAAATATAAATAACCAAAATAAAATAAAAATATTTAACAGCAATTAAACGGGCACTTATGAAATAATGCCTAATAATAAAAAAGTAGCTCTCAAAAATAAATATTAGCCACGCTCCACATTCCGCACGCATCGCGTACTCAAAGTAACTTCTTCTAAAGTAATTAACGTCTAATCATTTATGAGCCCGTAGTACGTACACATGAATTAAGAAGAGTTACATAAATATAACACAATAGTAGGAAGCATCGGATATTGTTGTGTAACAGCTATCAATTGCGCAACGTTGCCGCGCAGTTTTACAGCTTCGTAGAAAGTTGCGGGGTGGTTACAATTAGGCCTATTTATACTATGCACGCAGGTTGGGCACGTGATCTTGTAACCGTCATCTCGGATTATGTTTTCATCTGATACATAAACTGGATTGCATTTTTCCTACAACTTCCTACAATTTGTGGACAAAGAAAAGGTGCTTAGTGATGTTTTTGAATGGCTATCCGACTCTACATTCCATTTTCAGAGATAGCAATGACTTTTAACTTCGACGTCTCATTTAAATTGATTGAATATAATTAGACACTTGGCAATTGAAGTTCTTTAATTAGGCGTTTGTGTAATGAGTGCTAAATTAAACAATTTCGTCGTTGCAACTATTGCAAGCCGCTCTATATTTGGTGCCATTTTTGTCGACCCCGAGTTAGTCACTATTACCACTATGCCTATTACAAATTAATGCAGTGATTTGGTTTGATTCATGGATGGAATAACTGAGCTAAATAGTTACTGTAAGAGTTTGTATGAAATTTATTCCTCAATTCATTCATTAATATTAAAGTTAATAGAGTCGATAATTTGAATAGGTCAGGAAGATCATCTAACGCAAATACCTACTTTCAAAAGGCAGTGAATCATAAGATAATAGCAATAAATACTTGTTTACTTGCAATCAAGTTTATTAGCGAACACATTAAAGGTGTGATTATGTACTCGGCATAGTATAGGCATAATAAAACCTATCCTCTCTCGCCATTACCGGTACTTGTAGTTTGTTCCAATTATGCTAACGGCGGAGGCAAAACGAACACATACTGTACATTATTTTCCTGTAAGTGTCTGATTACTTATTTTTATAGTAATGCGATAATGTGCTGTTTGTTCCATTTAACTGATATGTGAACGGTTTTTCCCAAGATATTTAGGGAAGTCTGAAAATTTGTATGTAAGTAATTAGTTCTCATAATTTGAAATATAAATATCATTCCCTGCCTGGAACACTTTCGGGTCTAAACCCTGTAGTCGATTTCAAATTGATTGTTTGTAAAAATCTCTACCCTCACCTAACATTCTAATAGTTTTCTAGATTTATTCAGTTACAAGACACCGTTATATTATTACATGTCCTTAACTGTCCCTCTAATGTAAAATGTAGCGACAGTAATACAATAATGATATTTCAAAATTCAGTACTGTTATACTAGAATAATGCAACGTGTGATTATTGTTTAATTTTTGTTATAGTACTGTCTAATCGTCGCAAAATAATGGTGTAATAATAACAAAACAATTTGAACAACATTAGAGATAAGTATTATCTCAGCTACGTCACAGATTAACTAGTTAAGTGGGCATAATACAATCATCTAATGATTGATTAGTAGATTCAGGAATTACAGACTAATAGCTAAATATTTCTTATCTTTGGAAAAAACCTTTTAATATACGAGAATCAAACAGGTACTCACGTAATTCTTAATCCCTATTAGAAAATATTTGTCGTTGTACAATTACTTTTGTTACAACAGTCTAGTAATGAAGTTTATACCATTATGATTTATCGTTTTTGTATTAAGATAATTAAGGTCAAAGACCTAAATATACATATAAGTGAATTACGTATTTTATATTCCTTCAATTATCAACAGCATAAGACATTTAGCAATAGGTACCCACTCTATTAAGTGAAAACGAACTGAATAGTAGGAAATAACTAGGTAACTACTAATTACTTAACTTGCTAAGCATTAATTACTTACTGTCAATTGACGACGTTAATTAACACAACAGGGTTAATAATGTAATAGCCCCTAATATAATTAACCCCAAGCTTCTGGAAGGCTGATCAATGAAATCCGCTATCAAATTAACTAGAACGAATTGATCACGACTGTGATTGGTTGACTATAAAACTTACGAGAAAACTTAGAGCTTAACATGAGATTTGACTGACAATTAACAAATTTTTGGATTGATCGAATTGAACGCTTGAGGAATGGAAGGTAAGTATACAAAAATCAGTTGGCTATCTGAAGGCCTGTTAAAGGCCTGCCGGGGCTGCTGGATGTTAGTAAGAGTTACCGCGACCCTGACACTCAACCGGCTCCAGGAGGAACATAGTGGGTTTTAGTCAGTAAAAGTCTGAAACCCTCTCCCGCTGTACCCATAGCAGGCGGGGTCATTTGATGATTTCCCACGAAAAAAAACGCCTACTAAAAGCTGTTGCTCTTGTGGAAACATGACAGTGCACTGAGATTCAATAAGAGGCGCTTGAATTCTTGAAAAAAACAACAAAACCTTTTCTGTAATTAGTATGAATAAGGTACTAATTCTTATCAATTAATTGCATAGGTCGAGTAAAGTCACAGATAACATATATTTTAAATTAGGGTCGTAAAACCGAAATACATAATAAAATTGGCTTAATTATGAAATAATTGCAAAAATACTTTTAATGAAAAAAATACGACGATAATATTTGTTTATAAAATAACTGACGGTTAATTAATTTTTCAAACTCAGTCAATATTATTTCCATTGTTTTTAGACATAGCTACTGAATTAGTTACTAAAATTATATTTAATCGAAATCATAGATTTATGCATGCATTATGCAAAAACAATAATCAGCATATTTAATAAAATATTCCTGAAGCAGACCAAACCAGTTGCTAATAAAAATATTCCCATTATAATAATCAACAGTTATACGAGATTAACAAAACATTTTTATATCCTAGCAGGAATGCAGAGCCAATAACAATCTCCTTCTGTTATTGAATCGCTAATGGCGTACGTGTGTCACGAGCAATTAACATTACGCAATGTTCAGATGCCATGAGAGCCAGCGACATCAATACTTAAGATTAATAGAACTGTAGAACAGTACAAACGACTGCCGCATACTTTCATATTTATGAGAGGATTAAGGTGGAGACAGACTGTTTGCACGTACGCAACGTAAGTACTTTCATAAAAAAAATCTCTGAGTATAAAAATAATGTCGGTTCAATCGATCAAATGTATTGAACTAACTAGTCAAAGTCACGTCACTTCTCGAAAAGGAATGGCCTATCCCTTACATTTGAAGGTTTATATTCGTGACTACTTTTCTAATCCTGATAGCCTTGAGGATATTACATATTTTTCATAAATGTCAATGAAATAATTGTTGCATGCAACGTGGTAAATGATTAGTTTATGCCTTGATTTTTTTCTTATAAAAAACGACTCCCTCACTAAAGAATTTAATCCTTTTGTCGCGGGGGGTTTTTACAGACATTTATTTCAAGTCGTCTGTCACTGTCGCACAAATATTTGTCCTACGCTGGGATCGAACTCGCAGCACGTCGCGCGCAGTGGTAATTAACTTGGTGACCTTTACTAATCCGTAATTACAATAATCTGTCGTGTACGGAACCTCAGTGTGTCTCTACCTTAACTTTATATTACGATCGGTGGCCCATTCAACCTGTAATGTATTTTTGCTGTGAAATAAACTCGTTACAGGAGTGTGAAAAGATATTACTCGTAGGTACTGATGGAGTTTCCTAGAAAAGAAATCGTTTAGTGTTTGAAAAGGAGTTTTATTATAACTTATGTTGTTAAAGGTTTAATATAAAAAGGTTTTATGCAGTAAATTTCATTACTTGTCATCATTGCCTGGGACTATGAATTCTTAAAGAACTGTTGTCACTTTGGATGCAAGATAGCGTTCTACAGTAAGTGTATTGTCTCGCTCTCCTAAGTGCAACAGCCCTTCTTGACCACCTGGTAGTAGTTTATTAAGATAGCACCTTTTGGTTTTACTAAAGAATAAAGCATGCAATTCTCAAAACATTAATTCTAATTAAATACATCTTTACAGAAACAAAAATGACAAATCTGTGAAACCTCATGTCAAGTTGGTACCAACCAACCAATCGCATGCATCACGTAAATTACATTTAGGGACAAAATCGTCACGATAAGGGTAAGTCCACCCACATATTATACTCAAGCAGCTCATTTATTTTTTCCCCTATCTTAATAGACAGGCGATTTGTCTGTTCTCATGATTGCGATCTCCAAAACTCTTCACTCGTTTATTTGGAGTGGGTTATGCGCACTGGCGGTCTACCACTAACTGTTAAAGAAAGATTGCTGCAGTTGTGGAAAAGAGATGCCACTCTATTAAGTGTAGTGTTCTGTCTCGTTTCTACAAATGCAAAAAAGTCATACTAAGTTGTTAGTAAGATCCCTGACCATTCAATCGCCGCTAATGTGTGTACTCAAACAAATAGTCGGCATGTTTGTGACGGACACACAATACTTATTTTTGATACATGTACTGTTGTTTTAGCAGAATGAGTTGAGTATATTAGGTTAGACTAGAATGACCTAAACCGATAAATGATATCAGTGAGAAAATTATGGTGGTATAATATGTAGTGTATTAGTAAATACAAGCCGTTAATCAATCTAAAATTTTGCGTAATGTGTTTTTAGAAGATACATAGGTACTTTATACACCTGATTTTATTTTAATCCTATTGACATGTGCCAATCATGCAAAATGCATTTGTTTAACTTCACGAAACCCATTTAGCATTTACCTTCAATATTGCGTCGCAAATACGAAGATGCAACATAAATAAAAGAAAACTATAAGATGTATTTTTAGTGATCATAAAACGCAATCTTTATCGAAAGAAAACAGCAACAGAGATCGGATCGCTTCCAAAGAGCTTCATACATTCTCGGAATATAAACGTTGGTAAATACAGACTAGCGTTCTCGGAGGGAATCAATCGGAGTTTAGTTGAACGCTCAAAGCGACGATCACAGAGTTTACATCAATATAAACACCTGGCATGAGCAGAACTACACAAACAACTATGATTTCGTACTGTTTACTCAGGCATATTTTTGGAACTCTTTAATCCCAAGCGAATTGTAGAAAGTATGAAATATATCATGTATACATATGTTCGAATGATTGATATTATTAAAACAATTCGAATGAACCAACAATAGTCTTCCTTTATAATTATAATTAAAACAAGTGACGATACGACCAAATGTTTTGGTTCATTCATTAATTGCCAAATAAATTATATCATTTTATCTTCAAACATTTGGCGGCCGATCAAAAATATGAATAATTTGTGAAATACGATACTTCAGAAATAATTTCCATGTAATCTACAGATAAACAGGCGCTCGGTATATTTTCGATGGATTCGCGGAAAATATTCGCGGGAATTTTCCTTAAAACAGCTGACGTACGTAAACATACAGGGCTTTATTCCCTTAAGGAATACAGAGACTTTTATTAAACACAATGTCTACTTGTTTGGCAAATCCAATTTGTTGCGATAACTTCTGTTAAGGTTTTCTAACTAAATTTTCTCAGAGTTGTTCAGAGACTTAGTGTTTGTGTTTATACGATATTTCCTAAAGGGTATGTATTAGTATGTGTAGCTTTTTAATGACAAACCACTAGATGCTAGTAGTATGCCTTCTTCTGCATTTCCAATGCGACTAATAAAAACACATGACTACACCTAAACCATTTACCAGACAAAATTATTACAAACAAAAACAAATCACAATCAAGGTTTCAACAAATCTTGTCGCTGGCGAGTTTAATAAAACAAAAGAGCATCATATAGTACCAGTTAGCGTGCTGGCCTCATACTGCGCGATGCCCGCTCAATCCCTTTTGCCGTTCCGTACAATTATTCCCCAATACCCGCGTGTTCCGCGAACCGCGATGGGCAGAATATTTCCACGTACAAACAAACATTACAGTCATAAAGAATTCTGAAGCGATCCGCGTTGATGGAATTATAACTGCAGAGCAAAAATAGTAGCGATACCGGAGCTGGAGTAAAATATAACGAAAACAAATATAAATGTCTCAGTGGGAAACTAACGCCTCTATCCCAATGGAAATTTTCCCGTAGACGAAATAGTCTGTTGATTTCACTACAGTCTATAGCTACGGTTGGAAAAATTACGCGTTGGATATTTTTGGAACGCAATTGGCAACTTTGTAATAATATTTATGGAACTTTTTACGACTGTTGTTTTAAAAAACAGAACATAACATTTAACAGTAAACCTCTCCAAAAGTGAGGCTTATAGCACTATGACATTGGTACGCAGTAATAATGTAAGTGGAGAGAACGAAAGAGGTTTTACTAACACATAAAGTGATCTTATAAAGTTTTCTTGGTTACTTACTAATGATAGGCGATGTGTTTGGTATTTTTTACCCTTTTTAAATACGCGTGAGTAAACCGTTATAACGTTTAAGTATGAATCATCCTCACGAAAGTTATTATAAAAATAAAGTGATCTGTTAGCTTTTTGACGCTGATTTAATTAGAGCTGTGTGCCTATCTACTCCTTATTAAATTTCGGTATACTAAACCAACTTCCTCATAACCGGAGCGAGTAGTTTTACGAGTAGGTATGTATAGCTACACGTACTCTGTTTGTCTGTATATAGGCGATGGTAACCACACGTACATCATAACGTTATGGTTGTTTATCAGCTGTACAGGAGCACATGTTCCTACACTAATTAGTTTTGCTAACCCAGTTCCTGGACTGATGGTGTTTTGTTTTTATTGTACACTGTTTCGGGAAGTCCATACTTTGGTAGGTTGAGGTTAAGAGCGTTTCTTAGTCGAGTAGGATTGAAAGATAGATAAGTCTTGATAAGGAAGTTTAATGTAGATAAAAACAATTGAATACCAAATTTACTGCCAATTTGATATTCATTTGTTTTTAATTTTTGAATAGATCTTAGACTGCATTAGAATTTCTAGAGCACTAATTATACTTCTTGTAAGGTTTAAACAAAATTAAATGAATTACCGAATTTGCAAATGAACTCGATCGTAATTTGTTATAGATAATTCACACCCACTAAACATAAAACATTCAATATGTTGCCATTATGTTCTCATAATAAGAACCCTAATAGGGGCACCGTCAGCAAATCTAATCTCATAATGTATTACGACGATAACATAATATGACATAACTCGATTAAACTTGAATTTTAACGCCTACTCTAATATAACAGCGAGTAATCCTGATAAGGCTATCTCGCCATTAAACTATGTTACATCAAATATTTTGATTTAGTGCGCGTGCGTGTCATGGTGTTATCTACATTGCTGCAGATCACTTGCGCATGCGTCAAAGTGCGTAAACAATTTCACTAATTGATAAGATTTTTTACTGGAAAGTACTCAAAACTACTCAAAAGAAATCTTGATTTAAGTTTTTTTTTGTAATTTTTAAGCGATAGAGTTCTGATAGACTCAAGTTAGTTGGAAAATTATTAAAGAAGCCTATTCCCTACAGCTTGTATACATATGTTGAAAAAGAAGAAGAAAGTTGATTGTAAGTCTAATGTTAGATGAATTATTTTAAATGTGTCAAGCACATAAGTTAGAGCAGTAATTCAACCGCTATGATTCAACAGTAGTAATTTCCCCGTGACTTCACTTTCATTCTACAGCCACTACTAGCCAGCCAAAAAAACACTAGTATTACGCGTTACGTCACGTAAGGAGTCGGTCCACCTGCGGCGATAATCTGATATTAGTGTACCGCGTTGCCACACGGCTCTCCCACGCCCACACTGTGTGGTAAAGGTGCGTGTAGATGCTGGCTGATCAGAACTATTCAGAACCAACCTGCCCCGATATATGGGAAATCCGTGGCAGTAATAGGAATACGCATTTACTACTTCATGGGAGTGTTGCTTGATTTTGCCGTATTTGCAGGTCTTCTTTTACATAGCAAGGTGTTCTTTTTGTATTTCTTGTCCATTTCTTTAAGTCTAAGGCTACTATGTGCCAGTTTTAAACATCAAATATTTATTGCGATCAGGAAAGTTAAAAGTACATACACGATACGTTGTTAGGGCGCAGCAACACAGTTTTGTTTCTGTCAGATAATTTTATCCTGCTAATCGATATTCCGCTTACGAAAGCTTAAAGTTAAGTGTAGTTTTCTTTATGCCATAGCTACATATTTCTATGGTCTAAACGCACCTTTACTCTGGTTCGTGCGTCGCACAGCACCGCAAAATGTCAATGACATTGTTCGTTATGAATCGTATTTGAATGTGGAACATATTTTGTTGCGCACTTTTGTAGTATTAGCTCAATTGATGTGACAGGTTAAGCGTCACCCGCCGCAGCGAAGATGAAGATGGATAGATTGTTTACATGTGCACATTTACATTCTTTAAACATTATTCGTAAAATGTTTTTTTAAAGATCCCTTCTACGCTTCTATTGAAGTTTAATCTTTCGCGGATTATAATTATTCATGCATTACTTGTTAAAGATTGGAGTATTCAATCGGTGTTTGCGCAATCAGCTGTTACTAATAACGTCTGATTAATGACGTCTCTCCGGAAGGCCCCTGTCCACCTACAGACTAGTTAAGTTCAGTTAGATCATTACTTATTCTATTATTAACAAACTTAGCACTCGCGCCGTTGCTTCTAACGAGAACTGCGAGAACACTGCGGAATACCTTAGCCAAAGGAAATTCAAATAGCATTAACGGTTTTTTATTAAACATAAATATCAAACAAAAAGTTTTTATACATACTGTTTGTTACTGGTCTCGATTGTAGTATAAAGGAAAAGAATAGCGCAGGACGAAGACAATTCGATTATTTGATACTAATTTTATATTATGTACTTCTATGTACGTTTCCAACTAAGGTCTTTGAATGAAACTCTTGAAAGGCAACTAATCATAACAAAGCCTTGCGTCCCGCAATCGGTGCCAATGGCGTGATTAAAACAATAATAACGCATTAATCCACTAACATATAACATATCGCGTGTCGGAGCCTCAATAAGGCTAAGTCGAGAGCCGAGCCTTATAAAGGTACAATGACCACGAAATAGCTAACTACATAGATTAGATTTTAAATCAATGAAAAGTCAACCTTAACCCAAAGTGATAGAGTTTAATGTAGCTTATTGTTTAAGGTAACTTAGATTTTAATATCACGCAAAGAAAAATAAACTTTGTGTAGTAAGTACTGTGATTGGTTTTTGAATGAACGTGCGTGCTTAGTCGTGTAGGCTACCGTCCATTCATGCATACCAATCGGGCTGGTTAGTTCGCCTTGATATTATTTCGCTATTCGTATGCACTTGTCAAGTGTTTTGTCTTATTGTTTGGTAATCAGTTTGATGGTAAGTCGCGGGCAGGACTTTTTGGAAACGTTCTAGAACATTCTCTATACATTTTCTTTTACAAAACAATTATATTGCACAAAAATTTACGGAAAAGTGCACTTATAAACGTGTAGTTCTATCTAATCTGCTCAGTAAATGGTTCTTACTTTGTTATAGCATGAAGTTTTTCAATCCATTTATAATATACCCGGCGCCGGCATTTCCTGCCAATGCTCCGCGAAACAAAAAACATTTTCAAGTGTCAAGGACACATACACACTGTGGACATTAATTAGTATTTAAATTATGAGAACATATTCTCCTAACAAATACAGAGCGATCTTCTTGTTTGAATAGTATTATTTAGTGTAGAGGTGTAGAGGTGTAGAGGTATTGTGAGTAACTGAGTACCTTCTACTAGTTTGCATTTGCTCATATAGCCCCCCTACCAAGTTATCGTACCCATGGAGTCTAATGTACCTATACCTGATAAGGGCACTCACCACCATCGCTTAAAGTAAGACTATAACAGTAGTATAAAAGAGATGCCACTCTATATGCGTGTCGCGCCGTCTCGCTTCCACATTTACAAGTGTGTTAATTGAAGCGATGGTGGTGGGCCCCAAGGATGCAAGTTAAAACAGCAGAGCATCGACACTTACACGACTAACACAAGTGCGGCCCACCGTCCTCGGAACAGGTCATCTAAAATTAGATCTCACTAAAAATACCTGAGTTACACACAGCTTCCGCGAAAAACACGACCAAGCTTACCTGTGAACAAAATAAACGAAATTTTAATGACAAAGTTAAACGAATTAAACAACAACAATTTGTTTGAAAACAATCTGTTATGAGTTAGGGATGACGTATGTGTGATTTACTGCGATATTATCTAATACTATTGATTTATTTTTAAAGGTAAATGGAAAATAAATAAGTGAAGAGTAACGTATAAGTCTGTCTTATTAATAAGCTCCATTCTATTAATGGGACTTCTTAATTGATAGGTATGTTAATCACGGGGAGATTCGAATAAATGTGTATTTCTTCCGTATTCAATAATTAAAACCACCTAAAACTATAAGGAAAGAGTTGAGCATTGTGTTATTTGCATAATTTAAGAAGATGTCAAATGAATAAGCCGTAAAATGTAAACAAACACGTTGTTATCGTTCATTGTGTTATCGCTTCCTTGTAATTAATACCTGTCTCATCTCATCGCGGCTTTGCCCTCTGTGGACATAGCGTCGTAGACTAAAGAGAAAAGCAATCTCAAACGTATAAACTTATGTAACTAGAAAATACTTTTTTGTTAATTTTACGTTACACACAAACGTTTATCATGGGTGGGAATCGAACTCACGACCTCCAGTATAGCAGTCAGGCCACTAACTACTAGACCAACAGGCCAGTCAAATTAATGAGAAGATCTTTTTTGGACTTCTGGGAGCACTTCCTCCTTCCTAGCAATTCCTCTTAAATTAACATAACTTGTAGGTAGGTAGGTACATAATTGAAAAAACAATTGCGGTCTCTGATCATTTTATTCATAATTTGAATCTTCAAATCCTTCAAAAGCCAATTTCAGTTATTATACCTTGACATAAAATCTAAAAGCAAAAAAGACATGGATTTGCAAAAACAATTAAAATAATGCCTTCCTAAGTTAGATTGACATTTGAAAGCCGGTCACACGCCTAGTACGGATCCTAATGTAATATTAAAATTCTGAAACATATTTGACAAAGACATTTTGAGACTAATTTGAATACATTATTATTACCCGTCTGTTAACCTATATTTTAGTGGCTACGATAATACTTTTAAAAGAATACACAAATATGCAACTATAAGAACAACACCAAGTAATATCTAAGTATGTTTTATTTCCGTTTGTCTACTGAGAATATACTAGAACAAAGGATTACCTTTCAGCAGTAACTACGACTAGTCATCATCTTTCTAATTAATTTAAACTTTAAACATCAGTTTCCTACCATAATGTGTTCAGCGAACTACATTGTACAGTCACGAACAAAAACATGTACACTCGACCAAACAGTTGCAGTAGATTTGTTCTGCAAAATTTCTGAAGCTGTTACCAAATATTCATGATATTGTAAGCTAAACATGCAACAACGACTAATTTAAAAGAAAATTTTACGATTTCATTAATCATTTGACTAGGACAGTAGGACTTAAACTTCAATTGTTTGGTTGTGAATGCATGTATTTGCTCGTGACTGTACCTAAAGTGCTCAGTGTAGGTACTTAGAATTACCATTAATTGGGCAAACGCACCGCGGCCGAGCGGCAGCGGCGATTTGTAAAACAATTAAGGTTCGTTATCCATATCCTGTTTCAAAACGCGCGTCCCGCCGCAGTGGCCTGTGTAGTTTCCAATGTACGCGGTACAAGGCGGTGTGCACGCGATAGCGTGCGTCCCGGATCAATGAGCGTGTTACTGGTTAGTTGTGAATCGGTGTTATTTGAAAAATGGAAATTTATACACTCTACACGTCAACGTTATCAGCTGCAATGTTAATTGAATTATTATTTGTATTTTAAAATTGCAACATACAAAAATAATTAAAAACAAGAATTGCGTACATTTTAAATTTATAAACAACTCTACGAAAGCCTTCTTTTTCGATTCGAAGAAAATTTTAAAGCCATCTTGACAGCTAGTTAAGAACAAATACCATTTATATTCTTAGAACTCTTTTAACAATAAAATGTATGTATTTACAAGTCATAGTACATGAAGTGAGTCGACCTTCTGGCATTAGACAAACATCAATATTGTTATTAGTATTGAATTAGACGCACAATATGTAACGACGTAAGCTAACGTACGGACAAACATCGCATTGTGTAGTAATAGCTACAGACTTGTTTGTCCGGACATAGTTCAGGTGTCATCTTTAATACTTTGTTGACTAAATGAAAAGTTGATTGTCAAAATATGTGACGTCACTGTGGTTGTGGGTAAACAATTGAAAAGCGGCTCGTATTATTACTTCATTTACGATACATTTAAGGGAATTTATAGTACTCGAACTTGAACTATAAAATATGTAGCCTCATATACCTTAGTTGAAGTTATACTTTTATCTAGAACGTAACTAATCAATAATATTTTTGACTGAAACATCAATGACGTCTGTAAGGTAAGTACTCATATCTAAAATTTACACAGATTTGTATCCAATATTAGTCAGTGCATATTTGTAATTCACACTTTTACTGTAAACGTTATAAGACTGTTGGCAATCTAGTAATTTCCCAAACAGTCTGCATTACACGAGCTACCCGTAGCGCCCTAAGTAAGCAGTTACAATTAACAGTTGAGTCACATACCTGCGCGCCGCTGACTCAGCGCCACGCTGATAACGCTGTGTGCACTGCAGTATGCATTCTCACACAAACCGTGTGGATTTAACACGGAACGAAGAGCAGTAGTGGGAACTGCCCGAACGTTGCTTAGTAAGTTTGGACTGAAATTGCTGTCGTGAAACTCATAAACATTAATTTAAGTGATGCTAATTACACTTTGGTAGGTACTAAATTCTTGATATTTAGGTCAATATTAATGTTATTTGTATTTGACTAGATAAAATATGGAAATGGATATTTAATTATCCGGGTATGTCATGCAAAAGCACACGCAAAAGAGTGACTACTATCAGTTACCCACAAGGCTAAAGTTGATCGCCATCTCCCAACAATGCCATATGCGCGTAACCCGAGTAACACTTCCTTTTACGTGCTCTATGTTTCATAGTATTTGCTATTCGTATAACCCATGCACTAGGTCTTAAGAACAGGAAGATAATAGTACTAATATATTGTTTGAACTGCAATTATTACATTGTAGTGTGTTTAGTCACGGTGACCAATATTAGTTCGTTTCACATTTATTTTTCCTAGTTTAGATGTGACATAATGAGTTGGAAATAAACACAACTTATTTAAATATGCTAGTACTGAAAATGTTAATTAGTCACGAGATTATGTACTGTTAAAGTCTCTCCATTTGTCTATAAAAATATAGCCATAACATTAACCTACATGTAAAATAAAACTTAGATCTGAATACATGAATATAACGCCTTCCTCGAAAGGATTGAATTCTTTAATTAAAGACATCATTAATGTTGCTCCTTTAACTACCAGTAGCCACATAGAATCAAGTCATGGTGTGTGCTCATTAATTTCGTGCATGCCACGACCCGCCACCGGCCGCGCGCATGATTCACAATCACTAATGACTCGTAATTGACGACTCTAAGCAAGTTAAAGGGTTAATATGTGCGGATAAGGCCACGGTCATCGCTCAGGAATTAGGTAGTGTGACGTCATCATACTCAGCATAAAGTAACATGAGAACCATTTAAAAATGATTTTGGAGACAAACATCGTAATTGTGTAATACAATACTTTTTAAGATACACGTGCGCTGCGAAAAATGGAACGTGACATTTGAAAACGAATTTGGATCAATGATCTTAAGTTTCGGACGATTCTGTATAAGGCAAACGATGTTACTGATTATGGCGATTTATATTTATTAGTTTACTATGCAACCTGTTGAAACAAAAATGATCATATTTTAAATACTACTTATGTAAAAATATCAAAATCATTCATCACAGCACCAGTCCATTCCAAAAAAAAGTGCCTTTGTGGAAATTTTATATCAACTGATCGAAGTTCGTACGAAAGGACCAGATCCATTTCACGATACACATTAGTTTTCTTGGAATAGGTATTTTATATGCAAGCACAGGAGCTGTATTTAAACATGACTAGGCTTCGCTGGAAGACAAGTAAGGAAGTAGTGTAAGTACTTAAAATCAACACCGAACAATTTTTGTTTAATCTGCTCTTACTAACGACTCTACCATATTTAAAAGACATCTTTTAGTATAGGTATCTTAAGGGCATGATACATATATAAGCCTCAGTATAAACGCCTCAACCCCAGCACCATTTAAAGTGGTAATCTCAATTTGTAACTAATTTCTCCGCCCTCCACTTAAATCGTTTTTCGGATGATCCTCTGCGTGTGGAGCCGGCGGCGAAACGTTGATGCATTACATTAATTTTAAAACAACCATAAACCTTTAAATTCTGGAAAGGACCGTTCAAAAATAAGTACTTTCCGTGATTCAAAATTACAGGCATACTCTTACGCCCGTACTGCTTGAGCTACGAAGAGTTTTTAAGCATTCACTGTCACCTACTAAATGTTTAAAAACTCTTTGCAAAATAAATTGCAAAAGTCGAAATGAGAATGACATATATGGCAGTGGTTTAAACGAGGATGTTCATTATAAATAGGTGAATACAAAGTGTTTTTGTTTCATAACATTCCTTATTTAGTTTTAAACTTATCGAATATACTTGGATTTAATTTAAACCGAATTTGTTTCTAATTTAAATTGTGCCTACAAATACAGTTTGATATACAAATTGTGTTTCAAATTCTAAGGCACACAGATAAAGTTATTTAGTTTAATATAAATGAGATTCTCGAAACTTAATTAAAATTAAATTATTTAAACTGAGTAGGTCGCAGAGATACGTTCGTGTAATTGATGCAACTCCACAATTATATAAAATGGTACATTTTTGTCGATTTTCTCATTTTATTTAGATTTACTTTCACTGCTATTACGTCGTTGACCGCTTTTACACGCACCGTAGTTATGGACCAGTATGAGCAGTGCTATAATACCTTACATAAATACATCTTAACTGCTATAAAACTATCTCTTAACAGCACTAACGTGTGACGGCGACCCATTTTATAAGGAAAAAGTGCTAATATAGCAAGGTTTTCCTTGAATTATAAGTATGTTAATATAATGATTGTTGTATTAATAAATGATACAACAAGCGATTAGATCACATTAGATTATAATGTTATCAGTGACAGTTTACTGTTAAAGGTATTATTAATTTATCTCTAACTATTACACCTGATAGTCCATGTGTTAACAATAGATATGTAGTGTTATTAACTTTAGCTAGGTACCATATTTTTATTGTCACGGGTTACGTTAGTTAAAAATAAGAAATATCTGTTTAACTTAACTTATAGTTATAGTTCAAGCCGTCATTTGATTAAAAATCTATAGAAACTAAGTCCTACATTAACTATGTGCTGGTTCTAATCATAAACTAAATGCACATAAGTCATCATCTTCCTGCCCTTATCCCATTTCACTTGGGGTCGGCGCAACACGTCTTCTAGACATGTTGCTTAAAGATTTGGCTATGGTTTTATAGTCGGCCGCCTGCCTGACACTAACCCTCTTTGGGAATGCGTTATACTAAATGTAAATGCACATAAGTAAGTACATCAATAGTAGAAAATATAAAACAGAAAACCTGATGATCTCGTAACTGTATTCAAACCGATCGACAGAACCGTGTGACAGAAGTATTTATGCATCCATTTCTCTGGAATCAAGACACATGTGCGTGAGGCCGGGAACAATGCCGGTGATGTACACATAATTATGCGGCTCACACATCCAGCTAATTATTCCTAGACACAGTTGGTGCCGTCACGACGCCGCTAACGAATGTTAATGAGCGAGTGTCGCGATGTCGTGCCATCACGAGGAGCCGGCACAAATTGTTCACATCAAGTGCTTTGTAAAGGACTGGACGAAGGGACAGTACTAAGACGTGTAGGTAACGTTGGTCCTTTGGTACGAATTCCAGTAAAGTTTGGTCGATGACACCAACATGTAAGCAACACGTCAAGCTAGTGTTAGGATCGGTGGCAAGAGGTATAGAACTAGTGGTGGAAGTGATTACTAATGTTCTTAACTTGAGCAAACTTATAAATATTTTACGAAAAGTTTTATTAAACTTAGTAAACATATGATGGAATAAAACGATTTTTAATCCTAGATAAGACCTAATGAAATATAGCTTAAGTTTATTACTTAGTCTCAACATAAAATTAACTTTATAAAAAGAAAAGTCTCGTCTCACTGTGACTGCGCGAAAAGCATTCTGTTTAACACATCGCGCGGCCTTTTGCACAACCGCGGGGCCCGAGAATAAAGGATTAGCTTGTGAAACCGGGCGGACAGCAATCACATGCATTTGAGATTAGATGACCACACCTATACTGTGAAAGACGTCGTCATTCGCGACGTCTCCTTAAATCACAGAACCTAATATGACTATAAATCTTCACAAATATGCTGTTAAATGTTGAAATGATGACAGCGGAAATGTTCTTAAGGCCGTTGCCCTTTTTATGACAGGAATTAAAGCCTAAAGCCTCTCATCGTTATGACCATGTAAAAGTTGAAAACACTTAAGATTCCAGCAAATGTTAGAATACACTGACTTCATGCTTTTAAGGACTGACATTACTTCTATAAAATGAATTTCTAAGTTAATTAATTGTCTTTTTTACGAGTGTTTTAGTTAAAGCCGATGTAATCGAGCACGTCCATTAATAGTAACTGCGCAAATAGCTGGTACATGACATAACGATTGCGCAGACTACTGCGCAGATACACATTCTTAAAGAAAATAGGGTTGTTGGCATCTCAAGCGGCCGTATGTACTTGCTAAGTAAATGATATTTATGAATCGCATAAAAATGTACTAAGTTATGTATTGAGATAGAATTATCGGAAGCTATGAATGTTTATTTATAAGTTTTCTTCCAATTCTGTGAACTTACGATTACTACTCCCTTTCATCCGAGGACTAAATTTATATTCGCTGAAGCTTCTAAACGTAAAAATGGGTCCTTTGAGACGCAATCAAAATTACGTGAAAATCTACGAGACTCTTTTAACACATCAGTACCATTAAAGACAGGCAAAGTATTTGAGGTTCCGTGATTTTCTGTATTGAAAAAACAATTAGTCGTCATTCGATTTTTCTCTACGACACGTATAAAAAGACTCCAATTAGTTGTATATTAACTGGTTTATAACTACAAGATGTAACATTCTGTATAATTTGTCCGCATTGTTTTACAACCAGTATCAATAACGTGTTAAAAGCAGTAGCAAACTACAATGGGATATAATTGAATTATCTAATGACAGCCGAGTGTAAACTTGTTTGTAATAAAAACTCGTTTGTCAGGAACTTCTTGCTTAATTAAGTTATTTATAGTTCGATGGACTTGTCCCTTGAAGGCTTAGCTAACTGTACTATCAGTTCTGAGATTGTACTAGAAATACTAGAATAGAATATCGTTTAAAATCAGGAATTTATACTTTATGATGAGTATGGAAATAAGGACAAAAGTATACCGCGGCGGACACAAAGGTTTTAGTAATGTAAATTGGTGTTTATAAAGACTCATAGTACCTTTAACATATTTACCACAGTAACTTATTAAAAGTATACACTATTTTAATTATAACCATGTTAAAATCATTGTAGAGTTACATTAACTAAACTTGTTGAATAAACTAGGGGGTTTTTTTAGACTGTTTGTGTAAAAACTTGTTTAAAGTAAATCAAGAGGAAACGCGACGTCAAATTAAATTACATTGCGATAAGGAAATGATTAGAAGTTGACGGATTTAAGAAGTGATACAATTAACTAAGAGCGCTTGTGTATACGGCAAAAACTGGTCGTAAGGACACTTTTGGTAATGTAAGGTAGTTATTTTTAATGGCTTATTATAGGGTTTCGAGTCGAAGTATTTGTAGTGTCGTTTTATAATATAGAATGACGAATATAGAAAATTATATCGGATCTTTAATCATAATATTGAGTGGACAGTATTAAAGAAAATAACACATAATTTGTTAGACTCTACAATGTTGAAGTTCTGACAGTGTATAGGTACTAGGTAGACAATAATCGCTTAAATTCATTTTACTTGGGGTCATCGCAACACGTTTTTTCGTTTATTTCCCCCATCAGATGTCACAGTATCATTATTTTACTCCTTTTTCATTCATATCATACCTTATTTGAACTCTTGAATTACCTTTGCAAATAATTGTAATAAAACAACGTACCTTCTATTTGAACTGGCTTTGTAAAGAATATGTTATGTTTTTAAGAAATTACCTTCATACCTATTATCTTTAGCAATAATGGTATTTATGTTAACATTGAAATATTAGCCGTGAAATTTGTTTTTATTGTAATATATAGCCCAGTGGGTAAACATTGCCACATTTTTGTATGATACAGTTGCTTACATTAACAATATGCGATGCACACCTGAATAAACTGGTTTTATAAACAGCACAAAAGACCAGACCGACCCGCTTCACACTATTTACAACTATAAATTAATTTAAATAACAAAATCATAATAAGTCGCCACGTTTCGCGGTGTTCACGTGAAAATATACAATTTATGTCTCTGACGTAAATAAAAAACTTGATTTTATTATTTAATTGTTAATTTTATTTATAAATCGCATTTATGAGTGTGGGGCGCAAATCTATTCGTATTATTCTTTATTAGATTAGTATGAAATTATGTCCTTGAAACCTCAGAAACATGATAAATTGGTGAATAAAAATTGATTGAATAGATACATAAATCCGCGAAATTATCATCAAAAATGCTAAAAGCAACAGGTTTTCTTCTAATTTTCAACATCAGATTGAAAAACATTGACCTTCTCGATCGTGTTCCGAAAATCTAAAATTAGTGTCAATTAACAATGACGTCCAAATGAATTCATCATGTCACCACGACCACAACATTAGCACTAGTAAAGGATCTTAGTAATTTAAGGCATACGACTAACTTTAAAGGTTTGTATGAACTTAATATGCAGCTTGGCTGCACCGATAGCCGAGTGGTATAGGTCACCACGCCAATTAACATTGTACGCGACGTGTCAGGGGTTGATCCTCGCGTCAGCCAGGGTCACGCAGTGCATGCGCAAGCGATCCCGTGACGCTGGCTTAGGTAGTAGAAGGGTGTTTTTAGTCGGTGAGAGTCCGACATATCCCCACGCCGTGCCCTCGGCGTGGGTTGAAGTCATTAGCGTTTCACCACGGAAAAAAGAAGGACAAGAATTTGTGCGTTCCACAAAGGCTTGTTCTGAGTCTGGGTGTCTTTGTACATGTGAATTGAATGTCTGTGAAACTCCCCACGATACAAGGATTAAATAACTTAGTGCGGGAAACCTTTAAAAAATATTATAAAAAAAGTTTGATTTCTGGTTCGTCATCGGGAATCGACGAGCAGTATCGCATACTACGTCTTGGTCAAGTAACACAACATGCCTTCCAAAGCCGGCGGTCGTCATTGTCGGTTACCACGTGGCCTCGATCCGAGCGCCACTTTCTACGCGACGAGTTTAACGCGATCCAGCGCATGTTGCAACATCACCTGATTATCTCTTATGTACGTTATCTTGCCCTTTTTGTTGATTCACTCGCAAAGTATACACACGACTTCCATAATTTACTCTTGAATGTGAGAATGCTTAGGTAATAGGTATTACAAATCTTGGAATGGTATAAGGTGAATTTCTCCCAAAATACGAAACTAATCGAGTTTTTTAGGTCTGATATCAAAACACAGTTAGACAGTAGATGATGAGTGAACCGGTCTCTAAATAGTTTTCGTGTCAATTTATTTAAACATATTGAGCAACAAAAGATAATGCAGAAGGTCTAGTGCAAAAGAATGCGTTGAGTTACAAAATACTTAAGTGCGATATGGTTAAGCAATCAATAAATTAACTATAGTCGTTAATCATTAGACTCTCATAGACGTCCATTCTAAGGGACTTTTTATGACTATTAAAATAAGGGATAAATAGATTCAATTTATTTTATGTTTAAAACCATTAGCAGAAATCTTTGCATACTCGATTCCTAGACTCAAAACAAATAGTATTCTAGTCTTCCACATATTTGTTTAGCAGAAAGTCAAGTAATGGCGCCAATTAGCGAATCGAATTCCTAAAAGCGAGTTCTTAATGCGTCTTTAGCTTTGTTGTGCCAATATTGGAGCTAAGTTTGGCCACACATTTTGGGATCTACCTGCGAAATATGAACCCGTTTATTATTAAAAACAAGTCCAGACACCCAAAATATTTTTGTTTGGGAAGCAAAACAGCAAATCAGAACCAAAGGTTGTTGACTTGTTTGGAGAAAATTTGCTGATGTTAATGATGTTTGCGATCTAGGTTTATGAATATCGCTGGAATCCGTTTATTTATTCAACTTGAGTAAATCGCCTCGTAAATGTAAGCGTAAGCATTTCACCTCTACTATAGGACTGTACGAGTTCAAGACATTCTTGAGAACAAATGTTTTAGTATGCGTTGACTTGTTATAATTACGCCATTTATATTAATGCATTTGAATTATAATAACATGTCGTTCAACCCACGCATGTGTTTCATTTCATTTAAATACCCGTGATGGCCATGAGAATCTTTAAGCTGATGTTAGAAAAAATATTTGTGCATAGTTGATGTTACAGTATATTTTCTAGCCAGAAATTTCTTGTCAAACAACTTAAAAAAAGACACTAAAAGAGAATCTTGATTGTTCTAAACTTAATCAAGAAAAGTAAAGAATTGTGTAAAGACTTGGTTTATTTTTTATGCGGCATTTTTTTAATCTGTTTCGAAATTAGTTTGTAAGTAACTAATTGTATCCACCCGTCCGCAGTGCATTAACTGATCCGTGATTGAAATGTCAAATTGAGACAAGTCCAGATAACACAACTTGATATTTGCAAACCGTGGTTATTAGTCCACTTATCTTATCCAGACTTTGCGTAATAGTTGGACACTATCACTGGCCACTCAATTTGGGAAAACCTGATGACAAGGCATGACGAAATAGGTCCGATGGTTTAGAAACAAAACACGATCTGAAGTTCATCAGTAAGCCTACCACCACCTCTTGAGTAAGACTTTGGTAGTTGTGGCAGAGAAATTCCAAGCCTTGGAGTGCACCCGCATGCTTCCTCAACTCCTAGGTATTAAAAACCATATTTTTTGTGACGGAACTATAGCTAAGTATACCTAAATGGTACAGCCTGTTTAACAAACATAGTCAGAGCATGTAGCCCACATTCCTTATAAGACAGTGGACGGAGTATTATATAACTCGTCAAATTATATAAATGGATTTCTGTGAAGCATTCGATCGACTCGCGCTGACCGTTCGTAGAAACAGGAGGCTTCACCTTATTGCCTTTAATGATACACTCGGAATAATGTTGTTAGTTATTATTCCTTGTTTCTGAGCTTAGAGAATGAAAGGTTGACGTCGGGGATCGGTAAAAGGCGCTCGGTAAAGGATGTGATTAGGTAGCCATTTTACTTTGTTTCATCTTCCATCTTGAAGAAAGTACAGAATTTTGCCACAAATATATCTAATTTCAATCTTAATGGATAGTACGTCTTAATCACACTAGAAATGGTTAAATACAAAACATTATCAGGTAGGGACATAGCAATGATTATTTTAATGTTTGTCAGAAATGTCCGTAACGATCTCATTAAGGTGATACATCGTGGAAAAATATTTAAAGCCTTTTCTGTGTTTTATTTTAAGATTACGTATTCAGGAAACCATCTTGAACCGATGACGTCACATTCGATCCGTTGCCGTTGGAAGTAATCAAAGAGCCTTTTTGTTTGTTAAATAAATTCATGCTATTTTGACCCTTAAAGTCCAAGGTTTGTACTAGGGTCATAATGCTTTGAAGGAATCAATTTTGACAGTTAATTCCGGATCGACTCGACAATAGGAAATAACTGATCAACAATATGCTAATGATTGTTAAAGTGGGCGCAGATAATGGACGTAATTACGTATCAACTGATTAAAGGATCAGAGCAACTTGCCTAACGTTATTTTAGAGTAGAACTTAAGTATGCCGGGAATTTCATTAACCTTTTGGAACTTGGTAATTTGTTGTAATGATATTAGAGAATACAATTAGTGACATTTGGAATGATTCTGTCACTCTGAAATGCATTGTCATCGTGACAGGAATATAGTGGGATCAAAAGATTGTAAGTAGGTAAATTTACCATAGACCAGCCAAACAACGATGAGGACGTTTATATTGTATTTTTTAAAAGAAACACATTTAAAATGTACTAAAAAGTAATCCAATATTTTATTGTGATGAACTATAATACGAATCTTTATACTAGTAATATATTTCCTTAACATAACTGTCATTACGTTTATGAAATGCAGTTCACCAGGAGCAAGGTAGTACTATTTATAAGTCCACGTGTCAAGCAATTGCAGGAGCGACCACCAGCCGCTGACGACTTCCTTGTTCCCGCCAATTGCCTGTTACTACATAAATGATGCGAGATGACTGTACCGAGTTATGTTTTCCTGGTACTCCTGGACTCATTTGTAGGGCGGTTAATTATTAATTACAATAAGGAGAATCTACGACCCTACTTATATAAAAACGTAAAAAATCTTATATGCGGTCGAATTGAGAAACCTCCTCCTTTTTGAAGTCGGTAAAAAAATGGGAAGTTTTGTTCCTTGTTAAACAGTTTCGTAAAACTGGTTCGATCTATGCGAATGAAATTCCGCACACATATTGTAGATGATAAACAGACACCGAAATACATTTTAATTTCGACACGATCACGAATATAAGCGAGTAAAAGTTAATCAGCAATGAATCTTGAGACTTCTGAAGCACGTTCGAATATTGGCACTTATTACGACTGAGCGAGTATTAATAAGCCCCCGAGCAACATATTGTGTAATCAACGAGTTTTAAATTGTATACCAATAACAATTTACAACAAATTACCGACCACTGGTGATTCATGTAACATCGATCACGACGCGGGCTGGGGCCTACCACCACTGTTTATACCAATATTATTGTAGATGTGGGAGCAAGATGGCGCACTACACTGCGTAGAGCGTTGTCTCTTTTCTACAATCGCAACAGTTTTACTTTAAGTCGTGGTACTGCCCCACAAGTCCTGCACGTCGCGACGCGCGCCGTCTGACCACACGGATATAGTCAATTATGTCAGAGTGTGGTCACTAATGTCAAGTATTGCATAATTACTACACACATACAGAATTTCTTTGCTAACAATAGGATTCCTGAGAGGTATTGTTTGTGAGATAATAAATTATGTAAACATTGTGTTTAACACTGACTAGCGTTACACGACCGCAAATATCCATTATGTCTGGAGCGTATTTACGAACTATTGGTGGTATTTATGTTTACATCTCTAATAAGTTATTTAATTTCAGTAATGGCAATTACTTTAGTAATTATTGTTATTGGAATTACAAAATATTTCACTTTACACATTTAATTAGTGTTGTACTTTCAGTCATCAACTATTTGGTTGAATAAACAATACTAAAATAGAATAAATTGATGACACATTCATCTCGTTACATTTCTAGAATTAATTAACTATTTAATTAAATTGATAATTACAAATCTTAATTGGAGTCATTGGTTCAGCTTTACTGCTATTACTAAGCTGACAACAAAGTAATGAGCAATCCAATGATATGCTATCGTATTATCTCAGAAACTCTGTTACCTAGTAATAACAATTGATAACTTAAATTATGCTTTAAATCTTTTTATATTACTTTCTCACTATCTCTATGTTGATATAAAAATACACAGATACCCGTCCTGATGCACATTACTAAAGATTTTTTTTTGGCTCTTGCATAAAAGTTTTCCTTCCATTTGATATAACGTAAATATAACTTCGTTAAGCCCTTGTAGATACGTTCTGTAGAGTTTAAATAAGCTGGTGGTCACATTGTCACGTCGCGTCACGGCGTCCCCGCGGCAGAGGTCGCGGAAGGCACGTCGTCCCGGCGCCGGCTCTTCCGCCCGATACCAACATCAAGGATTCATGTCCGCCTCACTATTACTACAATGATTAATGCCTCAATTTAATGCACAGCGCTTTCCTTTAATGGTGTAATAGAAGTAATAGACCCGACCTACTGGCGTCCAACTGTGACTCGCAATAGGCAGCTCGTCATTGGTACAAGGAGTTTCTAATAAGCATTCGGTGCAAGGTTCACAAAATAGGGATCAATCTCATTGAAGGGCATATCTATAAAAAAGAGCAATCTTTTTTCGTTTTACAATTATCAACAGATTGGTGTCGCAAGGCCTACTAAAACGATCGCAACATTTAGTCAAAACATGATTGGCATTGAATAAGCGCGTGATCCATTTAACTCTCATCAAACTTTTCAGTCGACAACGACCTTGTCACGGGCCCGACATCATTTGATCGGTAATGATCATCAATCAGCCAATAATTCGTTCCAATCAATGAGGGGAACGCGTCAAACGCAACCGACCACAAAAACGCTGCGAACTTCTCTTGACCCCGGATCATCGAGGTTTGATCAAACACTTTTTCTAAAGTACAGTTCTGCTTAAAAAACCATTTGCTTGTCTAAGGAGTTTGTGTTACACTAATCAAATATTATGCGGCCTTTTTTGTGGGCACATAACGTGTGGTCGCGTTGTGCAACGGTTGCGCAAGTGTTGTGCAAAGGTGAGCGATGCGGCGATGCGGCGCCCGCGAGGTACAGCCAGCATAACAGATGACAGGCATGACTGGGCACTGCGCTAGCGGCCGCTAGTGGCCGCTGGGGGCTCGCGATCTACTCACACACTTATTTGTGTCTGTCATGTCCCATTTCCTTTATAAAGTGTCATTAAAGCAATATTTGTGTAACTTGTGGTCCAGTTAGGATTCCGGTAGTTTTACATAACTTAGCTATACACGGATTTGATTGTAGGACGCGATGGATGAAATGAATGTGTGGAAGGTGTAATCGCCGCGATATCAAAATAATGAAGAAATCGATGTATTACATACGTGAAGGTTTGTGAATATTGTTGAACATCACGTTATCCGATTTCTAAATATTTATATTATTTTTGTAATTTGGAAATGGATGGAAATGGAAACAACACAGAGGAATTCGCGAAATATGTCGGAAGTGATTGTATCGGAAACCGAGTATTTCATTAAATTATTACTTTTCGTCCATATTTGGATGTTCGACCTTTGCCAATAAACCGGACAGAGCAGAAATAGGTATTAAAGCCATTGTGGTGTTTACTTAATATTATTATCATGTATACGCTAATAACGATAGCTTTTTATATTTTCTTGACAAATAAGTGTTATTTTTATTTGACAATGGAGTGAAAAATTAGTTATTCAATTCATAACATAAAACTTGTGAAATTGACAGGCAAAGATTTATTTACTCAAACATACTGCTATGTGTCTATAATTGAATAATCTACCTTTTTGGTTTATTACAAAATCGTTGAATGCTTAGACAATTTAGAAAAGATCTCCACCACATACATATCTATTACATACATTAATAGTATGTATTTGTAACACACACTAAACACCGAAATAAAACAATTTTTGCTCGCTTTAAAACAAGCCCGGTATGTACAAAACAAATAAATCAATGTAAAGTACGTGGAAATATTTGTTTACTGTTAAATTCCAGTGATCGGAATATTTTGACATTATTTACATAGACAAGAGAAACCGAACCTGTTTCGTGACGTCACCTTGTGCTATTTATTAATAAGTTTATAACACTTGTGTGATTTAATTAAATCAATCTGCTGATAAATGTCAATTTACAATTTGTTATGTTCGTAGAAAATTAGGAACAAAGATTAATAAAGGGAAGTGCCACACTGCTATAATAACTGCTGCAATGTTGCAAAACTTGTTTATAAGCTTCTAGTCGCGTATTTATGTCTGTCAAATTCATTACATTACTATTTGTCTAGTTTTAAGCACGCAAAATATGTTCTATTTTGGGGTACAAAAGAACTGGTTTCAAATGTGTCTTCATACGTATGCTAGGATTAATCGTTATCTTTAAATAACTGCAGCTACAATGCCATTTCCTCCTACTTCAATATGTTCCATGCTGTAAATTCCATTGACTGACATTACTGAATGTTTTAATAACATTTTTTGTAAATTAAAATCGTATTATTTAATTCATGAAATCCATTTGTTGAGGTATGTAATATCGTTTCACAATACGTTCATGGAAACAATGATCCGTTAAACATTTGATTGTTAACATGCAATCAAAATATGATAGGTATGTATTACATTATTTTCGTAGTTAGTATTGTTATAAATATATAAATATATAACATTTTATAGCATATTTTGTAATATCTACAACAAATATTATGCAAGCTAAAGATAATCATTGCGTTTATTTTCCCTATGGCTGTTACGGCATTACCTTAAGTTAAAAATAACTGACTAGTCACTTGCATTAACTGGAACCCGTTATTTGTGTACAGAGAACAATTTGTAATAGTTAAATCTAACAGTATTCTTTTGTATGTTTACCCTCTTCCACAGCGTATGACAACTGCAAATTAGTGTTACACGTTATCAAAACCTCACCTTTATTTACCAATTTAAGTTAGGTTGAATTTCGCTATTCGTTTGTTTTTATAATCTCGCGGTGGACTGTACAAGTAGTTTTGTTAATCCAATCTTCGTAGTTGTCACTAGCGTGTCAATTCTCGCAACATTTACATAATTATCGTATTTCGAATACATTGTACGAGTGTGTGTTGGGTATCAGATACAATTACTTGTAGAGGTACATAAGGTACTTTGAGACGCGATTTATTAAATAATAAACAATTTTCCTTAAATACAATTAAAACATTAGAAATCTCTGATTGAAATGATCTAATGATTCAAGTCTTAAATACATTTTGTTTTAGAAATCCATTACAGAATATTACGATTAAGAAGGCATTGCATTGGCGCACAGTGAGAGTGACCTATGTCCAGCAGTGGACTGCAGCAGGCAAATTAATTGATTGATGCAATACAACTAGTTTTCCCACTTTTTATCACAGTTATCACTTAAAAACGTGTTATTTACCTTTATAAAAGAAATAGATAGAGAATTGCAGAAGGCTTCGTTGGAGGCCGTTAGCTAAAAAAAAATGCAAAATAAAACTTTACTTTTCTGTCCACAGTTTTCCGTAGCAACCGTGATGACAACTCAATACAAAAAGTTCGAGTTATTAAATAGACAAGGTATGAGTAATTACAACATTAACACTATTAGTTACAGAACAAGAGTAACTGTCGGTAATATAGTTATAATTAATGCGGCGTTACAAACTAGTTGCACAGGTATGCGAGAGGCGTGTCACTGAGACAATTACTCAAAACAGACTAGTTGTGGTCTGCATTGTTCAGTTTATGATACTATTTGCACCCCGCGGTGATTCTCGCGGTTTGTCAGATACAAGATCCTTGATCATCCAACGGAACATTAAATATATTTATTATTAACATAAATAGCTTAGTAGAATGAAAGTAAAGAACGTGTTGCACCGACCCCAAGTAAAATGGGATAAGGGCAGGAAGATGATGATGATGATGACGATTAACAGCTTATTTAGTAAACTACGGTAGTGTAATTGACCTCTCTACGCTAATTTTAATATTCTTATTAGCCTTCCAGACTCCTTGCTGATCACTTGAATCTGCTGTCAAATCAACTGATCACGACTGTGATTGGTGGACCATGAAACTTACAACCAATCACATATCTTGACATGCGATTTGACTAACGATTTTTGTTGTGTTGATTTGCTTTTGAGAAAGCAGAGGCTAGCAAGTAATAAATAACACACTCATAAACATTTGCTTTTACAATATTTATGTGTTGGGAAGAGTGATTCGATCGCTATTGTGGTAGGTCTAAAGTGATTTATTGGGACAGTTCCAAGACGCAATACACCTGAATACAAGTGTAAAATTCTAAGGAAACATAGCACTTCGAGCATTCAACTTGAATATGTAAGACGCAATGCTTATGTTGAATTTCAAGAAAAACTATCACTAAAGAATGGATGATACAGTGAGTTGAAATCTCTTGTGACGTCACTTTTCAATGTACTTTTTATAACAATTGATTGATTTGTTATTTTCTCGTATTGTTTCATTCATTTCATAAAAGAAAATCCACTGTTATTTGAAAATCTATCCGATGGATTTTGTTTAGTCATATAAAAGCCAATTCAAAAGAAATTTGAAATCCGAATCCTATACTTCTCCTTTCTTATTAATAAGACTACTGCTGTTACCAAAGTTTTTGTGAACAAAATAAAAAGTAATGAGATTTCTCGAGACAGGTACACAACCAAAGAAAATAGAAGCTGTTGAAGTGACATCATCTCGTTTATTACAAGAATGGATACAACTTTGTTTTTTGATGGCACTTGTTCACTCGCCGAACAACTTTGATCAAATTTGCTGAAACGTGACTTTAAAGTTGTCAGGTTAACTTTTTAATCTTAATATTAAAACAGCTGACATTAAATGCACACGTAGCGGATTAATAAAAACTCTTGCTAAGTAATAAAAAGCGAATACATGTTTCTAAACTCTTGCATAAAAACGAGTGTTTGAAAGTTCATCGGTTCCATTCATTTTTTAAATTAAGGACTTTAACCAAGCATTGTTTACGAAATGGTATTACATGAAACTGTGTAGTACGGTACATACATAGATACCTACGAACATAGGCATTACTTAATTAAATCCCACAATTATTACGGTACGCAACTCTAAAACATGAAAAATGACTTAATCTAACAACTGTAATTAAATATTATTAAACTAATAACGAGTTATTCCATCACCATAACTATTAATTTTGACACGAAAATGTCGGGACGTCAGATTCAAAATTAAGATATGAAATCAAAACCAGTTTTTTTTTTGTCGTTAATCCATATATTTTTTGAGTTACTACTAAAAAATGAAGTGTTTAAAATGACGGATAATTATATGACAAGTCTAGTTTATGGCAGCCCGATTGATATCGTAAGAGATAAACACTGTTTAGCTATCGGCGATAATCGTTAGACCAGACATTGCAGAATGTACCTTTGTTCTATCTGTAATAATTATGAAAACAAATGACAATCACCAATCGCCATTGTTGGTTACAATTGACTAAATCACAATTACGCCTACCAGATAAAATTTCAGCCAACTTCAAGACACAAACTGTACATACCTGAAACAAAAGAAAAACGATCATTAGAATACCATCATCATTCAACACGAGATAGTACCTACTTAAAGCGAAATATTTTCATCATATCAACTTTCTAAGTAATTTCTTTTATCCCCACTTATATCCTAGTCCTATGTTCCTATGCAGTGTCCGGGAATGCGTGTAGTGTGTCAGGTCTCGTCGTGACCGCCACAAGGTCTCCAGCGCCTTGCGTAATGTTTACACAGAGATAAATCTGGATGCGAGGCGAGTGAATCACTGCGCGCAGCTGGTCTAGCCACTTGTACACCTCACCACACATAGAACTTCAAAAACCAACCTTACAGACCAAGGTATAGAGGTGAAATTGTAAGTGACGTATAAACTTGTGTGGTATAGTGTACGTTTGTTATTGTTTTAGTAGCATTGGTTTGTGTCTAGTTCACGGCTTGTCAATAGGTTTCAGTGTGAACTGTGGGGTAATAAGTTTCGTATTGCGAATATTTATACATAGTTTGTTTTCCGGCTTGTGATTGCTGTAATGTTTACAGTTAGTTCAAATAGATGGATTAGCAACAGTTTGAGGTTTTAATACATCTGTTTTTATAGTACGATCGAATGAATAATCGAAGATCTTATATTAGATAGGGAGTTCTCTTAAATAACTTTCAATTGATGGGATAACATTAAAGTTATCCAAGTACCGGATATCTGAGATTAGCGACCTATAGTATATTAGCATTCGAAATGTGTGTTTTTCAGCTTCTAAATAGTACAACATTGTCAACTGAAAATAGCTCACATTACAAATAATTGCATAACATTAATAATTGAAACATATTGTCATAGTTTTTATAATAATGTGTAACATTGTATAAATTGCTCCTGCACTTGAATACGATGAAGGTTGCTCACAAATAGGGCGTACAGGTAATTCCTGCAATTTAGAGGTTACGACACAATTCATGCACTATGTGTTGACAAGTTCATACTATATTGCCTGATATGAAACATATTTATTTCCCTTATATGGTTAGCGGAAGCTTATTAGAAACCTTAACATAAAAATACAGTAATGTTTACAATACAGATATAGGTGTGACTTGTTTGATTTAGGATATTCTCACAATCTTTATTTCACTTCAAATCGATGGTAAACAAATTGCGCGAGGACTGGTTCGAGGTGGCGGAGGACAGAAAGATGTGGAAGAATTTGGGGGAGGCCTTTGCTCAGCAATAGGACACAATAGGTTAGGAGAAAAAATCTAATTGCTTGCAGCAACATGCCTTTTTACCTCTTACAAGGTTAAAAATATTGACATAAAAATATCACAATATTATTCACTTTTCTATTTGTCATAACATCACGTTTCATTAAGAAAATGCCGATATCATAATAATATATAGCTGCGTCCTCATGTCATTGACCTACATACATACATGCATAACAGATAGACACACAGACAAGTGGTGCGGTGTCGAAAGCATGCTGACTGGCGCTGACACGCTGATTTACTTCTCATAGCTACGACACTTGTGAACTAACTTAGAAATGTATCATTCATTCAGTTGACGGACTAGTTAAATTATTATTGTATCTTGAATCAATGGTTTAAAATCGGTATAAGTAATCGGTATTTCTACATTTTTTACAAAACGTCATATAGTACCTCACAAGTTCACAACCTTATACATATATGCAAAAGGTAATAAGGTTTGTTAAAAATATCTTGATTGTGCGGACAGATGCTAGTAAACTAGTCATTTGGTTTTGATGTGTCAAGCTATCTAGGTTAATTTTAAAGTAACATGGTATAAGTAAAATAATTGATTCCTTGAAAAAAGGATAGACGTGGGCCGATTTCTGAGCAACGGCTACACGTTTATACACGAGTAGTAAACACAAAGTAAATACCAAAATTAATTCATTTCAAAAGACAATATTTACGAGGAAAACAAAAGTGGATCGCTTGAATAAGCCGGCGTTAAACGTACAGGCCCTACATTAGATATTACGGTAACTACAGTAATATTGGTACAAATTTTAATATTACATCAACTTTGGTGGTACCAAACAACTAAATATGAACATAATATTCAGATGTTCACGAAATGAAAACAATTTATATTGTGTAATGTTATTTAATATATAAAGATGAGTAATTCATAATTAATTGTCTATCAGTAAAGTATAATTGTTTATTAATAAACTATTATACTCTTAGGCAATAAGGGTTTTGTTTTGATTCTATTCTAAAAATAGTGGAGGTTTAGGATTTGTGTATGTCATATATTATGGAAAAAAGACGTTTTTTTTTTTAAATTAACACGACTTAATGATCAAGACAATTGGGAAATGACTTCATATTTCAGTACAATTAGATAATTGTTTCTAGTCTTTGCACTCATCAGAGTAACATATCTATGTCACTCTGCAAAAGTGCAAAAGTTCTAATGATATGCTAGAAAGTAATCTCGAAACGCAATAAAGCGTAATAAAGAAACCCAAAAATGCAGAAAACGAGCATATAAACATTTCTCTCCTCCCTTTCGACAGTCACATATTTTATCAGAAAGTTCAAATAGATTATAAATATAAACATCTTTGTGTTCTAAGTTGTCTAATCTAAACATCTCTGTGTTGAAACCATACCTCATCCATGCCTTTCCAAATTAGAACACAGCATAACTGAAGTTGTGTACTGGCCCTCGGATAAGTTACGAAAGTACTTCTGTCCACAACATTAGACCGCGTTCAGATGACGAGACTATATTCTATCTATGTGTTCATAACAAAGCCATAAATCATTACAACAATTAAACAAGTAAATTGGTGTTATTTCACCATTTTAGGAACTTTTTGCTGTTTCTAATGAACGAACATGTTAATAACTATAGATATGTTGTTTTGGTTGTTTAAAGTATTCATTATTAGAACCCATTATGGGCATGGGTTTCGTGTAAGTATAGCGTGCTTTGGATATTAATTATGGGATGTATTAAAACAAGGAAATTCACATATACGGGGGTTTCCATACAAAGCTATCATCAATTCATTTCTAAAAATACCTATGTTTGGCCAAAAAAATTGTTCTACAAATCTTTGACTTCTGCTCATATAAGTACGTCTTATAAAAGTAATGTTAGGCGTAGCATCAGCGTGCAACTTCAGTGTTGTCTGAGCAAGGCTTTACCGGTGAGAGCGGTGGAGCTCACAAAAGTAGGACGTCGGCCAGTTAGCCGGCAGCAGGATATTGCCACTTGATGCCATCGGTGTTATGTCACACCGAACATTGATCGTACAGCTATAGGAAGCTAGGAAGCTCACATTGTTGACACGTTAATTTGTGTATCGTGAAGACTACTGCAGAGTAAACCCTGATAAGTTGTCACGAATGTAATATAAGTTATGTCATTAAAGTGTGATGCAAGTATAAAAGATTATTTAAACAATTTAGACAACGATACTAAATTGTGGTTTACTTAATCAAACAAGCTTATTTCGTCTACCTATTAATATATTCTGTTACATAATGTTTTGCTTACTAATTAGTAATTATGTGTGGAAAATTTATAAATTCATTATTTAGTATTTCGATAATAGCCACAAATCATATTTACCAGGAAAGCAGAAGCATTGAGGGTAATAAACTTTTGTGTTCTAATCTATTCAAACAAATGCCTATCTCGGTAACCTTCGAAAGAGTTTTTGTGTCAAACACCACTGGATCAACAAGATATGTTCTCAAAGCGTGTCGCGTCGCTAAAACAAACTATTTTAGTTGCCATTAATATGTTTAGCCGTCGCGCGTCGGAACAGGTTTGTCAATTACGAGCGGCGACCCGCTACAGCCCCTACGTACAAACGCGCCGATTTAATTAGGACCCGGCGAAATATTGAGGCTCGCGTATGCGAAGCTAACAACACTCGCTCATACTGTAAGATGCTTAAAGTTTCTTAAGCCCCTGTTAAGATGGACACTTATTGGGCTCGAACACTCTTAGGTTAAGTCTATCATCACATCTCGAATAGAGGAAGAAGAGTTTATTATTGAAGATTATGTGGACTAGTTTTCAGTTAACAGTCTCGTTTTTCAACATTAAAAGGGATTCGGATAAACCAATTGTTTGTCTATTCCTTATTATTATGAAGCAGGCTAGATACATTTTGTTGACAGTTCATAAAATATCGTTTTACAAGCCTATATAAAGACTACCATTTAATCAATAGTATTTTTACGAGTTGCCTGTTAGTCTCTAGTTGATCGCCTGTCATTTGTTATTTTTGTTAAATAATGGCGGCTATATAACTCTGCGTTTTGTTTCGAACGAGATTAGGCACACTACGCTGTGCTCTATCAGTGTCACCTGCTACAAATACCAATGATTTAGGTATATAGGAATATTTTATTACTTTGTGTATTCGTTGGAACTTAGAGTTGACGCATTTCTATGTAATATATCGTGAAAATGTATCTAAAATTCAAGTTATCACTGCAGAAAATTGTAAGTAGTTAGTGTAAATGTGTAATTAAATCAAATGTAATGTCTTGACTTTAACAATTATTCGATTTCACTCATTGTAAAATAATTGTACATTTTAAACGTATATTTAATAGCGTATATCCTGAAAGATATCTCTTTAATGGAATAAATACTCCTTGTTGCGTTCATGGTTACCAGATATTAATTCCGATCAACTACTAATTATTTCTTCATTTGTAATGACTGCTAATAATAGCAGCCACAATTATTTATGTTTTTTTAAACGGTTAACTGTATTAACAGTTACTTGAATAATGTAAAGTTTTCTGTGGAAAAGTTTACTTACTAGATTTACCCTTGGTTTCTGAAATCAACAATGAACAACAGCACTGTTCACGATTGGTGAACCATAAAACTTGCAACAATCATAGAGGTTAACATAGAGATTTGAGTGACGATTAACTTATTTTTGTGTTGATCAGCGTTTGAGAAACGAGGGGTTACATTCAGATGATTCTAATAAGCAAGTTAAAGAACTATAATATACAATTGAAACTGTCTTTGAGGAAGTTAATTAATAGTTCTGTATTAACACCTCTTTTGTAAATCGTCACTGTCACGCTGTCAGTAAGGTATTGTGCAAAGACATTAAAAACGACCTTATATTTCAAAGGATAAAGGTTTGACTGCAAAAGGTTACTTGTTTTCAACATAATTATAGTCAAGTGATCAATTAGTCAATCATTTAAATTTGTCCTTTGGACTTATTACTGGGTTTCCTTTAAATACACGGTCTTTAGCAGTCATATTTTATATATGGCTTTTGTGAAAGGGTTTCATTTCGCAATATCCGAATGTCTTTGATCCTCTGTTTGCGATCGGTTCAGGTGTAAGCGATATTTTGTGTATACAGTATACACCACCCTTTACCTGTCAAAACCTTTGAATTTATCCCCTGAATCAATGTGTACAATTCTTTAATAACTACCTTACGTGTCAGAAGTAAAATGTTTACCACAACTGCGGCAACGTGACTAAAGTTCAACTTACGAAGGTTGCCAATTTCAACAATTAATGCCGTAATTTGAAATTAATTATCAGTAAACTGATATTTATTACCAGTCATTATTATAAAAGATCTTTTTTGTTTGTTTTTTTTCTATATTGTGGGAAAATCATCTTTAGGTATTGAAAAGAAATATTTTTTTACTTCTTTTTCTGATCATCTGGTAAATATTTTTGCCTAAGGTCAAGGAATCCATCAGTCTGGAAACCAGACATATTTAGGTATTTTGTATCGGAGAGTAAAGAAAATATCTTATTAAAATTCAAATACGGAGCAGTTTATGTATCGTAACATCAAATCGTTTATCTGAAATATAAAAAAGACATCAATATTGAAATAGAATTTATGTAAAAGGTTTGCATTTTATGAATTGGAAAATTGAAAAGATAAATAGTTTTGTAAACAACAATACATTTGTGATGCGCTCTACAATATTTATTGCACCGAGAGAGGTTTAAGAGCTGCTCTAAGAGTTTGCCAGAATGCCCTTTTTAAACCCATTTTATGTTATTAAGGCGCTACCTCGATTTATTTGCCATTTGCCATGGCAAATTATAAGACAACCAGCTTACCAATGGATCTGAAATTTTGATATAGGTAAATTGATATCTTTATCTAGATTCTGCCAGAACGAAAACACGATAGTGATAATTTTACTCGATCATAATTAATTTCGAAAACACGTCTAAAAAAGTACTATTTTTGATTTTACAAGCAAGTTACACGATTTTTATGTTTCAAAATTACTCTAATACATTCGTAACATCAATATTAAGGTTCTGTCAGAACAATTTTTCCATAACTATTACCAATCATTTTTAAATAAAGTTTTAAAATTTTGGATTTTTTGAGCGGCCGCGATCATGATAGACGCTACGCAATTCTGAACCTTATGCCCGTGCGCTAGCGATTGATACACAATAATGTACGGAGACGAGCCAGTCGGGCGATTGGGCTCTTCGGGGTTGGACCTATGCATGTTGTCGCTCCGATCGTAGGTATATTCATTTGTGACGTGATGATCTTAGGTTTTAAATATTTTGTAAGTGTAAATATTAATTGGCTTAGACGTTATAGGTAATACTTATATTATTAAATTAGGTTTAGGTTTTATAATATAAAATGGCAAGAACTTAAAAAAAATATAGTTTCTTAAAGAAAAAAGAAAACAAAACCTCAAAGAATGTGCCAAAAATGCAGGAGGTGAAAAAGGCAAGGTAAATAAAATAAAATCATCATTACCTATCTATGCAACTAGTATGTAGTTATGTAATCTGTTAATTTTAGTGAAATTGTTATTCTATAACATATTTTTGTAGTTGTAAACAATAACCATTCGTAGGAGAGTTGTAACTATAGGTAGATCTCGCCAAACTTTATGGTGGCTTTGGATATTGCTCGAGTCGCTGCATAAACACCATTTTAGGCAGGGAGGTAACAGCGGGTGATGGTGGGTCACATAGGTACCTACAACAAGGTTGTACGCGTATAGGTACTCGGAAGTTAGATGCGATGCGACCAGCCACTATTAAATTTGGCGAGAACTTTTGGTATATCTACACTAATATTATAAAGAGGAAAACTTTGTATTTTTGTTTGTTTGTATAATGGAGAAACTCAAAACTACTGGACCGATTCTAAAAATTATTTTACCATTACAAAACTACATTCCCTATCCACGAGTAACATAGGCTATATTTTATCTAGGTAAGTAATATGAGTGTTATTAGATATTATTGTAAATATTAGCACAAATCACTAAATAAATAGCTACTACGTAAACATAAACACAAAACAAAAACAACAAAAAATCTATGGAGACTCTGTTGTGTGTTATTTTTCTTGTATTGCCTTTAAGGAGAAGTTTACAAAATGAACGGATTCTGCCAGAAAAAACAATATGTGCTTTAGATGCCGTTCCAGCAACGAATTTTTAACATAAAATTATTATTTATATTTCAGTTAATAAATATGTTTAAAAATATAATTACTTAGCTTCATTACTTCTTTGATACCTTACACCTCACTACGTACATTTTTAACACCATAAGATCCGCGACGCTTTTATTCTTTAACCGCGGAATTTTTACTAACTGTATCACGCGATTGTACCCGCATTGTATCAAATATAACCTGTATTCACCTCTAGTGAAAGAATCTTTCAAATTGGTCAAGCAGATTCAGAGCCATTACAATCCACACAAACTAACTATCAAATCTTTCCTCTTTATAATATTAGTATAGATTATTTTACACTAGTCAAACCCCAATCATTTGATACCCATATTGAGGTAGCTATAAAAAGAAATAACGCAATTCAGCATTTTTTGCGGGCGCTATCTTGGATTTTTAATTTATCATGTTGTATATATTCTACTAGTCAAGTCCTTTCATTTGATACCGATATTGAAGGTTTTGTAAAAAAATATGCTATTCGCCATTTGTGGCGGCGGCCATGCACGTCCAACTTATTATATTTAGTTTTCATTACAAGTATTTTTTGTAAAAAAATAATCCGATTAAAAATTAAATGTAAGTTGCGGCTCCTTATCTTCCCTGTTCGGTTCTTTTGACCCCGCGCTGACCTCGATGTGTGCGATTGGCGCGAAGTTCAAATTTGGCACATTGAGTGACGAGTATAGCTTGCGCGACGCGCGGGGCGCGCGGGCGTAGTGGGCGGAGCTATCTAAAATGAAAATATTCGCGGTAGCGTCTTAAATGTTATTTTTTTTGTAATGGTCCAAAGTTGCAGAACAGAATTACACGTAGATACTTCTTCAAATGGGAGTACTGGAATTCCTTTATCATGTAATGTGTGACGTCAGAAGCAAGTTTTCAATTACCATAAATCTACCGAACCGTTAATTGGCTGATGACGTCATTAAAGCTGAGGGCTAATGTAATTTGTAATTGTTTATACGGCGGTAATAAAACCAACAGCTTTCACAATTAGTATCAGCATCGTATACTTAATTATAGACTGAAAATGATTAATACTCCGAAAATAGAATGAAATAGATGCTTGACGTAAGTAATATTTCGTTCAGCTTTGTAAAATAATGGCTGCTATCAATGATAGCATTTTCCACATTTTTATTTTGATTTAACGCGAACTTTGTATATCAGTCACAGTGACGTCGACTATGACCGGTGACTAGTACCATCGTCACTCTCAACTACAATAAATAAATTCGTCGCCGCGATGTATTGGGAACACAACTGTCTCTTGTTTTGATGGAGAACGAATCAATCAGGCACATAGTACGCTGAGCAGGTAACTGAGAACGTATTGGAATTTATGAGGCGATTTGTGGAATAATGATCGTGGAGTGGCTTGTGTTGGCAAGATGGATGGAGGCAGAGTGCCAGTAATACCAGCTGATGAAAGTTTGTTGGCGTGCTTAAGTAGACAAAGAGTTTAGAGAAACTAGTCGATTGGCAATCACTGATTCTAGGTTAATGTTTCAGATACATAGTTGAAAAATAAGGGCCTCAGATCCTGGCCGATAAGACCACAAAAACTCGGGAATGTCCAGAAAGTATGTTCTGAACATAAAACAAAAGAAAAACGTAGTCGCCTAATGAATGTAGCATGTTTCGTTCACGGAGATTCCCCGTACGCGACAGGAATGTCTATTTCCAATGAAGGAGAATTCCGAATCAACCGGGACCACAAATGACTGAGCGCGTGTATGATGAATTAAAGATGAGATAAACTTTTAAAATATTCACATTGTTAAACTTTAGACAGGTAAACAATAGTGTTAATCTTTGGCATTAAACGATTAGTCCTAAACTGTGCACTGAAGGTCATACGGACATTATACTGTTAAGCAAATCACTTCATAGCGTTAAGAAACAATTAAGTGATGGTAATTATCAAATTAATCGTCTTTAGTTAAGACTTAAGTTTCAAAATGTTGAGTACAAAAGCAGAGACTTTCGTGCTAAGTGTCATCATTTCAATTAAAAGGTATTTTAGTTAGCGTGGAATATGAAGCTTAAGTTGAGCGCTTATTAAGTGAACAGTGGGCGCACGGGCGGCGCCCGCGGCCCGAGTGTAACGGGTTCGAGTGCCGGTCCGCGCCACACACCTACCCATTGTATTAATACTCGAGCTACTCACTCGAATGAAGATTATTACGCAGGTATTGATGGAGAACGGATACTGCTGATTCTAGTAAAATTGATTCAAAGAACAGAGTTGTTAGTGAAGAAAGAAACAAATGCTTTACTTAAGTAATATAGCGTAGGTACAGTTGGAATGAAGCCAGATTTATAGAGAAATAAAAGGCAAAAACATGCATTTAAAAATATGGTTACAAAACTCCATACTTAAAGACAAATAAAAAGGAATTTTAGTACCTAATACGCGTTGAGACGTTCAAATAATTTCATCGACGAAATTACGTCGACGAAATATTATAACATCCATCGCATAAATTCCATTAGCAAGGACGTAACAAGGTGAACTGTGCCAGTAATGTACATTAAACAATGTCTTAATACACTTGTGATTCATCGCGTCTATTGTCTTACCCATCAGCTGTATTAGGTCCATTAAATAAATGAAACCAGCGCTTGATGCATTGTGGTTTGGACGACATTCGACCGAGAAGCATTCTATGTATGGACTCCGATCAATATTGTTTAGTTGTTGTATTGCCGTAACACTGTATGTATTTGGTCATTTGCATGTTTGAATGAGTAATAAATTTAAGGTTTAGGGATTTTTGGTACACGAACAGGTGACACTGTGTTTCTATAAATTGACCGAACTAAGCAATTTGAACGAGTGTGTAATGTAAATTTAAACGTAGGGTGTGATGTGTGTGCGATCGCTATTTAAAGATTTTATCATAGAACAACGAATTTGAAAACAATAGGTGATTTTAAAAATGCGAAAATATTTATTACTCTGCAGGTGATTAATTTTATAGAAGAGTAAAAACAATTAACTTCTCTAGAAATTAATGAATGAAATTACAATAAATTAAAACAAACGACTGCAATAAATACACAAACATAAACAATTTAAGTTTTTACGATGAACAAACAATTTGATTTTAATTTAACAGCTATCATTATAGATTCATCACACGACAAATTACAGTTTTTGCCGTCGCAGCGTTTAGTTCCGGCACCAAAATCCCAAAGTTTTGAGGTTACATCAGCAATATTTAAAGGCAGATTTGTAATTTTACTTCTTTTCCTTAATTGCATAGAGACAGCTTTGGAGCGAGAATTGTGAGAATATATTTCAAATCAGTCAGGATTACTTTTCCAATCATCCCATTTGAGTGAGCCCGCCTCGTCTCATCGGCATTGGATTTGCTTACATTAATTTCGTTCTCATCTGATTTGTTTTTGTCGAGCTCTCGCTCGTGATGTGCGGTGTGTACAAGCCTTTCACCGTCGGGTACCGAATCTTCAATGGTGTACATCGGAATGCAACGAGTCCTGTCTCAAGATCATCCACTTTCACTCGGAGTTGTTCGCCGTGAAGCGAAGAAATTATCGGCATTTTTAAAGGCCATTATTTACATTCAAGAGTTATTCCTGTCTGTCGCTTCCTTATTGCGCAGGTTTTTGTTTTGGTTCTCTCTTGCGGTAATGGGCCATCGTTTCTGTCGAGTTTTACTCTGTACGCTGATAGCATATTAAACTATTCAAATAACTTTTGCGTTATAATTAATACTTTCGTTTTATAGATGTCTCTACAGTTATTGCACAATATAATATCTAGTATTACTGTGTATAAGGAAGTTTCGTTAATACATCAGGTATTCGTAAAGCATTTACTGGTCTCTGTATCGCTACTATAATTTGCCCCATAAGGAAGCAATGCGTGAAATTGACCTATACAAAGTCTGCTCAAAATAATAGCCAGAAGTTTCTACAGCTGGCAATTTTTACGAACAGAATATTAAAACAACCGCGCATCCTATTTATAGTAGCAGCAATACATAACTACATAATTGCACACTTCAAGAATCAAACATGAATTTAGAAACAACGTTTAATTGAGTATTTCCAATTGCCGTTGTGAAATATTCTAAGAATAACAAGCCGCTAAACAATGTCATTTTTAACATGAAACTGAATAATTTGTTCGGATATTTCGGCTGCTGACTTTATTGCTTCATGCACGCAAGTTTTTATCTCGCGCCAAATAAATTGCGATGTTTAAAACTTTGCGTTTCGTACGAAGTTTTGCAATCGGTATCATAAATACTAAAAACTAATTACACAGTATTTTACTTTTCAATACAATTTAAATTCTTATACGAAACTACAAACGAAAATTGAGCTGTTGGAAAGTTTTCTTAGTGTCAAAACATGTGATGAGAGTTTGCACAAGGATTGCATACTTTGCATATAATCCATGATGACCAATAAGTGACGTCAAACGGTCCGATCTTAAGGCGATAAGATGGTAAAAATACCATATCTATGTAACAGTTCTAACACAAGATTAATCACGGCTCAGTGACGTAAATGGTTTGCTATAAACTCTTTATATAGAATTTGTGATAGTGAACTAATTGCGTACGTAATTTGGTATAAAATATTTAAAAATATTGACTCAGAGCCGTTTTACAGACTGGGAACTTCGGAGAATTATGCGTTACACAGGCAGGCAAGCAACAGGCACATTCCTAGTCAGAAACCACACAACTTTATATTAGATAGAACAAATACTTTGCCCACCTTAATAGCTATGGCTGATATAACACTACCTTATGTAACAAATGAGTGTTAGCAGGAAGTCAAGCGATAAATCAACCTTTTTTTGAATGACTTGCAGACACTACATTAAGATTAAAATAATGATAGACGCTGAAATATGAGTGAATCGCCATAATTATTGAAATATCCCACATTTACTACAGAACAATAGCCATTAAGAAAGGTACGTAATGTATATTTATTTCGACTTTATAAATCTAATTTAAAAACTATTTTATTTTATAAAAAAACTCAATTACAATAAATTAGCTTGGAATTAATTACGTTTTATAATTTCTTTAACAATGCTGCTTATAAATATGTATAACTAAATTATCTCGCAACTTTTATTAAAATTTCAAAATTCTTGATGGATGAGACGAAGTTGGTACTAAATAAAACGTAAAATCTTGTATTACAATTTTGTTATGGAGTTATGTTTTCTGAGAAAATCAGTCGTAATATGACCCTCATTTTATTACATATGTATACTGACGCCGCTGTGGACGATGACCGCACATCTGTCGTATAATTTGTCAATCCGTCATTGTGACCATCATTACGTCGCACGCATCATTTTCGTGCAAAATATCATATTTTACGTCCTATTATTTAACCATTACGCAAAGACAAAGAACTTTAAACAGCTCAAATAAAATTAAACCTCAAATGATTATGCAAAACTTTTGAATACAGGCTTAAGCAATCCCAAAGCAAAGAATAAGGTAATTAAAGCTTTATATAAATAACAGATAATAATAATAATACAACTCATTATTGATCCACGTGTGCCAAATTACTAGTAAACGGTACAGATACCGAGTTGATAAGCGCTGACTGATAAGGTTGGAATTAAGTATTATATCTCGAATAATTAGGCCTATAATCCAGATTTAGCACACTGATACAGTGTTCTCTATCCTCTATGTATTAGTGTTACTCTATTTACTACAGCGATTACTATTTGTCACGAACCTATGATGTTATAGACTTCTGATTTTCACAACTGCTAGAGTCGTTCTTCGACAGTTCGTTATAAGCCCCCTGGTCGACATATCTTTCAAATAAATACAAAGTCACATTCTAGCACAAACGCTCGATATAAATAAATGTTAGGTCAAAAAAAACTAATAATTTAAATAATTAAGACCAGAAGAAAACTTGTTTGAATCTGATAAGAATAAAATAAATGTCAGAATACGCTTAAAATGGTCATTTGAATACTAAAATCAAGTTAACATATACAAGATACAACACTTACCGCATTTTTGTTCTATTTATTGTCCAAATTGTTCTAGATACAATTTAATATGTGCTTATTAAAGGTTTTGAATAGAAATAACGTATACAACTTTTCTTATTCATAGTTCCTATAGGTGAGTGGTATCTCTCTGTGGTGATGTGTTTATCTTAATTGTTATTATTGTTTACATGTTTGTTATCGGCGTGTGTTTGTCTGACCCCCAGCGATGACCTGCCACGCGGCTGGCTATAGTCATAACTAGTGATACGACTCACTAAAAATGATAATATCTTTATACATTCCACATAACGTCTTGATATAATTTAAAACTTTTGAGGAGTTAAAAGAAATGTCTAGCTGTTAACACATTTTACAATATGGCGTAATGACTAATTACTACAGGGCCGACCTTTCAATCATCTGAGATTAGTTAACAGAAAATTAATGTACGCCATCTTTCTTAAGAAAAAATCGGCCAGTTTTTAATTTGATTCCAATGATAAATTGGAACATCGGCCCTAAAACATAAAAGACTGACCAGTACAGAAAATATGTAATTTAATTTTAGATTATAGATTGACTACATCAGCCACTTGCCGATTGCATCCAAATCGCATCACGTCTGCCACTTGTCTAGACACAAGTGTCACTCGATCGCAGAAACTGTCTCTAGTCACGCGAAAAATGGAAATCGATTTCTCACGTAACTCGATCAGTTTGGAAACAAAATTGCGAGTGATTGGAAGTGGCCGCGAGAGCCGCAAGGCGTAACGCGACGCTCTGTGAATGTTTTGGCTGAAATATGTAACTATGTGTAAAGCGTACTACGTTGCTATATGTAATCTAATACACAGAAATCTACGTACAGTGTGTACCAAAGAACTAAAGAGATTTCTTGTTTAAAGCTTTGCATAGATCATTTAAAAAATGCAGTTGTTAGGGATATTGTCAGGCAATTTGGTTTGCTAGTTCTAAATAGAAAATTAATGTTTTGCAATGTGTTTGCTGAAACTTCTCTTGTAACGAATACAGCTAACAGCTAAATTCACACTTTAAGCAAAGCCTTATTAATGATCTGTACTCACACAAGATACATTTATCATTCAGTTTACTTAAAAGAAGTAGTGAAAACTTTAACGAGTATTTTCCTGTACATAGTTTTAAAATACACTGAAGTGCAAGTAAAAACGTAAGCATTGTCTTAATTTGTCACTTGATTGCAATACAGGTTGCGTTAACCTTAATCGTGACAAACGTCCTCAGCAAAGGTCAATTGGTCAGTTGTTATCGGCGCTCATGACAAGACGTATCAACGTGGAAGGGAAATGGCCTAGCAATAGGAATTACGGAACTGTAGACATTTGTCCTAGTCTGTTCAGGGTGCCGATCACATAGACTTGACATAAGGCTATTATAGCTTTAGAAGCGAGAGTGATTACTACACGGCATAGCGTGGTATCTCTATATTGTGGTAGGATACTCAATGAAATTAGTTTTAAAGTCTGGTTAATATACTGGTTGTACTTTAAGAATACCTACAAGGTATCCGTGTTTATATTGAAGAAATGGCGTGATGTTATTTGACTAGCGATTACATTATTAATTTGACCCCTGTGTCTATATAAATAAAATTGTATATATATTATCTGTATCTCAATCATTGTTTACATAACAGTAACCTTTAGTTAATAATATTATGTATTTACAGAGCGCCACTGCGCCTGCGCCGCTGTTGAGAGCCCGGGTGACGTGAGCGATGTCAGTTGATGTTTAAAAATGCCTGAGGTTATTGAAACAGCTCTGGTGTAAGATACATCTAATGTCGAGCTAATTGCAAAGCAAACATTCAATGGACTGGGTATGTTTTTCAATATAACTCGGTGGTAAGAATTAGAAACACGGCGATCTTTAAGCCGGGCAGTGCGTTGTCTTGCATCCATAACTGCAATTTTAAGAGGTAACGGTAAGCCCCCTGTTAATAAACGGGAACATTCGTATACTTTTTAGTAATGTGCTATACAAATGTAAACTCACATTTATATAAACTTCTTTTAAATCAAATTGACACAGTATATTAAACTTGCAGAAATTAAATTAATGAAAGCAAAATACATTCGACTCGCATTTTTTATAAACGTACCTAACCTAATTTGCAAGATCTTCAATTTATATTATGTAACTGAAAATGTAGCTGAACAGATGGAATTTGTTATGCACACACCAGGTATAATGTTTGTAAGTAATTATTAAAAGACTGTTCACAGTAAGTTTCCATTTGTTGTCACAGTTGTACAAGTGATCTATTTATGATAATTATAATACATCGTTTTTGACCTAACTATCCGCAAAATTACTACATTTAATTATTCTTGAAAAAATAATGTAAATAGAAAATAGGCATTCCGTAGGACATGATATTAGTCAACCTTATTGCCAAATTGATATGACACATATTTGCTTGGCCTATTCACAAACTATGACTACAAGCACTATTCAATCAGTTTTAATTACAGACAAGATGCTAACTATAGCCTAATTATAGCCGTTGTTAGAACTAGAAACCCGGTTTAGATAATTAATTATAATCCTGGATAACTGTGGGAATACAACCTATTATCCTGGAAGGCTGGATTACTTAAAAATGCTTAAAACAAATTCTACTATATTATTCAACATAAACAATTACTACGGAATTTCTAGAATTTATTTTCTAGACTCAATAGAATTCGTTTAGAATAATATCTAAACATTATGTTCTTGTGGTTGCAGATGCTCATAATAATTAAAATCAAAATGACGATTCAAACTGGTTATAAACTAGAATCTGAATATCTCTAGAAAGATGATGAAGATTAGTGATCAATTATAATTTATTAAGAAAAAATTGTCAATAATACTGAAGTCAAAATCTTGACTAGCAAGCTAACAACAAATTAAATTGTTAGAAGTAAACTGAAGTAAAGTCTTACTTTGATTTAATTACTTGTGCCTTTAATTAATAAAGTCGCACAGTGCCGAGGTGGGCGGTAATTATCAAATTGCTACGACATTAACGTTGTTATTATTTTCTTAATTACTTTAAAGTTTGAAAATTATGTCCTGACTGAAGAAATATGACTCAAAATTATATGATTTATAATATAAAAAGAATTTATTCTAAATCAAAAATATTTTAATTTGAGTAGGCCTTTTCAGGCACTTTCGAAACGTTACTGACTCTAGTTGCGTGGTTCCAAAATGTCATTTTACGGAGAAGATACTTCATAAAATATTCATAAAAATAGTATAACTGGGCTCTCATATTAGAATTACATAAAACTTTTAACAGTCAATATATTCAAGTAGAAAGATTTCCTACAACATAGTCGATAGTAATAATTTACACCAGGTACAAGGACACACCTTGAATAGTAGGCAGTAGGTAAGTACGCACATTTCAAATCAACATTCCTAGCGCTTATCAGCTAATAAAAACTAAGTACATCAGGCCTGGTCGTCCGTGGAGGATCGATTTACTATGAACACTAAACATTCTGAGCCGTGTCACTATCTACACATACTAGCTGCTTGCCGCGACTCCGACTGACAAGACAAAAACGTGAAAAATCTCGTATACTAAGCATCATTGACTTAGGTACCTAGTCCTCCAGCCAGGGTCACGCAGAGCATGCGAGAGCGATCCCGTGACACTGGATTAGGTAGTAGAAGGGGCCCGGGGTGTTTTAGTCGGTGGGAGACCGACAAATCCCCACGCCGTACCCTCGACGTGGTTTGAAGTCATTAGCGTTTCACCACAGAAAACAAAAAAAAAGGTACCTAGTCCTACATAGAGCGAGAAATATCTGAAGCGCAACCAACAAGACTTAGCATTAACACGAAGCATTTCTATGAAATTTAATTACAACGTTTGCTAACTAGAAGGTAAGATAGGAAACCGCAATAATAATTTCCTTTGAAACTGCGAGCAATTATCGTGAGCCATATAAGCCATATTTAATTCGTATCGGTGATCCCTTAATCCTAATTAATACTGAGCTGGTTACTGCACACTGCTTGCAGCGTAATTATCGCGAGAGATACTCGTATTTAACGCCAGATAACCGATACATAGAACACTGTGACAGCTGTGGAAGCAAGACAGCGCTCTACATTTTGTATTGCTCTGTCTCTTTTCCACAACAACACTAATCTTTCTTTAAGAGTTAGTGGTAAAGCCCTTATACACACTCGCCGGTGCACCAGTTTGCACAGATACTATCGTGTGCGTATACATCACGGAGATATAATGCATTATTAGTACCGTGTAAGGTGTAATGAGTGTAAATCTTTTATGTTAAGAACATCTTTATGCGGAAGCCGTAAGGTTGGCTTTTGTTTAATTCCTGCTATCATCCATTAGGTACTAGGTATCTGTTAAGCTGTTTGTTTTGGAGAAAATCATGAAGTAAAGAATTCTGATGCTCATTTGTTTTTATAAGTTTAAAAAATACACATTTTTTTTCTAATTAAGTAGAAATAACAAATTTCCTTCAAGTATTTGCTTTAGCATAATAGATTCATTAGGTTTCTAATGTATCAGAGGCGGGGAAAGTTTCCATAATGTAAGGCTAAGGAGAGCAAAGTTCAAAGCAACCGAGATGTTTCCCGAAGGGTTAGGTTTCTCACAATTAGAGGCTAGAATATCCACATTCTAAGACCCCGTACCCGCTTTCGCTTCAATGAATCAGAATTTGTTGAGAGAATACATAGATTGTATAATACTATACCTTAGTTAATATTAAATTCAGACCGAAGCCTAGTATTTAATACTCATACACTGGGTTTCAGTAGAGTATTTAGTATTCTAATTATTGAATTTCTATTAAAATCCATTAAATGTTTAAAGGATTATTACATAAGTACCCAGTTTACACCCATTACATGGCATTGTGGTAACAAATTACACAGTTTATGAAATCAATTAATATTACGAAACGAACCCACGATTTACACACGTTTATAATAAAAATTATCAATAATTACAATCGTTTAATTAATTCTCGAAATTTAAAATTCCTTTTGTTTTTTTTCTGTTAATTATTTATTAATGGCGTTCGTTCCAAAAAGGTTCTAATTTGTGAGGCTAATGGCTGTCAATAATTAAAATAATATCGATTAGTTCTCGCGAATGAATGATGTTTCTAGACGAAGATAACTAGGTCTCTTAACCTATTAACGATAGCATGAAGGGTTATATGTACCTAACCAAGTTCAACACGATAAATTTCGCTATGATAGTGTCGACTGATCTGGAAAGTGACTATTGGAAAGAGTAACTAAGCAATAACACACAGTAAAGAGCAAATATAACAGCAATTTGCAAGCGCAAAATACGAATTAAAAAAGGATTAGAGCTGGCCGTTCTCACAATAACCAATTACTCAGTGGTATTTGTTCACCAATCAAATCATAAAGGCTCTCAGCCAATAACAATCACACAAAACACAATACTAGGAACAATTCGATAAGGAAAAACAATATCCGTATGAATTTAACATTTCAATAAGTGTTTTAATTCTCAGCGCGTTTGTCTGCATTACAATGTACAAACGTGCGAACAGATTGTGTCAATCGTTGCGTTATATCTGCACTTATTGTTGCACCTGAGCGGCCCGCTGTACGGATTTGCTAAGAGTTACGTTAACTTGGTGAAATATTTTAAAATATATAACGCTGTGAAATTACTCTATCTCGAATTAAACCACTTTCTCATTTCTTGTACAAATACTTGCGCTCGAATGACTGTGGGTCAAGCATATATTTATTTATGTAGATTTTTAAGATAGCGTAGAGTTGTGTCAGTCAATGTCCAACAAACTTGATCTTTGGAGAATTTGTAATTTCTACGACTATTTTTGTTGGCATTATTGAATTACGAGGATTGTACTGAGCTAATATTATAAATTATACATTGCTCAAATATTTGACGCTCACAAACCGGATCTAATACAGAGATGCGCGAAATGTTTGCAGAAGATACCAAATCGCGATACTACACAACTCATCTGTGACGGTGTTATTAAGAAATATAAATAAAAATTGAAGATAAATATAATAATAATATGCAAAAATGTTTTTACTAAATTCATAAAAAAATATCGCAACTAATAAAATATTAGTTGTGTAAATTAATCTAATATTATTTCTCCATGACATTTTCCAAAGGCCTACAACGATTAGGCAAAAGCATTAACATTATTTATCTTACAGCTAGTTTATTGAGACCATTTAAGATTGTGATTTTAATATTTTCGCCGATATTATTCTAGTTGAAAGCAAAAATCTGTCTCATTTATGTAAAGATAATATGCCGATGAGTTATAAATATTGCATTGTGTGTTTACAGTTAAAATTCTATGCATAGCAAGTTATTTACGCAAAAACTTTATTCTAATTTGCATACATAGTTATGCAAATTAAAGTAAAGTCGCAAGTTCTAACTTATCAATATTATTAGTCACACAAATATTAATAAAAGCTTAATATGGATATACATATTATTATCATCACTTTAAACAAAAATAAGCTATTGTTTAAATAAATATTATTATGTTATTGACAAGTATTTCAGGTCACGAGATTTTCCTATTGGCACAGTTAGGCTGTGAGCACGTGTGACAATATGCGATGTAATCAACTATAAATCAAACCAACTTATAACGAATTGCACAGAAAATTTGCATTTCCAAGAAAATCTGTGTCACTCCGCGCACGAACGCGAATGTTGCGTGTGCGCATAACTTTAAAATGAGATTTGTTGCCTCTAAGGTGTGTTATTATGCTGTCAGTGCATTATTGTGTTACAACTTCTAGAACACTAATAATATAATTTATAATCAATGTTTCCGTCGTGAATTCAAAATTATTTATTAAAGTATTGAATAAAAAAGTATCAAATTAAGTTATTGATATAATAATTCAATTGAACGCATCATACTAAACTTTTTATTGTTACACGTCACGTTAGATTTTGTTAACGTTTTTTTGTTATTAATTTTACCAAACAACGCTTCATTGGTGAAGAGGAATTATGTTTTGAAGTATTTACGAAGTATTCGTTAGAAAAAGTTGTATTACCCCGATTTTTTGTGCGCATGTAACAGACTCAACAAAAACGTTATTGACCCATGTATATCATTATATTTACGTTTAATTTAATGTAAAATACCTACTCCAAATGACCTGTCTGTTACATATAATTATTAATTTATTCAGGTACACAAATTATAAAAACTCTACATTCACGTTGCAGGAAATAACATTTTATGTACATTTTAATTTGACTATACTCGTACAACGTGATCACTGCATGCCCTAACATTTAGTTTACTTTAAGAAAATTGAATATATTATGTGTACATATTACTAACGGATACAGAAACATTGAATTTACAAATGGCTGATTGCATACAATACAATCAGGCTCTATCTTTCTCTATATTGACGTCACACGTTCACTATTTTCAACCGCCCCAAAAAAACAATTGAACTGTGCGTTCTTTTTAGGGCCAGCAACACAACCTCCTTACTAACGGCCTTGTAGGCCCCTCTATCATTATCCTTGTATTATTTTGTGCCAAATCTTGTATGTTATAAACATTCGTATCACGTACTGTAAACAAGCTGCGTTATATTGTTACCTCAGTCCACAGTATGTGGCGACCTTCGCGGCGCACTTTCTAGGGGCAGCCAACCGTGATATACGTATCAACGTTTTGCATGTGTCAGAAAATAGTACTAGTGTAGAACAATATGGAGATTATGTTGTGTTATCGAAAAAGTGAGAGTTACTCGTAGGACTAGAACGTACCTCTGTGCATAGAGGCTGCTCTTCAATTTGTGGATGTAAGCATCTTGGACATTCCAAGTCTACATTCTGATATGATAAAATCTACGATTCTGTTTGTTTAATTGAATCAATAAGTAGGTGAAAAAGGAGAGTTCGGAGTAATTGGTGCGTGATAACAAATAGTTATTCCTAGAAACAGCTGTTCCAATTGGACCCTATTAAATATCTTCACATAATTTGTATGAGGCAGCAGTCTTAGGTCCCTCTCCACTGAGGCACAGCATTCGAGGGAACATAAATATTAAAAAGGGGAAGCTTTATTCAAATTCACTGAACTGTAAAGGAAGGGCTTTGGAACGAAAAAACTGGGACGTTGAAACACGCACGATGTCTCAGCGGATGTATGAGTATTTAATGTACTAGAATTATATTTATATGTAATTTAATAATGAATTTCACATCAGAAAATCCATATAAAAGTACAATCGCTATTATATAATTCGTATCGGTTCTAATTGATTCCAGTTGTTATTAAAATCAATTTAGTACGGTGCGCTAGTTCTTATATCGGAATACTAGAGTACCAAACAAAGCTATCAGTTAAGCAAGGCATTATACATATAAAATGAATAGTGAATATTACTTATTTGTAATCCTTATCACACGATTCAAACATTTGTATTACACTAATTTTCTTTTTAATCTCTACATTTCTAGTACTACACATATTGATAACACTTTTCCGTAGCCAGCGATCTTATTCCAATGTATCAAGGTGTATTTTTGTTTACCAATCGATAGTGGAATGAGTGCGCGTGTGAACACGTAAGAGGTCAGCCATTTTAATAGGCTCGTCCATAATAAACTGTTAGTTAACTGTTACACTTATCACTGCAGTCGGTAACACGCCGTAATACTGTACATCGTTATTTATACATTACAGATAATTTGTATTTTGTTTACTCTAAGGAAAATAAGTGTGTGCTGTGTCTAGGTTTTGAAAAGGCAGACGAAACTGTTAACCTTTTACTTAAGATTTGACTGTTAGATTATTAACTTACTTATTTACTAGCTTTGCAAGAATGCGTGTTGTCAGAATATTTGACGTGATTTTAAGACATTTTTTTTCTTGTAGGTACCTAAAAGTGAAAGACAGTAATATTAGATTTTTGTTTTTCAATACTCGGCCTTTTTACTGTTATTGCGTCAAACAACATACCCATCTAAAAAGCAAATAATTGCGAAAGAAAGCTTAACCGTGTCAAAGAGATATCGATGATAATTCTCTCCAGTTACGTACACAACGGGTATGGTAACAATAAAAATATGACAAGTGACAGTCGCGGATACCCGCCGCGATGTGGGTTACCTGTGGCAGGCGATAACAGAGTTACGGTTTACAAGCATGGCTGTTACAGAGCCATGGAGAATCGGACAGATCCCATATTTATGATGGAACTGTTATATTTTTATGCCGGTCTAGAATTTAGTGTAATGTAACCTACTTACTTGACTAATTCGATAAATAGTAAAGGTATTTGCAAGATGGACATTGTATAATGTACAAGTCACATATTTGTAGAATCAAGAAGAGTCTGTTGTGGTATTTATAATCTTTACATTTGAAATAGGCCTCGTCATTCAACTCTACCTTGTGCTACAGTTACAATACTTTTCTTAACACCTACCTTGAACATTGCTACGCACAATCCAAGGCTTCTAGCAACAAAAACTGTAAGATATCAAGCGCAAATATTTCATCCAAGGCAATAAACACGACGCCATCGATTGACCGAAAGTAAGATAAAAAATATTTAATTGTGATCGGAGCGAAGCGTTACGTGTTGCCTGTCACGGTGTGATTACACAAATGATGCTTAATTCCACTCGTTTTGTTCCTTTTTATATAAAAAGCAGTCAGACGTGAGGCCATTTCGAATCGTAACGACTTTTTTGTACAAGCAATATGTAAATGTTGTGTGTAGTTTTTATTAGATTTAAATGTCCCTAAATGATAGAGATTACCTATATTACTAAGATTGATCATTTTAAATTTGCATCTATTCGACATAAAAAAAAAATTAATTAATTTATATTAAAACTGAGCAACTGCTATTTTTAGAACAGATTAAAGCAATCACATTTCGTCGTTATGGTGAAGAAACCGCTTCACCAACAATGACGTTAACTTATAGCTTAAAAGATAAAATAGCCCGTTAAAAGTTTAATTATTTTTAAACACCAGAACACAGTGAACATTTCATTACAACTCACTAGTACATTCATAATGAAGAATAGCGTTAACAAATGCTACAAAACCAGTAGACTAGGGACAAACATCGGAATTCATGTACAAACAAGATTAAACTTTATCGATGAATATATAGGGTTTATAAATGCATTGGATTTAATGTCGGTTGGCTTAGTAGACGCTGCAGAGCGTGTCTGTGGGAGCGACCGACCAAACAATGATGCTTGGAATGCGATACGAAAAAATGTAAGAGCGAGAGGTACGGTGCGAGTGGGACGGAAGATGCTCGTGCTTCCGCTGTTGTGAAGGGTCCAGTGATAGTCTCAGGTGGTACTGCGGCCCGTAGGACGTCAGGTGCTGATTACAGAGATAGCTATCACAACACCAATACGATAAGTTGTAATGTGACTTACACTTAACTTGAATAAACACTGCGTTGAAAACTTCTAACATTTCAGAAAATTTCTTTTTGTTTCTTGAGCTTTCTATTGAATCGTGGAGTGAGTATAAAAAAGTGTAGGTATATAGCGACCGTGGATTTAAAATAAAATAATAATAACACAATTCTAGAAACAACAAATCTGCATACTCTTAAATCGTATTTAGAAATAAAATGTTGTTCCAAAATTAGTTGAATGGGCTTTTGTATTTAAATTTCGTACTTTGGCATCATCTAAGTATGTATACCATGATAAATCTCTCCAACAACATAACATAGACTGATTACCCATTATACAAAACTAAAAATAGCGAAAAATGTATGTATTATGGCAGAACAATAGGCCTATTAATATTGATGAGATTATGATTATAAATATATATCATATTAGCAATAAAGATATGCATAGAAGGAATGTGTCCGGCACTATGCGAACAGACATCGGCGTGTTACAAGATGATATAACCTTGGCATGCATCGCTAAATTCTTTCTGACAAAATAGCTGATACGTTATAAATTATTCGAGTTGCATAAACAAGTGTTGAAAGATCTGCATTAGTTCACATTTTTAACATAGTTAAGATAAAACGAAATATTCATGTAAAGATGTATAATCGAAACGCAAATATTTTAGATTTTGAGACAGCAAAGTGATACGATAAACTCTAGGAACAAATGAAGACACTGATAACCATCGTACCTACTTTTGAAAATAAATAAACAGTTCTCACGGTCAGACAGAAAACTAATTTACGAGTAAAGATAACATTTTAATTTGATAACGAACCACGCTGAATTACGACTGAAGATAAACAAGACATATGCTGCTTTATGGAAAGGACAATAAGATTGCACACAATAGGCATAATTTGTTTATCCACTTGTTTTTGTCGATCGTCTTCGAGTATTACAAGTAACCTTGAATTATCCATTACAATGTTGAACGTTTAAAAAAGCAAATGCCACGTAAAGAGTAATTCCAGCGATAGCACTGTAAACACCAGTAAATTACTGTTTGTGCGAGCGGCGAGTGCCGAGAGTTTCATGCGGTGGTGTCCGACATAACCTGTTCAGTGTAAAGATTGTAATAACAGTGAAAGGCTAGCCCATAGCTTTCGACCATTTCCCCGGTCCACTGTTATAAGAGCCCACCGCTAGAAATTAGAAAACAGACATTATAGCAAATACATTTTGCAATAGCTTTGTTATTATCGCATCGGCATCCGAATTGCTGTTGCGTTGAAGGCTTATTTTGTTTCTTATCCAAGTACGGATCTTGGTCCAATCAATTGAAGTAAAGATAACTAGAGATCAACTTTCAGGAAATACTTCTATGGAATATTACTGGCCAAACTTAACATGGGTCATAGGTCTAGGTAGCACATGTTATTGCTAAGATTACAATTATTTACTTTAACATTAATCAAAAAGTTCGCGTCTTATCAATAATTGCCAAAACTTGAAATGGCTTTGATGTCAAAGGTAAAATAACAAAAGAGAAGAACTCACGCCGAGCTCACGTGAAAAACTATCAATTAACACCATAAATCACAAGAACCACGTCAAGTGTGTGACTAACGAGCATAATAAGTTTAGCCGTGATCTTAGCATTCTGCGCAATTAAGCTTATCTCATAACTCCTCACATACGATAAGAATTTTAATAACCCAACACTCCGAACAAGGGGAACATTAAAATTCATTGCAGATGCTGTAAACTTTCACTAGCGAATTGCAGTTCCTTTATCTCTTACTGATCAGAATTGTACAATTTCAAAGGCCTATTGAAAATATCAGATATGACACGACCATTATGATACGATAATTATGACCAAATATAATTCAAGGATACATGAGAACAAATTACAATTACCCTTCGAGTGCTGTGATAAATGACAGGTGTAATCTAATAAATCTCAACTGACTTGTAATTAAATCAGATCTGTTATCTACACGTAAAAACTTATAAGTACAAATGGTTTCCCAACAAATGACAGTAAAAAATAAAAACAAATCCTTTAAAGTAATAAAGCAAATGTTCTTACAGTGTTCAAATAGCGCGCGATCTTCACCTAGTTTAGTAAGTACCCGTGTATTAATCAGTCAGTGAGCACGTTAACATTACAAACAAAAATCTGCTTCATCATGTGATAAGGTTTGTTCTTTAATTTCTCCAGATAGCGTCGGATGTCTTGCCAATTAGCGGACACAGCGACGCATGACAGATGCGTCTAAAATGAAAGTCTCTCGTTGATTACCATCGACATTCCTTTCGCTTTGTTCAATGTATTTATTTAAATTGAAACATTTACATCTCGTGTTTGCTTACTGCTCCTGCATTTTAATGTTACTTTGTCATTCTGCAGAGATAAAGCTTGCTAAACGCTCGAAGTAGGTATTGTCAAATCTTTTTCAGAATCATTTGTTATGTCTACGCATAACTCTTAATATAAACCATTTCTTATCATTATGGTAGGTATATTTTATTTAAAAACGTGCTTATATAAACAATATTTTTAATAGCTTGATTTATAGGTAAGTAGGTATAGTTTTCGATAGTAACATTAAATCGACTATTAGCATTATACGACTTTGGGATGATAGGCATTAAAATATTTAATTTTTAAGATTGGTGAAACATGTTAGTAAAAACATATGCTTTTACAAAAAATAACCACAATGTTAATGCAACAAAAAATACCATTCAATTTCAATCAACGAATTAATTGAGAATTTTATATTATTTTTTGCATCTACGTAATCAACTATAGCAGCAATCAATACTTGTACCATAATGATCGCGTTTCTTTGTGTTAATATGTTGATTTCGAACATCGCTATAAACGGTGCATGATTAATGTTAAATATGCGCTTTTTTGGAGTTAATTTACTAATTTGAGAATCCGGCCGTTTTGCTCGGATGATTTGCCTTGGACCACTTACGCAACCACAAGTACCGACTATTGACATGACTATAAAAACTAAACACCATTACCCGCTTAGACCTGGATAGATAATAACTTCACCAACGATACTTTTATTACACTTAATCTCTGCGTATTTATAAATGATCATGTACCTATCACAAATAGAAGTTTCTTTTAAGACCAAGTTGATCGTTCGTTTGATAACTTCCTTCTTAAAAGTAGTTTTTACTACAACTGTAATTACGTTGCTAAACACAGGTACCCTATTATAATTTGTACGTGCATTTGTGTTGAAACCAGCTTGATACATAATCAATTTGCTCATTGGAATGTAGCAACAGTCCGGTGTTTCGCAGGGGACTTATGTAGGACCGATACTTTTTCTTGTTGTTTCAAATGGGCTATCAAATCTCTAACCTAAATTCCTTTATGATAAGTGGGTAAGAGTTGAGCAATAACTTTTATTTGAAGATATTGTATCGTATTACATAATATAAGCAGTTTTACCGACAAGTAAGAGACAGAGCGTGACGAGATTCGTCTGCTAACCAAACCTAGGTTAACGGTCTCGGTTGTAAAATAAGCAGTAAGTAACTACTTAAATTCACTTTTTATATAAAATTTGTATAAAATTTTGTAGATTTCATATTTACGTCATAGTTACATCTTAAGTGTTTATTTAGCTTAGAGAATGTTGTAAGCTAGCACTCACCTCTAGCCCAGCCGGTGAGGACATTGCCGAGATAAGCCACTTTGTACACGGGGTCGGGGTCACTGATGCGCACGCTGTTGGTGCGGCGGAGGAGCTTGCCGATGCCTCGGGACAGGCGGCCGATAGCACGAGCGGTGAAGTCTTTGCCAGACGCACCATCCGCCAAGCAAACCTCGGCCGGCAAGATCGACTTGGTTTGTCCATTCTCCTGGATCTTGTGGCCGATCAGCCGCGGCATCGTCAGCGGATTCGACTTTTTCCTTTCCGGAGTCAGAGTCTTAGCTTGGTTAACACTGTATACATTACAGTTCTTCTTAAAGCTCTGGCTGTTAACTTCTTTGGTTTGATCTGCTTCATCAGTCTTATCGGATTTGTCAAACTCGCACGTTTTGATCCTGCCGTTCAGGTTCTCATTCAGAGTGTTGTTGTTGATGTTATCCGTGTGCCCGTCGCTGAACCGGCGCTCGGAACTGGAGCGTCTCTTCATGAGAGAGGGGTTCCTTAGCAGAATGCTCGTCTCGCTCGAGCTTCTGTTCTTAAGAATGTGTATTTTTTTGACTCTCGTGACAGCGCAGTCGACCTCGTCGGCGCTGACCATCCTTTCCGTTTTACCTTCCTCATCAAGGAAGCGCACTCTAAGTCCATTTGATTTACAGTCACTTAGTGTTTTTTCCGACTCTTGGAGACGGTCTGATTGATTTTTTGCGCTTGCGTCTAAACAGTGACGCTCGTTTTCACTCAGTGTTCCGCGAGCCATTTTTCTTTTGTATTAGTCTCGTTTTTTGTCAAAACTTACATTATGGCTGGGGATCTCTGAACTGAGCTGGATTCACAAGTATCCAGTTCACTTCCTTTCTCGTTGGTCACTGTCTACTGCACAAGAAATCTGTGTACACACCGAAAACCGAACCAGTCACCTCCTCGATAACTACTAAAACACACACAGAGTAGTACACACCTCGTCCATTAAAGAACGACACCGGTTTGGAATGTAGCCTTCTCCACTTACTCAATGCACTTGTCCACTTATAGGAGAAAATGTTAACAAAAAGACGTATCAATTAAAATACCAGCCGATTGAGTTAATGAAGAAACTTCTGCAATCGGTAGTTGATTACGTTTATTATACTAATCAGTCACTTTGGGATAATTTATCGGAGCGTATATCGCGGGAGCGCGGCGCGTGCGCGTGCGGTGGCTCGCGGCGATGGAGTGCGGCTGGCGGCGGCTGGCGGGCGGAGCGGCCGGTGCGGGCCCGCCGGTCACCCAGACCCGGCTCTGATTGTGGAGATCCGACCACTCGGCTCGCTGCACTAACGCATCGACAACTGCACCATCAGTCTGAAACAAATGACAAATAATAATTGTAACAACTTAACAGAAGGCTTTCACTCTTTTTAAAAGTTTTATAAACAACAAACTGCCCGTCAACCGCAATTCTCTAGGATTCAAATAATGAATGATGAACAATTTCCTCCTTTCGATTCAATTTACTATTATGTCTAATTTACTACTGTCTATTTTTCCTATTACTTTATTTATTTGTCATTTTCCGTTTCAACACAATTTCTGAGACGGATTAGGATATGAATTACCGTAAAACGTGACATGACATATCATGTAGACAATAGAAGTGACATCAGAGTGTCAAGTCTCAACCGACATCGAACGTGCGTGGATCGTGATACTGATTTGTGGAATAAGTGCGGTCGACTCTTGCAGACGCCAATAACAAATTATATTACATCCATTTTTATGTTAAACCGCTAATTACCTTTTAAAGTGTATAAAATGTAATTGAACGTTTATACAAAATTGAACCACCTGTATCTACTTTCAATAAATAAACAAATGCTAATTGTTTCATGGAATCTTGTGATTTATGTATTTCTTTAAACTTTACACGTACTGATCGGATTCGGTAAATTAATTAGGAATGTACCAATCAATTTCATCGTACAATTTCAGCATGAAGTTGAACTGATAAAATTAAATCGCAATCACTGGTTTATAGAAATGTAACCTTTTCCACCAAATATTTGCGTTTTGAGCTTCGCTATCTCTACAAGGTGAACTTTTAGCTAATCAACCGAGAAAACCACAATAAATATGAATCATATTACATCGCAAATAAGAACCAAGCGTATCGTTGCACACCCTACCATCACCATCGCAGAAACTATAAAACATTCAAACTGCCAGAGAACAAACATCGAAACTCTTTCAATGAGCGTACAAAGAAACTAACAAAGACTGGAAATCCTATTTGATTAGAGTATTGTTTTATTAAAGTACATCATAATACAATGGACGGCCTTACGAAAATTGATTTATTTGTTTAGCTTGACAATCTCTGCATCTGAACACTATCGGTAGAGTCCTACTACTACTTTATAAATGACTACGTAACAAAGGCTTTAACCCAAAGTTCAATGCAACAAAAATCAAAATATATGATAAGAGCCGTTGTTTGTTACAAATTCATTAAATTATAAATAAATATCTTGGGACAATATCCACACACGGCCATCTGATCTCAAGCTAAGCGGAGCTTTGATTGTTGATTAAAAGCAAATCTTGAATATACCTACTGCAAGCAGTTTTTGCTAATCATTTGTAATATGCGCATTTAAAACACAAGAGATTCCGGTTGCGAACAAAATCCTATCTCGCAATGATTTACGATGAACCATAAATTAGAGAGAAACAAAAACCGTTTCCAACATAAATCGAAATTAATGCCATTCAAATTCATTGCATAGCAACGGCGAATAGTAATGAGTTTACATACAACACACAAAAAACACAATCAGGAGCTATTCACAAAAGATCTGTAGTTTTTGTCGCCACCATTTTTCTTGACAAACAAAAAAAGAAAAATTGTTTGTGAATGTGTACTTGTAAAGGTAGAACAAAAACCGCGTGTGGCAATTTTAAAACGATTTACTTCAGTTGTGTTATTTCTTTGTGTGTGGCGATGAGACGATTAGCGAGCACTGCGCCGCGGATGATTCCCGCGCGATATCATCTGTTTAAACTCTTACCGACCTTCTAAACTATCTAAATCTCTATTACATGTGTATGAATACAGCACTCCAATTTTATATCAAAGTTCAGCGCACACGTGTAAGTCGTCCAGTTTTGTTTACCAGGAAATATAATACCATTTTTGTCTTTAAAAAATATCCGCAACGGATAATAGGGAGTAATGATAGGTCTCATGCAGTGACTCAATAATAACCGAGTAATTTCTTAAGAGGCTGCTTCCACGTGATTCGATGGTAATTATGTATAAAGAGATTTACCTACTCGTGAATATTGTAGAGAACGGAGTATTGTTATTTTTATTCAAAAAACGATGTTTTAGTCATTATAAAAAACTTGTTTCAAAAATTTAATAGGATTTGATCAGAACAGAAGTCGACGACACGTCTCGTGAGTGTGACGTTATCATTCTCTTTGCCATAAGACGGCTCGGTGATGTCAGTACATTATTATTGCATTCAAATATTTGAATTTATGAGCGATAAATTACTAACGGACGTATGGTGTCGGTCTGTCGGTGTCCGGGAATGTAAAGAGAGCGATTATTTCATCTGGAAGTAGTGGAAGGCGCTAATGGATATATTATCTTAATGACTTGTAACTGTACTTCATAACGGCGTAGGGCTTCTTGTCACGTACTCATCTTTAATGTGCATTTAGTGAGAAAAGAAATATTTACAACTCATTATTGATGAACTGTGTATCCCATGATGGAATATTGTTTGTTAAATTGATCATGGCGCCTACCACCATTGTTTTAAGGCAGTAGGTAATGTTGCAGTTGTATATGCGAGACGCACTGCACCACATAGAGCTCTTCTACCACTGAAACAGCCTTACTTTATATTATGAGATGGTTGTCGTCAAAAAGAAATAAGCTCTTCAAAACTCCCCGATCCCCGCGTAGGACAAGAATTCGTGCGATCCACAAAGGCTTGTTCTAAGTTTCAGTGTCTTTATGCATGTGAATTGAATGTCTGTGAAACCCCTCGCGATACAAGGATTAAATTCCTTAGTGCGGGAGTCGCTTTTATAGACAAAGAAAGTCCTTTTATGAACTTTTCTGAATGATATAGATGATATGCATCCGGATATGTTTTAATACTTTTAACAGTTATCCCAAATGATTCACATATCAGTCGGAAAAGTTATTTTAAAGTCACATATTTCAGAATCTTCAGCTAAATATTCTGAAAACAGTTTGGTACTCGTCACTTGAAAGAAGTTTTATATCAGAACGTGAAAATAACGAAATGATCGTGTTTATTCGTATTACTTTATATTTCCGTATAATTAAGTGTCTTTATTACTTCCGTAAATATTACTCACAGATTTACAAGTATCTCTACAAAGGCATGCTTAATATAATATATGAGGCACTGTATGCTTTAAGATTTGTAATATCATACATATAAACATTACCCTCCTCTAATACAATCGGTTAAAAAATAGCCCATGTATTAATTCAGGATGTCAGCTTACTCCACACCAAATTTCTCAAAATTGATCTAGTCGTTTGAACGTGAAAGAGTAACAAACATCCTCATATACTAGCGAATTTTCACGTTCATAATAGGTATTAGTAGGAATAATGTTATATAATACTTGTCATTTAGGTACGTCATTACTTGTGTGTAAAAAATAAGTACGTCAACGCAAGATACTGACTGGTGCAAATCGAGCACATCACTATTTATGTCAGGTCAAGTTACGAGAAGAAAATTTTATTCCAAATTGAACCTCAGGAAAATCGGATATTTTTAGCAACGGCTTGGTTAGCATAAAGTTTTCGACTTCCTACTTGGAAGGCTGCACGTCCCATACTTGGCAAGGCGTAATGTCACTGACTGAACTTGACAACAAAAAGGAAAATACGTGGTAATTACCATAGGTAAAATTGTCGTGACGAAAAGAGACCTATGGCCTACAGTAATAGGTAAGTACCAAGTAATAATACGTCCTAAGTTCTGACAGCTGTCATTTGTCTCTGCACCCCTTGAAAACCCAAGAAAAAACAAAACAAAATCGTATTTGAATGATCATTTTTTTTACTACAGTCGAACATGTCTACAATACCATCAGTCTAACAATTATCTGTATAATTAATGGCATGATAATAATAATGGTTGTGACTAGAAATGTGGCGCGTGTTCGTGCTGGCAGGCACCTTGACCTCTGGTTACGTCCTCACTTGGAGTGAGATCATTTGACAAACATAACGCTAAGACGAATAAAACCCTGTCTTTACTGCCGCCACCGACATCTGATGGGAATATTTTTAGATTGTTTACTTGCTCAGTCGCTCGTGGAAAATGAAATGGCGTTTCTCCTGTCTAACTGTTTCAAATTAAGTTACTACTTGTATGTCCATGACACACATTGACACAAAAATATGCAAAATGACATAATGTCATTCTGAAGCTTTTCGCACAGTTGTATTTTAGAAATTTTAGAAATCACATCGCAATAACACTCTTAGGTCCTTACAAGGGGAAGAACACGAACGAAAAGACAACAATAATCCTGTGACCTGTGGTCCAGTGCCTAGAACTATAAATACAAAGGTAATATCATTCCGAGAACTGTTCGTCAAAATTTTACTGAACAGGCAAACAGAAAAGGTTGTTATTTTGTAGTCAGCACTTGTATCGGACACGGATCTCATTGTACTGCTAAGGACACTATTACTACTAGCGACATCCTCGTCTCCTCGGTTTGTATGCCAGATTCTGAATATTATTATCTAACAGTATTACAGTTTTTGATACATTGTCGTCACCTGTACTAGTGGGATGAAGTTTGCTATACGAAGTTTTTTCAAAGGATGTCGTGACATCACTAAAGAGTATGAATAAAACATAGTCGCGTCCAGTTGCCTGCCGTTATGTATGCTTAGATCTCTAAAACTACGCAATGGATTTTGGTGAGGTAGATTTTAATGGATCAAAAGATTAGATCTAAAGATTTTAATAGATTTGAAGACAAAGGTTGATATGTATTACGTGATATATCAGTATTGCATCCGTGTGAAGCTGAGCTAGTGGCTAGATGTTTAATAATATAAAATTTTATTTATTAATAGAAGTAAGAAGTATCGGCACGTTATTCAAACTGTGGAAAATATATCTTAAAAAACTATAAGACAAAACCGACGCACAACTTACTTAACACAATAATTAGAGGAAGGGTAATTAGCCATAAAATTACAATAGTAACCTATCATTACAGTTTGTAAATTAACACGTACTTTTTGTAAACAAAGTTAATTATTGTTGCTCTGCCAAACAATTAAGATTAGCTTTAATCACTTCTTAAATTTTCTTACAATTTCATTGGCAATCTACGTTGTAACTTTTTCTAAGGCCGACTCTTTTGAGGCACATCTTTATACCTACAAATAACGAAGACTCTGTACTTAAATTCCTATCAAATTAAATCTTTTTTATTAATACTTGTTCTTTCTCTTTATTACAAAATGTCGTTGACTAGCCTTAGAACAATTACAGGCAGATGTTATGAGTAAATTTAATTAAATCAGAAATCCAGTGCTTCTAAAAATGAGGTTTGTTTCACAGTAGGTACCTACACAGGATGAGTCTCGATAGCATTGTCTACCACAAACAATAAACATAACCGCAAATATATTTTTGAATAATCTGTTAATTTGTGTATTATTATTGAATAATTATTATTTATATTTGGGATTAAAACAAACCGCACTTGTTAAAGTTGGAGTGCCCACAGTTTCCAGACAAGAAAGGATGAAGTAACAGAGCTCGAAGAAAATATATTGTCTTAGCTTTTAATTCATTTATAATCAACCTGTTAAATTAAACTGTTTATTCTTGCGTATTTATCTGCAATGCCCGACCAGTTTCGCTGAGTTTGACTTGCGACCCCGCCCTGCCGCGTCGGGTCATGATTAAGAACTACAGTTGGGTCCGAAACTAGTCAGGCATGCAAAATGCTTTGTTCATGTTGTTTCAATTACAAAAGATTTCCTATAAAGATCTATATACCGCAATTAATTGTAAGAAATTAACGTGAATTCGAGTTCGAGATCCTTCAACATTGCACTTATAGACCTAACATGCAAATATTAAGTACAAGCATTTAAAGCATTTAAGATTCAAAGCACAATAATGATGATGAAATCATGACACAAATTGTATCTGAAACGAGTATCATTGTACTAAACTGAGTCGTAATACTGAAGCATCTAATTACAAAGAAAACTGTCCAAGTTATTGTAGTACAAATGTAATAAACGTTATTTACGAGCGTCTATTGTGTTAATGTGAGTTCGCGACGACACAGTATACGGTCGTCTAACTCCAAGACACATCTGTGCTTACTGGGATTGTACCTAAACGATTTTCATTGCTTATAACGTATGTACTTGATGGTAATAGGAAATGTTATTTATCTCAAAAATAAGGGTTTAAATCTTGAAGCAAAGGAAAGAAAGGTTTGGAAGAAAATGGGGGAGGCCTTTGCCCAGCAGTGGGATCAAAAACAGGCTACATAAAAAAAAAAAAAAAAAAACTTGAAGATTGGTTGGTAACTTAACGTTGACTCTATATTGTATAGAAACAACCAACTTATAAAACGTAATACAAGTCGTAAAGAAATTATGTTTAAGTGATTTAAACTCTAGAAATTTTCCATACGATGTTAGTTAAAGATTGTAAATTTCAATGCTTACAGCAACAAGCCATCTTTTATAACCTGCGTAGTTGTTGCGTACTATAGAGTAACTTATGGAGTTTTTTACTGGTTCTTCTCCATAGGAATGACGATTCGAACCGAGCAACTAGTCAACAATTGTTACATTTCGAAAGTGCCTGATAAAAATACCTACTTAAAAATAAAAAACCTTAAAATGTTTACTGTCTTTAATTCTATAATTTAACACGCCTTGACTTGCTCTGTATTAATCTGTCGGACATAAAAATCATGCATTAGCTAATAAAACATAAATTTAATCCTTTCCCTTGAACTGTAATTCATTCACCTTTACCCTGTATTAACGCACCCCTTTCAGCGGGTTTTATTACGAATTTCATCGTTATTAATTTTAATGTTCAGTCGTAACTCTCGGCGAATGTTCATTGTGTGCTAAATGAATGATTAAGTGAGCGACGGAGCGCCTGAGCGCGCCACCTCCGGCGCGAACTGACCGGTGACGTGGGAGCGGCTTTGTCAAAACTCTGACACTTTACAACGGCTTTACTTATTTTTTAAACATATAGGTTCCACAACAAACATTCAAACAAAACAACACAACAGACGTTACACAAAAAGCTGCCACGTTAAAGTGAAACTAACTGGGCTGATCACGTCTGCCGTACGCCGATAAACCAATGCAGCAATGGCCCACTGAATGGTCTCCGTTATATAATAAACGTCAGCGAGACAGACCCAGGCAGAGATGGCGAGATGGCCTGGATTCCGAACTGATCACTTGTGGCTTTTGAGAGAGACAAGTGGAAGAAGAGTAGGGAGGCCTTCGCCCTAAGATGTCCCACTGCTGGGACATCTTAGGCTAGTAATAATAATAGGTAACAGGGATTGTAAGAGATAGAGGGCGGTATGCAAAACGGTCAACCTCCAAGAGAGGCATTAGAAGAAGAAACCAGTAATCAGCATTAGTAATTATTTTTATATTTTTTAAAGTGTTTTAAATTACAATTTGTTGGACTTTTCTTGTTATAATTTTAAGTAATTATAACTGTGAGAATTTTACTTCAGAACTGTTTTGAATATAGGAACAAATACCTTTATGAAAAAATCTGCAATTTATTTAATATGGCTTCGTGTCTAAAGTTATTAATGTGAGAACATTTTTGAATTATTATCTTTCTCGAAAAATGTTTTTCTTTCCTACTTTTATTTTTAAATAAATTATCACTTGAAGAGAATATTTTTTCGTAGCTTGAAAATAAGTAAAAGAATTTACTGCTTCTATAGAGAAATACGAATTGGCATTAAATAAGTTTTAAACCAAAACCGAATAAATAACCAGCTCAGCAAAATAAAAAAGTTTTTATTCAAGAAGTAAAAAAGTTAAAATATTTATATTTTATGACGAACTATGTTTTTGGTTTGATAAACTTGAGTTTTAAGTATCGACTTTTGAACACGAACGACTTTGTTTACGCAGTGTTAATACCCGGTTACTATCAGCTACAAAACCTCGTGACCCTCAATCATAAAGTCAGGGCACTATTTCGGCAAACGTTTATTAGGAACTTAAACTTGCTACGGTCACCACCTGATGGCCAAAATTGTGCCCACTAGTACCTGTATATGGGAGAAACGTCACTTATAACAAAGGGATCAACAATGCTTGCACACCTGCGAATCAAGCCATTGTCGTCATGTCGGGAAGTGCCGGAGAGAATGACAATGTGGGCCCGAGTGCGAGTGCGTCAATACAAGGGACCAACTGTCCACTATGGATGCGTTCGTGGTACTACTTAGTGTTGCCACGATACAAGAACTCAATTTGAGAATCAAGAACATATTATATTTTAACCGACTTCAAAAAGGAGAAGGTTTCTCAATTGGACCGTATATGTATATTTTTTTTATGATTGTTCGCGGATAACTTTGTTGTTCGTGAATCAGATTATCGATTTAAGCTATCTACTCTGGTACAGATTTTTACCTTATTCCGGATTTTTATTGTTTTTTTGGAAACCAGTATCAAAAAATAAATCCAAGGTAAACTTGTTTTTACGACGTCGAATTTTTATTTTCTTTATATTTGTGGCAAGTATTAAAAATCTTATTGATCCACTCGTAGTTTTGAACACTAAAACGTAACATACTACTATTTAATGCTCTATAATAATGTTAAGTTTACTTGTCTATTGAATGGCTGTCTGAAAGAAATGCTTTTAGCGATAAATGGCCGGGCATTACTGTTGAACTTTATATGCTTTTTATTGTGAGCAGTAAAGTAAACTGTATCTTTATACTCAGACAGTACTCTGCCGATCTATTAATGATATCATCTACAACAGCTTTTACGAGTAGTAGAAGAATTAGAACAACATGGTGGAAATGAATCTTAAGATGAATCTTAAGAGGCCCGATAAATGTAAAAAAAAACAGAAACAAAATAGTACCCAGCTGTGGGTTTTCCAAGGCTGATAGTGGCAATGCAGATAAACATTATGTATAAACAGAAGATGTGACAGCTAAAGCATTACACAATAATAGAACCGAGAATGTGGTTGTGCACAATACACTGGAGACAAAGACTCTTACGGAACACAATACTGTGACGTTGGCGCTAATCTGTAGCGGATTAATTAACGACTGGTAGAATATCATTAATATACTAATACAGTGTAGAAGTGCTACAAACATCTGTTTAGAGAACACCTGAAGAGGCCTATGATAAGGTAGACCAATCACCAACCAACTTACAGCCATACGATATTAATGACCTGATCCATCAAAATTTCAAAGAAGCGATTAATGTAATCGTTTTCCTATTAACAGTTAAATCATATTTATAAAATAATTTCTAAATAATAGCTTTAATCTACTTACGAACTTGATCAGACAATTTACTACTAAACTTGAACATCGTAAAATCGTATTGAAATTGTAGTTTAACTTTAATTTCATTTCAACTCTCGTATCGTTCTCGAGGGGGCGCCATATTTTATAATCGCTAAAATAATTAGCTCCGTCGAGAATCCAATTTGTCGAGTTCTAAACATCAAAGAGATTAAATAACCGGTATTGAGTAGGTATTAATCATTATTTTCCTTGAAGATGTACCTAAAAACTTAATCCAACGTAAAATATGTGATGCGCTGCGTAGGTATTCACCACTCATGATTAAGTAACATCATTCAAACTTCTCATTCAAGTATTATTCGAGTGAGCCATTTCTATTTTATTTAAGTTCTAGGACATTACGTATTGAACACGTATCAAATCCCTAATTACTGTTATAAACAGTGCCCAATAGGCCATTAACTTATCGTCTATAATGTTAGGGTTCCCCCAAGGGTCCATCTTGGGACCACCTTACTTTGAATAAATGACTTGGCGATTAGTGTAGGTCCAGACGCACCGTTCTTCCTCATTCAACCTATCATTATGTTAGTGTATAAAACTTGAAGTATTATGTTGTGTTTCGAAGTGATTTTATTCTATGAGTCGCCTGGGTACCCAGCCCCGTACAAGTTACACAACGTGTTGCCGTACGTGATGGGAATGTGTTGCTGCCGTGGGTTTGCGTCGTTTGCGATTGATACATATTTAGATTTTATTACTGACAGCTGGTTACGTGACCTCATTATTCAAGCAAGCACTTCATTCTGTTTTCTGCACTTGTGTTTGGTGAATTTGCGGAACCAACTTAGACGTAATAAGTATTTCTATAAATTCTAAAACGATTCTAATGTAGAAAGAGGTTCATCCTTAGCAATGAATATTAACTATGACAAAAAATCGTAAAATAACACTTAGAATTCTTTTATTTTTAGTAGTGAGAATACATGGCAATCAAATGGTCGTAAATTAAAACTTTTAAATAGCCGTTAACAAAACACAATCAACAACACGTCGAGCACACGTGGCATTAATCTAATAATATTTCCTGTTATAATTTTCCTTGTAGCAACAACAATTATGCAGAACTAGTATACATTAAAATATGCATCTTTAGTAAGCTTAGCTTAAGAAATAAAAGAGTGAATGCTGTCGAATGTTCTGGAAACTAGTGGAAGCTAGTTGTAAAGTTCGCGACGTTACAGAGTCCGGCAAACTTTTGAGCAGCGGATGTGTGCGCGGAATGGAGGCACTTAGATCGGATACAAGTTAAGCGGGCACTACTAGCAGGACATGCCGCACATACACGGAATACTGGATACGGACAGCTTTAGTGAGTGCTCACGTTTGATATTAGGTACCTACTATTTTTATAAACTTCATGTAATATGGCCAACATGGCAACCTTTATCCTCTTTAGTAAAAAGGCTCCGTAATTCACGTGCACTATGGAATTCAACATTTTGATGAGAGATAAACATATAAATATTTTAATTAAGGCGAGTTAATTGGAGAACAATTAGCGGGAACTAAGAAACCGCAGTTAGTTGGAAACTTTATTCAGACATTTTCCAAGACGAGCACTAGCTTTAAACACAGTGTATTGTTATTTTCTCAAGCTGACGTCTGTAAGTGAATGCACTCCTTTACAGTAGGTACTTCAAACGAGCAAACAATGTACTTACGTCAACTATTTCATTAGTATTCCGTACAAAGGAATTCCGGTGGTTTACGAAAATTTTCAATACAAAGCGTCTCCCTAGAGTTACTAAAGTCTATCAAAAAGTTTTCCTTCAAGGATTCTGCTAAATGACTTGTACTGCAAGCTGGGGAAGACCGCCAGTGGCATTGTACAGGTAAACTGATTCTGAAGGTGATTTACCAACTTACAGGTAAAATACGAAAAAGGTAAATGAATCCTTTAAACAATTTTGTTCACTGATTTACTTCGATGACAATAATGGAATATATTAACTTCTTTACTAATCTAGCTTACCAACTTCTGAAAAGAAATTTCCCGAATTGTGTTATTAGTGGCTTCCATTTGTACCCACAGGTAAGAATCATCCCTTATATATCAATATCCTGAACACATTTATTGCGAAATGTAAGATCCCTTGACGTAACCAAAATTGGGTTGCCCAAAATATGCACAAACAATTGACGAATAAACTAACAAAATCTATGAGTATAGTATAGTAGTTGTTTGAACAATACAGCGATACAACGGAGTTGTAAACCCGTGCGTCGCAGTATCGGCGGTGTCTGAAACAATCTCCATTATGATATTGACGTGGGTTGACGTCAGCCGGGACTCGACCCCCGTCCGCTTTCAACACGACACGACAAATAAACTCGCAAGTGATTTCTATAAAACAATCTCTTTCGCTTATGTTTAGAGCTGTTTTATTCTTCAGCGCTATCACAATTTTTGCAACGTACTGTTCGCTCTTCTGTTCTACTATAATATTATTAAATAAATAAGACATTGTTGCGTAGTGGTGGTACATATGTACGTCATACAACTAATGTCGTATCTAAAAGATATTATATTTATTTTGACCCTAGTTAAAGTACCTTCACAAGGCCAACATCACACAAACAATCAAAACACGTACACTGTACAGTAATACTTGTAAACAAACAAGTAGCATAAAGCACATACTAGGAAAACCAATAAATATCGAACCCTTGGAAATGACATTCGTTTTACCCATCACCTGAATAATTATGTTCTTCACACATCGCCGCACGGACAGCAAAAACAATGCAATACATGACATGAATAAAAAACCTGGCTGCAAAAACCTGGCAATCAATGTGAGGAAATTGACGGAAATGAAATGGATCTAATAGCCCACAATTTATGACACGATTTCTACTTCGATTCTTCTTCTCCAAATGTTTTGACAATCTTTAACATCATGAGGGTTCTGGACATTATTTTTATTAATATTATCTAATTATATTGTTTGCTGACGGTACGGATGGCGCTACTACATGACACAGCACACGGTCGTTGGTCACGGCACCAGTTGCATCACTAATGTTTATATAACACGATGGTGACATAATAGATAACGAGGAAAAGGGATTTGTGCCACTTCCATAGTTCCATACAATCCATACATCCTTATAGTGCGGAGCGGAATATTCAAGGCCCAGTGGAGCGCTAATGGGAATAGGAAGATCCATTATTCCCATAGGGTTACTTCCATTTCCAACCGGGGATATTTTTCTTTAACCTTTTTACTTTCAGCAGTGAGTTCTAAACGGTACCTGGATTTTCTGGAAACACAAACTGAAACTCTAGCTTGATTTTCGGAAACCCCGTTTATTATGAGAATCTGCAAATTATATTTTCCTCTTCAAGAGTGCTTATTTTTGCTGACCAGAAAAATAAGCAAGGCTTCGTAATTATTCCTGTTTTTGTACCTTATCCTTAAATCTCAAGCATTTTAATGTTAATAAGGATACTTTTGCAAAATGTTATTTTTGTCTCCTCCACTTCAGTTGATGCATGACATGGCATTGGACACCTAATTTATAACTTGAAAGATTTTTTGCTACCAGTTTGAGACAAATCAACATTAATTTCAATCAAAGAAAGGTCCTTAAATTGGCCATCTCTTATAAGATAACGATCTGCGAAAACCACGAAATTTTCCTTTGAAATACCCGTAAACTCTTGATGGAGAACATCTATTCTAGAAGTCTAGTCTCATCTATTATTAAGTCATAGATACAACACTACCCGTGAAGTGCCAAAAAAAAAGTCATAGATAACAAAGTAAAGTGTTAAGACGCGGTGGCCTTGGCACTAGCACACGTGCCGCTTGACTGAGCATCTCCGTTAATTTATTTACTCCTTCCAAGGACAGCAGGAAGGTCAGCCGATATCCTTCTGCGCGTCCCCTGGGGAGCGCATATTTATCCTCCATTACGATATGAATAATTATGGTGAGAAACGAGAAACGTCCTAGAACGTCCATATTAATCTTAAGCCTTTATAACACGCTGGAATTTTCCCATGAGCTTTGACAAAACTTTTATGTGAGGCACTCCCAAAGATGAAGGTAAAATAAACCCTCTTAGGAGAGATGCATGATATTTTTTATGAGCCCATCAGAACTTTTATTACGACCATTAAAAAAATGGGAAGGATAGAAACACAACTATCTTTGTAAGCAATAACATTGTATCAACACAACCTTGAACTGATATAAACACCTTAAAAATCTCGTAAAATAAGCGGAAGTCAAAGTTTTTGATTGTCCATTCCATTGATCTCACGACCCAGGTCTTGATGGCTAGATAACATGTTGCAATTATTTTGTCGCAAAAAACATCGCATGTTAACAAAAACTAAAATTGCACGTTCTATTTTGGGTGTTTGTTGCTGACCGAAAGCTTGACCGGACTTGCATTAAATTTGGTATTTAGTAATGATTATGTTATTGACTGAGTCGTTTATAGGAAATCTGGTTACAACATAGTTGTGTCTGGTTTCATCGTAGCTATAAATACGGTAATGTTCTCACTGTAACTCTATTGCTCGTCATAAAGGAAGACTTTCACCGTCTGTCATAAAAAAATAAATCCTTTCTCTGTTTAGAATTAGTTCCTGTTCAGTAAATGAAGCTGATATAAGACTAAGTAACGAGTGTTCTTACACAGGTGTTACGTAAGGGTCATCTGTAATTTATTATGTAGCATTTGTAATTAGGATCGCGGAGGTTGCTTTACATTGTAGCTGACGACATTGTATCACATTAGATATTTTTATAGCGTGGTTATTGCAATCACGTGTTTAGTTAATTATTGTTTACATTTTCTTTACACACAATACATTGGGCATACTTTTACGCGACTACAATTTATTCAAAACTTGCAACTCGCCCTAGCTTCGCTCGGACGCCATACCGATGTATTATGAACATAAACATTACATTAGTAAAACCGCATCAAAATAATTATAGTAGCGTAGTTTTATGGTTTTCAGCATACATAGGGACAGAGAAACAGGCACAGAGACGACACGACTTTGTTTAATACTATGTAGTTATAGTAAGAAGTAGGTAAGTAAGTCTTCAAAATGATTTTATTCAATACGATACGGTTTGTTGGTTTAAGGAAATAACACCATCAATATTACTTTATTTTTACTTCGTCGATATCCCAAAAGTCAAGCACAGGTTAGTCGACATCGAATATTAAGTTTCTCGCACGGCACAAGTTTCGCACACTGAATTGACTTTCCAACTAGGTAGGCAAATAACTGGGAAAGTTTTACGACTTGCGCACATTACCTAGACAAGTAAGGAAATAATATTTTTTGTAATATTTGCGTTAGGTACCCACGCAATAAGATAGTTTAACATGGATACAAAGATAGACTTTATGTATTTCCGAATACAATATTATTTAAAAGTATGAGCTCTTTTTTTTATTTAAATCAGGCTCTTCACATAAGGGTAAGTGATTCTATTGTACACCAAAGAAAAAATCTACATTGTCGACTATTGAAATGGATTGTTTATGCCAAACCATATTTTCAGACACAGTGTATATTTATACATATAGATAAATAAATATTGCACGACTTTCACACAACGCCATCCAGTCTCAAACTAAGCAGAGTTTGTAATAGGAGTACTAGACATCTAATAAATATACTTCTACATATTTTAAAAGGAATAAATGATCGTGCTCATCACACAAACAATGGTGGGGATAGAACCCACGACCTCTTGTATAGCAGTCAGGGTCACTAACCTCTAGCCCAACAGGCCAGTCAAGTAAATAAAATGAATATGAATGAAATAGATATGGGAAATAGATTAAACGTCACCTACAGTCGTAGTCCTGTCAACTTGTTATAGCACATGTCACCCTCGCTGACTGCTCTCCGAGGAATATCGAATTTTCACTTTTTTCACTTTTGGCCCTGACAATGTGAATGGATCGGGCACCTGTACCTACTACCTATCAAAAAACGAGATATTGATCAATTTCGAGTAATACATATCGGCTTTATAGAGGATGATAGTTATTTTTCTTTAATTCACGGGATAACTGCAAGAGTAGCAACCCGTTCCTTATAAAAGGTTTCATGCAGACACAGGTCTATCATTGATGCTGAAGCCTTGTTGAGGACTTTAATCTAAAATTTGATGGGGCATGTACTAGGGCTCATCTTTCGCTGCTATATGAAAGAACAGACAGGCGGCCTAAGGTCATAAACATGACAAGGACATGGACCAAAGTATAGTAAATTATGGAGATGAGTATATCTACTATTAATTATTATTGAACACTAAAAAGTGTGATACATATAAATAGTATGGTACATATCTAAAATGTTATTAAAGAAAAGATTGTCCTTGAAAACATTAGAACAGTAGAGAACAGCTTTAGACCAACTGGAACCGCAATCGATTTAACACAGTATTTACCATAAACACAGCTCATTATGTCCATAGCGTTTGTTTATTTATAAACTAGGTATAATTTTCCTCAACGGTGGAGAACAAGGACGTGTATTTATAATAATACTGATATTGTTACTGCAAACGATATAATGGTGTACTTACCTATACTGACCGCGTTGTAACTGTTATCAAATGATGCGGAACAATAGATATGTTTAAATTGATCATATCTCTATTACTTGGGGTTAACCGTGACGCACATTGCACAATAATTTCACAATTATCGCACCAATTTGCTTGCAAGACAGAAACTACGACAGACTATTGAGCGAACATATTTTTTCATAACACTAGAATTTTTACTTTCTTTTTAATATTATGTCTATAGTCCAACAAATCTAAGAAGTACCGTTTGACGTTTCATCATTTTCAAACCGATACAACTTTGTTCATGCGTACAATACTCAGTTTCGACAACCTTTGTCATAAAAGCATGAATTTAGAAAGATTTTATTATTGCATCTAAAAATTTACAATTTTTAATATCCTAATTTAATTGAAAACTTTCAAACAAAGCAAAATAACACATATTTACATAGTAAAAAAATTCTAATAGTTCTATTTTTGACCTCATTGCAAAGTCACGTAGTTAGGTCACTGCTTGTAGTGTTGTGACTCTTCAGATACACTTGTATGCGAAAAAATCGATTACATATATGAAAAATCGAATGTATTACTTTCAAATTATCAATTGACGACACGTTACTGCGCGACCGCATTATGCACTTAATACATAGGTACCCTAAAATAAATTACGACTTCGACAGAGACGTACATTTTGATAATTTCATAGATAATCAACTAGTCATTAATTTAAATGACGATGATGACGAAGACGATGACGATTCTAGTACTAGTAGTGTATAAATAAAATATCCTAAACATAACTTTTATTTCATTATGACAATTGATCTCTTAAAATTCGGCTATTATAGTAATCGATCTCATAAAAATCGGATATTATAGTAATCGATTTTTTTACTCCCAACCCTATTATCTTATTTGTCATAACTGTCAAACGGTACTTCTTAGATTTGTTGGACTATAACTAAGAAATGTCTGACTTTAGCATAATCTAGTTGGTGTTACTACATTACTTTTTTTATAAAATACAAAGAGTTTCATGAAAAGGAGATTCTATGTATAATGTAGGTAACTGTGTCTAAGAGCCGAATGCTTTTACGAAACACGAAAATGCTGAAGAATTGAAAATCAAATTAAGTACTTAGCTGTCAAGGGGCTCTTTTATAAACATGATATACAGAAATTCTACACAAAAAGGTATAATATAAAATTATAGAATATTAAACAGCAGCCGTAAATAAAAGTCCTATAAGTGAGCCACTCACATATTTTACATTTTAGGCTTTGATCTTCTCGAATTATATTAAATAGAACCTATTTCAAAATACTTTTTTTAACATAAGTAGGAGATACGTGATTTTGTATTTCGAAAGATTCAAACCCTAAAATTGTGTTGTGTGTTATTGTTTGTACTTTAGAATACATTATGAAAGTTGTCTCTCAGGCACCGAGCTCGTATCCAAAGCCTAATAGAATTGCTGTCTGTTGGTTTTGAAACTTGACGTCTGAGTAATATATTTTCAAAGTCCCGCTTTTGTTTGGGAAATGTTATCAAATAAATATACGAGGTCGTGTAACGTGTGGAGATAAATAAATATGAATGGAAAATTAAATAAAGGTCCCTGAATTTTGTGATATTGTTGTGTTAAGTTAAAGGGTAAGTTTTTTTAGGTTTAGAATCTATCCGTGAATTGAATGAAAACATAAACATAGACAACATAGACGTATGTTGAAAAGTGCCGTGTGTCAAAGCAGTGACAATATGTATTAGAGATAATACAACTCTGTCACACTATAAACCTGTCAACAAGAAAATTACAGCATTGAATAACTCGTCGCGATCCAACCCTCTCACAGCCCACTGGGCCACGGCGTGCAATCATAATTTCTCCGGGGGTGCAGCAGACCGCGTCCACATAACGACCGGCTTAACCCTGCACGCATCGCTTCCTGTTTTCCCTGGCGGTGGACAATTTCCCGACTTTCCCGGGACAGTGTGTGCAGCCAATCGCCTGTGACAACTGCTAAGTGTTAAGGCGACCACGTAAGTGCTACTTTGTGATTGACACCTTTATGCACAACTGACTTCAAGTCAAAGTTCTCGACTATGGATAAAATTAGCTCAAATAACATAATCTGAGGGATTTTATAATAAACTGGATTTAAAGTTACTAGGTAAGGTAAGGTACACGTAAAACTTGCTAAAGTAATAGAAAATGTCCAAGTTTATAATAATGCATTCTTTACAAACTATACGAATATATCGATAAGATTAATATCACTAATCAATATAAACCAATATGTTTAACAATTTCTAAAACGATTCCAATTTACGTCGATTAAATTTTTCTACTTTGATCACTTTTACCCACTGGTGCACTAACAAACATCTTATAAAATAAACTTGTGTTCATTAAATGAGCCTCACGAACGCAAACGACAGGAAAGTGGAAAAGCCTTTAAACGTCAAAGAACTTGCAGTTTAAATTAATTAAGGCTAAAGATTTACCTTTTGAAAGGTCAGATGCCTCGACATGCGGAAAAAGTACATTTAATTAAACAACCTTGCTGCTTTGGGAATCTCTCCTGTTGCTTTATTTTAAATTAAATAAAATGTGCACAAAATATGGAACAAGCTCAAACCAGAATATAGGGATATAGGTCAATCAATAACCACTCTAGGATTTCTGTGTTTATTTGCAGGTGAATATAACACCTCTACGCATACACCAATACCTACGCATGTCACTTACAACATACCGATGACCTTCCATACAAACGCGAATGACCTCTGACCTTTCACAGCCATACATCAGTCAACCTTTGAGAGTTGCCAACGCAATTAGTGTTGATTAAACTTTAACATCTCCGCGACTTGATATGAAAGGGCTCTTCCGACATAGTGACGTCATAATCATGTTAATTCCTTAATGAATACATCTTAAGGCCCTACTTACAAGTTATTTCGACATAAGCGTGACCTTTTCTTCGATATATTGACAGGAAGAACTATCTTCCGGTTTTATTTTGCCGATAATTTAATTTGTAACTACTTTCTTGTTGCAGGATGTAGTGTTTATCATGCCTGTATTTCCTGTCAGGAAGCAGAAAATATTACCTCTTACCACCGCCAATTAAATCAAGTAACATTTAACTGTACTATTCTATACTACTACTACATGAAATATACGCCATGTGAAAAACGAACTAAAATGTTTTATGTACAGGACAGGATTATTTAAATATTGATCCAAAACGGTCCGTAGATCGTTCGGATCAGTCATATCGCGAGGATCGGTAAATACCAGTAATAACACTTATAGCGAATTTTTGTATTACAGATGTTTATACTCTAACTCCTAATAAAAATTGATGTGATGTCCAAAAAGGTTGTTACCTCCCTGAGGAGCGAACATGAGTCGACTGTAACAAGTTCTGAGCGCGATCATACATTATAATATACAGCCTTCACGGGATTGAACTTTGGAGTCTGAACTCATTTGTGATCATTAGCGAGTAAATATGTAATGTGAGGAGGATCCAGTGAAAATGGAAAGTTAGAGGGTTTGTTTTTTGTTCGCTTTTATACGGTTAGATCTACTAATCTGATTAGAATAAAATAAGTTGTTTTTAAGCCCCGTTAGCCTTCTAATACCTAGGAAGTATAAATTATAATCAATTTAAAACAAACAAAAAACGTGTAAAAAAGTGTAGTAGAGTATTGTACAAAACTGATAATGATGTGTGTGGTGGGCGTTTACCACCAAATTCAGAATCGTTACATTATATTACACATGTTTAGTTAACCGTTACTTTAGAAGTTTTTCATAAAGCGTGTCATGAGCCGGCTATAATGACGCCCCGTCGTCTATGCCGCGATGTAACGCCACTAAAATTGCTTTTGTTATGAAGTTTTCGCCGAGAATGGGGGACGAGATTGCTGCTAGCCTAGCAAATTGGAACAAAGTATTAAATGTGATTTTTCAGGCTTTTTTCCTCAGGATACAAAGTTGTAATACTTTGTGGCTTAAATTGTGCCACGCAATAACCTTACTTTATTACCCACCATCAACTATGTTTATAATATTATGATGTAGGTACGCTACGTCGCAGCTAATATCAGCAGACTTCATAGATAACAAACAAATAACGCTAACAGCTATCTACTCATCCGGATAGAATATATTATTTATTTCCATATCAATGGAGCGTTTAAAAAAGCCTCGAGGCGAACTTTCCCAATTTGCAAATTATCAAAGCCAATACAAAAGGTTTGTATAATTTACTTTAATCTCAAAATCAACAAAGTAATCTTGAAAAACCGTCTTGGACAGTTTTTGCGATAAAAACGTTAAATATTTTTCAAAGCAATTTACGAAACTTACTTCAAGAGTCCTCCTACATAAATTGGTTAGAGGTGGTCTTGTAAAATTTCAATTAAATTAAAATTTGAAGCCGATGTACTTGGCAATTTATAAGTGAATTTGTTGAACCTGAAGACTAAAGGTAGGGCAAATTTTAGGCACTACTTCGGTAAGAAACCAAAAAATACATTTTTACTAATTTCTACCTAAATAAAAGTTCATCAAAGAGTAATTTGCCACTAATTGCTTACATACAGAGTAACATTCTGAGTATGTTACCAAAACTAAGTTTATAACTTAATTAAGTTTAGGCCGGGACTCTGGCAAACTGTCACCGCGCCATAAAGGGTTATCTAGTTAGAGTAAACTCAGTTGATTACCAAAAGCGAAATACGAATCTCAGAGGAACTTCATTAGGAAAGATACCTTGTGTGAGGAGTTTTGTTTGTCCTGTTACACGCTGTGATGGATACAAGAGAAACAACGAAAGGACATCTTCTAAATAACTTTGTTGCTAGCGTGAAAGAGAGATGCCGCTCTATGTCGCGCAGTGTGCTCTCTCACTTTCACTTCTTCAATAATGTTATTGTAAGAGGTGGTGGCCCCCAGTGCCCCTGATTGCTGTCAGTGTGTCAAGGACGCGTGACGAAGAGGAATGGCCTGCCCGCACTGGTGGGGGGGGGGGGGGGGGTCGTCACGCGACTGATCCTCGGAGATTGCCAGATTATTTACTTAAAGACGTGCTCCACACACGAAGCGAAGGATTCGTATCGGTTACAGGACTGCGGCCGAAATAACTGATTGCCTTCATACGAGGGCCCGGAACTGTAATCATCTGAATTGTGAGTTAGAAACAAAAGAGGATCGTGAAATTGTAGGTTCTCGTGTTGATTGCGTTTGGTTGTCTGTTCTTTTTTGGATAGATTTATATTACCTAAACCTTGATACGTGATCTATCAGGGCAGTCAATATAACCTGACACATGAACCACATTGTATTGTCAGTATTGTTACTCATCAGCCAACTAAAAGAGCACATAGTCTTTGGGGTTGAGATGGTATAATGTAATGATCTAGAGACGTGGAGAAATATTCTAACCACTATATTAGTGGTTAAAAATTCGAAGAACGTGGGTATCTATTACCCAGCAGTGAAAAAACGTATAAAAAGACCTGCGTGACTATGAGCAGTCAAACAAAATTTTTCTAGTTATTTACCGAACAAACTTCTTATACAAAGCACTTTAGTAACTGAGAGACAAATACCGAAGTCTCGAAACTTGATGTTTGAAAACGTTCTGCCTAAACATTTCCTCGTGAATTCTTTTAGTATTTCTTGTGCAGAGTTGTAACGAGGTGCGGCGAAGTGTGCGCGGAGCGAGGCTCTCTTAATGCATACAAATGCGGGCGAAGGCGGGCATCTCGCTAAAACTATGAGGAACTACTCAACATTCAATTTGCAGGAAACCTCCCATTTAACTGAATGTTTCGAAACTTTCGATACGACTGCCTTATTTAAGGCAAAGAAATTGTTCAATTTATTTCTTTTAGTTTTTGAAATATAAGTAGATAGTTAAATTACATCAACTATGTACTAGCCAGACGTTCATGCTATTGAACGGTTTGCTGTTGGAGCATATTTTCACCAATTCATTAAACATACTAGAAAACAGAGAGTATAAATTACCAACACTAAACTCAATTTCCAAAGTGAAGTTCTATCACAAAATGTACTTGTAAATACAAAACTTCTCTTACAAAGAAATACATTTATCACACTAAGTCATCGTGACAGGTTTAATTAAATGCAGTTTTTCATTCTATCTTTGTTGTTTTCATTTAAAATTAATTAATTTGCATGACATGTTGCGGACACATGAACATCCCTTTGGAATTACAATCTACCATATCGCGTTAATGAGTTCATACTGTAAATACTGCGGAGTCCCAAGATACACGTAAAAGAATATATTTTCATCTCAAATATACAACGTGTAACGGAAATAACGCACATCCACAGACACCCCAAAAAGAATATCCTTTTTTATCCACAATTAATGTATTGAAACATTTTTAGATATTTGTTTTTATTACATATTGTCAGAATAATTTGTACAAATAATTGGCAAAACGCGTGGGCGCCCTATTGCTTAATACGTTACGCGCGCACACAGACACACAAAAGTGGAGGTCTCGCAGCCCGCGCGGCTTCTCCAATACCTACTATCATAAGTTCATAAAATCATAACATACGAAAAGTAAAACCCTTAAAACCAATTTGAAAACCTAAAGAGATTATCTACATTCTTATGTACGTAGATACTATGACGTCTTTGCATAAAATTGTTTATGTTTATTATTAGAATTGTTTAATATGAATGATTTTAATAACCGTAAGTTATTGTTATTGAAATACTGATAGAGATGAACTTGATAGGTACCTAAACAAAGGCGGCGTGTTTAAAAGATATTAGGTAATCATAATAATTAAACAATGAGAAACTTACATGTTTAAAATTAATCGGCACTCATACGACGGCTTCAAAATGTCCACCACCTTGTTCTATGCACTTAAAAGCTCGTTTACGCAATTGTTGTCGCAATTCACTTAACACTAGAATGTCCCTTTTCACTGTTTCAAAAGCAGCCACTATCCTATCTTTAAGGTCCTCGGCACTTGTTGATTCGTCACAATACACTAGGTTACAATACGTTCGCCACACGTACATGTGACTGACGTTAAAGCGTGGTGCGGCTTCTCTGGTACTTTGCTGAGGATTCTCGCTAAAGTAGTCGAGTATTTCATCTTGTAGACGAGTAGATGCCTGCACGTTTCTCCCCCTGTCGATGGCCGTATTCGGTCGAAATGTTCCGAAGTCTCGAAGCCGCTGGGTAGCGCCTAGCATAGTCCTGCGGTCAACACTCGTGCCGTGCCTATCATTAAATCGACGGGTCCTACGTAGACTAGTACAAGTGCAAAAATGCAACTTTTCAAGAGAGCGGTTTAAAGGTTCAAACGCTTGTAACTTTGTCGTAAATCAATAAAAACACTTGAAATTTTAGTATGTTATATTTTGATATTTAAGAAATAAGACTGCATTATTGGTTTTTCTTCTTTTTTTATACTTTGGAAAATAAGTTAACTTGCATTCATGTAGCCTGTTTTTTTTACTACGGTAGAACCTGTAAACTGATACAAGTGGCCACTTATACCAGTATTTAGTGTACTTGCTTATACTTATAATAAAGGAAATCTGAAGGATTTTACTCTATAAACATAGTATTTCCGTGTTATTGACCAATATGAGGTTATAATATTAAAAGTAATACCTACTTTTATCGACTTTTTAACACTTACAACAGTTTACTCAGTACTGGAAAGCTACTTGCAACAGTTTGCTGTATTATAATTAACTGTGTATATTTAAATTAGTGTAGTAAGAAGTTAAATAAAAACATTTAAAATACAAAATAACACTTTATTATTAGATAGTAGCATTCTTAATAATGAAAAATAAAATCATTGGCCTTGCAATCCTAAAAATAATAAAACAAAAATGTAATCTTCTTATTTTAAGTAAAAAAAGGTTTGATTTTTAAAGAGGTTTTCTTACGATAATACCTAATTGTTTTTTTTATTTTTAAGACTAGCTTGTCTTGAATTTCATGTCATTTTTCTTATAAATAGCATTTCCACTATTTTTTTTCAGTTACGTTACGTCAGTTACGTACGTTACGTCTGTTCAGTTACGTCCACTAGTTTTTGTACGTTGATGTTTCTAATTTATTTCTCCCTTTGCAGATCCGCTAGAAAAGGTATTTTAAAGAAATTAGTATAACCTTTGTGCAACTCTTTTCGAACTATGTGCTTCTATCAAGTGTATAGTTGTGTACATAACTTGTTAAATGTATAAAAAAGTAACACAACCCCTAAAAACAGAGCAATGAGACCTTAGAGTCTAAATCAGATGATGGAAAATTCATTACATTTTTACAACTTGTATTAAGTGGTGATTTGAGTAACCCTTCATACGAATGCCTCATCACATTACCACTCGTCATACTTGTTTAAATATGCATTTTATCCATTTGAAAATATCCTACTAATATAGTTAACGCGAAAGTTGCATAAGTATCGATTGGATGTTTGTTACTCTTTGACGCTCAAACGACTTAACCAATTTTGAAGAAATTTCGTATGGAGTTAGCTGACAACCTGGATTAAAACATAGACTTTTTAACCGACTGCGTCAGAGGAGGGCAATGTTTTCCAGTTATAACCGACACTCGTGCGGTCGAAGTTGCTGGCGACCACTAAGTCCTTTATAAGTTTAATTTGAATGTCTTTTGTGTCATTATACTTAAGTTTTGATTGAACCTAATTGTTTTTTCAATACCACAACTTTACCAAAATAAACTGAGGTTGCGAATATTGTTATATTGTTCACCTCTGGAATATTTCTACACCTTTAAAAATGATGTACTTGGTTACATAAAAAAAAATTGTCTCGTCAGTTCCCAAGTAGCAAAATTTGGTAACTTCTTACGTTAATTGCTGCAAAAAATGTATTAAAAGTGGTATCGCTATTTATTTTATTAGTAAATAAATATTATTATTAAAATAATGTAGGTTACGTGAGATAACAATATCAAGAAAATAAAACAAAGTCACATGTGACTTTGTATACTATTACTTTGTATTCATACTGATATAAGTGTAAAATTTATTGAAATAATAAAATAATAATAAAAAAAAAACAAAAAAACCCGACTGTAAAAAAACAACCACTAACTAAAAAGGGAAAAACAAACTCTATAATTTAGTGTGAAGAGTATGCAGTACACCGTGCGTCTACATTATATAATTTATACGTAAAAAAATAATGCAGGCGGCACAAACAAATCTACAAGCAGTACAATCTGTATCTTGCATTAGGTGAACATTAATTAAACCCTTTTGTAGAAATATTAGTACTGTCAACTAAGTAATTTGTTTGTCAATTTTTATCGCATAAATTTATTAATAATTGACTTCGTGAGCCCTTAATTGTTCTGAATTCTCACCACTACTTACTCAAAGCAAACAAAACTAGTTAAATATGTAAAAAAAGTAGCACAACCCCTAAAAACAAGCCACGAAATAGTTTTGATACAGAAGAATACATTAGCAGTTAACGCAGTTATACCAGTGTTAACGTGCTCCCGACTCCGTCGCAGCGCGCATACTGGAGTAAATGGCACTTGCGCGTACGTGACGCGACGCACGCGACTACCTACACTGATGCAAGTGACTTACATCAGTGTTGATGGTAGTGTGGCCAAAAATCATGTCACTTATATTAGTTTACAAGTTTGTATCTCTGAAATTACTGAATAAAATAATATAAATTTTACAGGGTATAAAGTTAAGGTAATTTTAAGGCTTTTGGTGCAAAAAAACGTATTTTGGTGTTTTGCGGGTTACACCAGTCTACGTAGGACCCGTCGAAATGTTCTACACGCTAATGCTATGTTATCACCACACTGTGCTAGAGTCCTCACCATCTCGGTGTACTGTACGTTAGTATACCGGAAAGACATCGCGCGCGAAAATTTTGTTTTGACAAATAATGACAAACATTCACTGATAACGATCGGCCGACGACTAATGCGAGGAAGCGCGAGCCACGCGGGCGTCGCCGCGCCGGCGCCGCGCTCGGCTGTCTCGCTCTTTCCTATTGTATTACGTATTTCGGCGGTCCTTTTTATGTATCTTTGTTAGTGTTTGAAAGTGTGAACTTGTGTGTGTGTTTGAAAGTGTGAACCGCTGTGAATTGCTAAAGCCTTATTGCATCGACTTAAGGCTTATTTTCGTTTACTTCGAGTGCTTTATGAAAATAGTGTCTACAATTTAATTATTTCTAAATAATTTTTTGGTAAAAAAAAATATTTATTTTTATTAATGAAATGGATTCTGTTATCGATTCTGAACAAAGTAGTTTCAGGATGTGCGTTAATTATGTTACACGGTGTATATCATTTTTAGGGTTCCGTACCTAAGAGGTAAAACGGAACCCTATTACAAAACCTCCGCGGTTTGTCTGTCTTCAGGCTCTATCTCCTAAACCGTGATAGCTAGAAAGCTGAAATTTTCACAAATGATGTATTTCGGTTGCCGATATAACAACAAATACTAAAACTTAAAAAAACAGTATTAAGAGGGATCCCCATACAATAAACGTGTTTTTTTTTTTGTATTTTTTCCGGTAACATGTACACGCTAGTATGATAGTACGGAACCCTTCGTGCGTCAGTCCGACTTGCACTTGGCCAATTTTTCTATTAGTGTTAGTAGTTTTCTAAGAAAATTAAAATGATCTATGGCTTACTAAACCCTATACGCAAACCAGTAGTAGTCAGTGACATAAAATCAACGCTTAATAAAATTTCAATTGAAAACTCGGTTCTATTTGCTGAGAGCGCAGTGCAAGAAAAGCCGCAGTATAACTGTGGTGACAAAGGTCAAGTCGGCTGGAGCACGTACTCCACGGTACGAGGTATCCGGCGAGTATCGACACTCACAGCTGCAGGGAATCTATTCACGGAGGTTTTACATACATACGTATTGTTGGAGGTGTGTTTGAAAGACTAGGGTATGGCAAGGGTATTTCAAAACTATGTACTGGGTTTTGAAACCGAAAAAGCAGTGAAATCGCTTAGTAACATTATAGAGGGATAAGTTTTTGAGCCTGAAAACCAAATTTGAAAAAAGGTATGTGGAGGACCTCAGATTGAAGAGGATTAACCTATCCAAATAAAAAATAATTCAACGTTATGAATAGAATACCAATAAGAAATGCCTTGTAGGCAATCATTTAAATCTTCCGCTATATTTTAAGTAAAAACGCAAAGTAGTCTGATCAATATAGAACATCGTATAAAGTTACAAAAGATTAGAGCAAGCTTTCAAAGAATTAATCTTCAAGGAAACGTGTTTCTATTTTCTATTCAATAAAAATAGACGTACATATTAATCCGAATATACCATTAGGATTTTTTTTATTATTTAAAAAAAGAGGTTTCTGATGTAAATAAAATTGTTAAGTAATACCTAAGCCTCGGGATTATTATCATCATTAGCGCTTCGTTAATGTTGGAGCGAAATTAAAATCCGATGGAACATAATAAGGAAAAATAAAATTATAGCTGAGATCGAGTGGATAGCGGGCGGATGGAATTTGAACCAGTTTTAGTACTTAATATAAAGCCGCTATTGAGAAAAAAAAAATCTTGTAGCAGAACAAATGAAATATATAAAAAAATATCTTAGATACTAGCATAAACTTTTCAACTTTTGAGTAACATGATCGGAAACGGAAATAAGTCATCCATGAGTAAAAACTGGTGACCTTATTACAACTCTTGCAACAGGAGAGTAGCAGTTATGGAGTTGGGTTCAATAGTTACTGTCGACTGTGTTTAATTAGTATGACTTTATAACAATTAACAGGCAACACTAAATAGTTATTCTGAATTTGTTAGTCGCCTTAATTCTTAGAAGATACGTGACACCACTCCCAGATAGATTGCCTAGAAACTAGTTTTATATTTGGAACTGAAATGTCAAATACAAAAATATCAGAGCAGCAAGGGCTATGTCCATTACTTAACTTTGTACTCCTTCAAAGAAAAATAATTAGATAAGGGATGTATAGAATCTCGCCCCATTCAGTAATGCTGTGTACTTAACTGTGACGTCGGCGTCTGAGCCGAGCGTCGACGTCGACCGTCCCTATCGATCCCCGATGATAGCTCTACCGACTCTACCCAACAACTACCTACGAATGCAAACACACTTGTATTATGTACTAGGTTTGCCCGCGATTTCTCCTGCGCGGTTGTCGAATATATGTCGGGTAAAAAGGTGCCTACGCGTAATCCAGGTTGTGAGATAACTCTATACCAAATTTTCTTGAAAATGATAATATATTATTGTCGTTTGAGCATGAAAGAGTAACAAACATCCATCCATCCATCCATACTTACTTTACTTACATTGAACTTTCACGTTTATAATATATTTTGGATGTTCGAAAAAGTCGGCTCTTTTGTTCTCTCAGGTGTTTAATTTAACGCTAATTTACTCTGTAAGGAAATTGATTGCTTTTCGGATTTTCGGAAAATGGGTTTTCCATCGGTACTTTTTATATATTGCACGCTTTTGTACCGTTCTACTGCCGGGTAAAGGAAGATAGAAGATCGTGAAAATTAAATGCTTTTCATATTGTAGAGCAGAATAACTTCAGTTTGTTGAAGACTGAATGAGTGTGAGTAATGATTATACCCTATACTTATACTATATCAGATAATTTTAAGAGAAAGCCAAGCATAAACTCTCCTAATAATACTCCTTATTACATCAGTAGCTACTAAAGAAATTACAAGAGTTTAGCCATAGCCAAGCGCTGCACCACTGCGCTTGCAACCGACAATTTTCTGGAGGGCTCTTCAAGTCGCATAATAAAGTATGAACAATAGAGCTAAGTGAGTGCTCAGTTCTTAGAAAATACACAATAGCAGTAAATAATTCATTATTCTGTCGCCTCAGCCGGCTTCCCCGGAGTTTAGTGCTAAAATATTCAGGCGACACGCCTCCCCTAAAGCATGACTCGATTCGCAAAAGAAGGAAGAAGACATTACTTAATGCCTTTGAAGCACTGCTTTTAACTGAATTATAGAGCGGGTTCAACGTCGATAATTTATGTTAACTGGCTATATGTATTCCTTAGATATGTAATAATAAATTGATGAATTCTATTCAGTACGAGATCAATTGTTGCAACAAAAGTCAGATACACACACGTGTGTAGTCAAGGCACGTTGTGACAAACTGATTTGGTCAAGTTAATGACCAGTATGAATTAATATTTAATTAAATTATGCAGTACACCTATGTAGAACAGATACATACAAAGAATGTTGTTTATTGTACACCACATGAGTACAGAGTCAAACATACTTGCAGTCTGGTTTGACAAATCAAAGACCAGTAGAAACTCTAAGAAAACTAAATAATAAAGAAAAAATAAAATTTTGCCACTGTCAGTAATGTATCAATAGTAAGTTAATCTTACGAGGCCTGTCCAATATACAATAACTCTCTAAGGTCGGTCAGTTTGTTTGTCTGTTGTCAGATTATAGTTGAGCACTCAGAATCCCCCGCTCTCAGGTAAAATCACGGCTCACTAATTAACTTCACCTGAGAGGCGGCTTTGAATAATTTATAAAGCGGCTAGAGGCGGGCGCAAATATAAAATGCAAAACATTTTATAAATTTAAACAAGTTTTATTTTTCGAAACATAAAAAACTAAGGAAATGGTTCCTACATTGCTATAATCTCGCCAGTGTTAAGGTTGATCATCATCTCCTAATAGCTACACGAGTACCATTTCCCCTTTTTTTAGCAATGTCCTGTGATTCCACCAAATAATGAAGTTAGAGTTTCCGAAGTGTAGTAGTTGAGCGCGTTGTTACAGAGCCATCGTATCGGGCGACGTCGCGCGCTAAGCCAAGCCATCGCCGAAGTTAGCCACATTCATTGCTCGCCTGAACACTGGGAACAGCTGACGCGAGGAGATTGGACTCGCTAATTTATTGCTATTTTCTCGAAGTTTAAATTTAGTGTTACGAGTATGTTATGTATATTGTTGAGCTACTATAAAGTATAGATATACATATCTACATAATATGACCATCAAATAAACCGGCCAAGTGCGAGTTGGATTTGCGCACGAAGGGTTCCGTACTATCATCTATACACAACGAAAATTTGAAACGTCTACCGCACCTTACCGTTTTTAATATTAAGCCAAAAAAATACGAAAAAACACATTTATTGCTTTTAGGCGCCCCTTTCATTTTTTTAGGTTTTGTATTTGTTTTTATAGCGGCAACAGAAATACATCATTTGTGAAAATTTCAGCTTTCTAGCTATTACGGTTTATGAGATATAGTCATACGGAATCGTTTACTAATTAAATTCTTGCGAGAGACGAAATACAGAGACTGGTTTACTGTTCTTTCTTTTGAAATTAATTAAACCTTCACATAGTAGAATATCGTGGGACTCAGCATGGATCAAAGGATTTTATTCTGAAACATAACCGTCAGAGCTACAGTCACCTACCCTTCTGGTACTCTCGAACCTTTTACTTTTATTTAGACTTTTTCGTGTTTATTTTAAGTCCTACATTTCGTAATACAGGCTTTCACGTAAAGTTTGCTATACATTTGCCACTTTTCACGATGATACGGTAAATCCTGCTAAAAATCTCTTGCACAAAATTTGCATACCCGAACTCAAGTTTTTAATAAAACTAGCTTGTTAGGTAGCATGTTGAAAAAATTAAATCCTCTTACTCTGTAAAATTTCTAGCTACAACAATTTTCAGGCTGCACGTATACCTACAGTACTCGTACTTGGTGCACTATCTTAAAATTCAATTTAAAGAAGTCCGTGCGATGTGCCGTATGCACTTACCTTATGTAAAGTCTGAAATTTTTTGTTCATGTTACATTCACTACAAACTATTAAGTTTTTCTTCAGAAAGATATATCTAGAACTGACAAGTGACAAGCATATACTTTTACTGTAAGTCTCCGATTAAGTAATGAACTTACTAAAGGTGAAAGTTCAGGTATTTTCACGGTCCACTTCGATGTCGTTAGCTTTGTCCTATTTCCATAACAAGCCATTCTAATAGATGAATGTCTGGATAGGCCACATCACATCTATATCTACGAGTATCGAGTATCGAGCCGCCCCGGCCTTGGTCGCCGGCGGGAAGCGCACGAGCCGCGGCTCTACGGCAATCCCCTGTGTTACTGCAATTGTTATGCTATCATTGTTCCCAATTACCGTTAATTACCTCACTATTTGTATTGTCAGTCTGTTGGGATTCTATTTGATTATTGTAATGGGATTGCTACTTCATTTCATTGTGATATCCTGTATCTTGTTCATATTTGTTATATCCTTTTTCAGTTGCGTATTTTTCAATTTTGAAACCGTATCGGTAGACTGATAGGATTCCTATAACTCCAACAACAATGAAAACTTTTAGTACCTATATCTACAGTCCCGGTACATTCAAAGCAGGTATTTCTGAACACTAATGGACTGAACCTATGGGTTTTCCGTTCAAATTTTGCGTACATACATATAAAATATATGATAACAATTAGAAAATGATATTTGAGACAAACCAGTAAAAACGCAAGCCGTTGAACTCATGGAAAAATCTGCGCAGTAACTACATATCGTAAATGTTGTAACTCATATACATACTCGGCTAGATATTAGTAGTGTATCTATTTAAGTACATAAAAACAATACACGTATCAAACATGACAATGGTGGGCCGGCCTTGGGAACAACAAAACACCATGTGACTGCATAATACTAGCACAATGCTATAGAACAGACCATATCGTCACGACACGAGTCCGTACTACGGATTACGATAATACGCGAATTAACAAATGAAAATGTTAGAATTAATCTATTTATGATCCTTTGTTTTCAACAATTAATAATATTGTTTTAAATGCAATCGAAATAGTAAATATCATTAATCTTTATGTCCATCTAATTTATTATTGACCATATGTCACCGCGGATTGTATTGTATCAAATCGACATTGATGGCCCTGAATATCCATGTTTATTGATATAAAGCAGGCAAATACAATCAAACTATACTTCTATTTAATATATAACTATAGTTAATAATAGTATAGACCGGCAGGTATCTATCTACCAACAAATATTGACGATAAACATGTTTGTTCGCCGGTGGTTTTATTTCCAGCTGCGTGTAAAATAATTTACCGTGAAACAATATCACCGGGAGTCCGCGATGGGTTTCCACAACGCTAGTTTCATTTGTTTTGGATGAGTGCACTGGCAAATTAATACTGCATATCGGCGTATTTTCATACCTCAGTAAAACATAGATGTGGTTTAGATCAACTAGATTTTTTAGAAGTTTTCTTTTTTTATAAAGAGAAATAAAAGTTGTAGAGATATTGAATGGAAATATTATATTTTACTATAATGAGAATTTAATCCTAGCCTTTATCTCTCTAGGAAGGCCTCATCGAAAAGCGATATAGAGGATAATCTTTTACAAAAAGTTCAACATTTGGGCTTAATAAAACAGCTGAAGAATTTTTATTTTCTGAGATATATGGCTATACTCAAATGATCTATACTCAATCTCTACATATATATATTATAATACGATATGGCCTTTTGGTGTTAAGTAGATAGATCAACGTACACATTCACCCATTCTTTAAAACAATATCCCAAGCTCAACTACAAAGGGAACAAGAACAACTAATCCGACTGTGTACATTTATCGATTACTCTGTAATACCTTTTAATATTTCCGTTGACATTGAAGCTCCGACATTGCTCCTTGGTTCTACAGTAACCCTAGCCTTGTGCCTTGTGCATAAATATGAGAACATAAATAATACCCGCCCCTGGTAGAGCAGAGTGTGTGATGTTGAGGCAGGTCGGCAAAGTTTCTTCATTAGAGCCGGTGGCCTCCACACGCGGCCAGTCTGACGCCTCCTGACTCACAATTAAGCCTAAATAGATAGAGCTCACATATGAATGCTGGCTGATATTTGAATTGCGTAGGTATAACTTTGTTCCTACAAAAAATGTTGGAAATGGTCAAAAATAAAAGGTGTAAAGGAATTTTTAAATAAATTATATACAAGAATACATATACAAGAATGATAATTATGATTGAAGTTGATATTTGCACTAAGTTGAAAACGAACTTCATTACCACGCGGTCGCTGTAATGCGTTTTGTGGTCAAAGCGTTTTACGATACTTATAAGTACAAAAATATTGTATTATTACTATACCTAAATTTACGTGTACTCTATAGGTATTTATTTCAATGTAGCTACTGTAGCAGTCGATTACGGAGTTTTAAACATTCGTTATATTATATTCCCAGTATATTGTCAGGTACGTTTCCAAAGTTTTAATATCATTTATATAAGAAATGTTAAAAGGAAAACTACAAGTATTTGATTTAATACAACTTCTCGTATTTTTAGCTAGCTAGACACTCTACAAAAATAGAGTCAACAGTACATTTGTAGCGCGCGTCGGTACCACATCGCGTCGCGCGTCACAGCACAGAGCGCACTATTACTAGTTTCGATTGACGTCAAGTTATCCGTGATAGCCTTTCGTCGGTCGCGGGAAATTGTGTACCGAGAGCCTTTGACTCTCTATTAGTGCTACTGCTCTACAAAACGGAAAGCTGTACAGCGTATAGTTGTTCAAAGGATTCTGTTTTACCTATACAATCTAATATCAAACCCAAATGGATACCGTCCTCTTTTGTCTAATAATGTATCTTGTGTATTGGTTGTTGGATATCCTTGATATAAATAAATACAGTTTTCATTAAACTAGCGACCCGCATCAGTGCAATACTGTATTATACACATTATATTACTTCCTATATCTATTAAAAGAGTCGCACCAAAACCCATTGCGTAGTAAGATCTAAGTATACATAGGGGCAAATAGACAGATAACGGGAAACGACTTTATTTTATATAAGCTACCCGCCCCAGATTCGCACGGGCGCTGTACTGATGTATTGTACGTATAAACCTTCCTATTGAAACATTCTATCTATTAAAAAAAAAACCGCATCAATATTCGCGTGTACCTTTAATGATCTAATCATTCATAGGGATGGAATCGACTTTGTTAAATATTATGTATTGATGTTGTGAAGAGTATCTTGTTAAAGGTGATAAATAAATTTTATCCACTAGTAAAAAATGTTCTATCTAACACCACCCTATCATCTTAAATAAATATTTAATATGTAGAGAGCTCGGTGAGACACAGTTATATTTGTAAAATAGAATAGCACTTTGAATGTATACTTGAAAATCAAACAGTTCTCACTTATGATTACAAAGTGTATTTACATAATATTTTACATAGAATCATACGCGGAGGTTTGTAACAAATGTATAATGTTCCAATTCAAAATTTCATTCTTCATACTAAAGCAATAATGACTGTTCGTGTAAACAAACAGTCAAAAGAATAGGTTTATTATCGACTACAATCGCTTCTATTTCTTCATGTCATAATTAGGTACTATATTAAACTTTAATAATTAAACAACTTCAAATGAGTGTCGTATCAATTAGCATCAAAACCATTAACAAATGAAAGCCAGTCCATTCCATTGTCGCATGCAGTCGGCAGCTAATACACTCAACCGCTTCAAATATTCACGAGCACATATAACAGCTTGTTTACGAATAATTCATAGCAAGTGCAGGATAGCTAATGCCAAATGGAATGGGTTGAATACCCCGAGACAGGTGATAGCCGCCGCCCTGCGTGCGACAGAGACAGATAGAGCTATAACAAACAAAAGACGTTTACATCGTAAACACATTACCTACAATCTGGTAAATCGAATACGTTTAGGGATATGAGTGATTGCTTGTCTAACATTTTAGTACGAGTCGTATATAGAAATTAATGATGTAGGTACAAGCTTTGGTGTCTGTTGTATAGTATTTGTACTAGTAAATCAGTTCAAAGTATGCAGTTTCAGACCTGGCTTAGTCCTTATTTAGTTAGCGTCCAACATTGACAGTGAAAATTATATTTTTAACACCAGCGCACAATCACACAGACAGCACTGTTGACGATAGCCTCGTACTTTTTGAATTTTAGAGTAACTTTTGTCTTTTTTTATGGATCTAATAGAACAGCCATCTCCATGTATTATATTCCGCAGGTATTATTAATAGTAGTATCTTAATTTGGCTGCCGTCGTGATTTTTATGACGTGTTTAGGTTTAAATCGGTAAGGTTTAAAATTTATAAGTTTGAAGATATTCCTAAGCTAATATTTGTTTTTTACTTTTCATATTTATAATGATAGCTATTATTAAGGCTTTGACGGTCGTTATTGAAAATACAAACCCTAAACTAGTCCACGCAGCAAATAATCTTTTATGTATACTTTTATAGGTAATTTCTTAATTTAAACATTACCACTAAATGAACCAAAACCCTAGAGAAATTAAAGTATGCATCTTTGACGGGTAAGCCCATCTTAGATACAATTTAAGAAAATTAAATTTACTAGACAAAATCCGGAAGATCAATCATCAAGAAGTAAAAGTAGTGTTAGTGTAAAAATAAAAACAGACGAAAATATCAAATAGTTTCAAATAACAGTTCACTAATAAAAAGTAAATCAAACCAATAGAAAATTTTAAAGTAACATAAATACTTTCCACGTGCACGCTACTAAACAAACAAAACTTACCGTTTCAAAGAAAACTTATCAACTCCGCTTCACGAACTGTAAACACGCACTCTACGGCGTAGTCTCGTAGCAGCGTAGCACGGGCCAGCGGCGCGCTGGCCTACGACTGACTGAACTTGCGACGCGGGCAGCTTTCGTGCGTGGTCCAAGCGTTGAAATATCAGCGGGTTTATGTGAATAATTAATGAGATTTTATAATTACAGTATACGATGTATTTGGGTCAATGCTACGTCTGTAATTAGTACTTCAATAGCAGCTGGTAATATACACGAGGTTGAAGGTTCTGTAATGAGTAGTACATCAGAGGCCACAGCGTCCCCTTTCTACTTCCTGATATTTGTCACTGATAGCTTAAAGGCTAAACGTTACTGGGTCAGGCGGTTGCCTGGGAGACTGAAAAACATCCTGTGGATCAGAAAACAAAAGACTGAAAATGCGACTACATGAAATATCGAGATATACAGCATGGTAGGACGAGTCTTACATAGTAGAAGCCATCAACACTAAGTGTGCCTAAAATAGTAAGAAACGGTATCTAAATTATTTATACACTTGTACAGAATACGCCATAAGGCACATGTTTCAATGTGGAGGTACTTAACCTGTCGTAAGTGCGTTGTGTCGGATAAGTGAGTGAACACAATTCGGGTTTAACTGAGCGTCGCTTTGAACTTGGCAGCTGCACTTAGCACGGGTTCAGGGGAACAACCTGCAACACGTATTGCTGTTCACTCTACCATATGTTGATATGGAGCTGTTTTGAAAATTATAGAGAGCTCTACCATACTAAATGTCTATACGTAAACAGATTAGTAAATGAGTATTTATTCAATTGTTTTTAGATAAAACTTTATAATTGGGTGCTTGAGTGACTTGGTTTTGTATAAAACTAATTAGTCTGTCAGAGAGATTGCTGAAAAATGTTGGACACGTATTTTTTCTTCATAAAAAAGTAGGGCGCAACAGTGAGTTGAAATTTCGTGTGACGTCACGTGTCAGTGCACTTTTTAATGACAAATGATGTTACTTCCTTCTGCTTCTGTACGATTCACTATATTTGATTTTTTATCACGTATTTTTTTATTTTTTATATCTTTATTTATTTTTTAAATTGGGGTTTTTGTCCAATAAGGACATGCCAACCCCATCATACCTTGTTACAAGATTAAATCACTTAAAAACTATATATAGGTACTAGAATATAATACTTATAATAGTAGAAGACAAACATCTTATTCTAAATTTTATCACTAACTACTGAGCGACGATGCTAATTTACATAATTTTTTAGCAGCCTCAGATTTTGGGTTTGCCAGAATGCAGAACGTATTTTTTTATTTAAACAAAAATATGTACTCTATGTTTTTGGTAAATCTGGCTGATTAATTCAAATGCAACTGCACCTTTTCATAATATAGAAACCTTTTAATTTATATACTAAGATTAAATCCATTTTAAGGCTCTAAGTTTTAAGGTAAAATAAACAATATATGGTCATTTGCATATATTCTAATCTTAACAATTACAGTTAAAATACAAAGTAAAGGAATGCTGAACATATTCAGTCTGATGAAGATGGAATAATACGTTTTCACCTCCGTGCTCCGAGGCGAAAGAAACATATCATTGTATGCGAAAAGCGAGCTAAGATAACACAGTGAAGTAACGCTTCAAAACTTGTGCAAGAACCTAACGCTTATCCTAACATACTCAAATTAATGTACACGCATAGCGCTTCTTATAATAAACCTTATTGTCTAGCAAATAAAAGCTACTAAAATGTAAATAGACTGTCTGACTCTTTCGCGTCAGTCTACGTTTGAAATTTTAATGTGTTTGAATTTTTATTATCCTTCTGTGTACGAATTTAAATCCGACTTCATTTGTTATTTATTTTATTCACAAAAGGGGAGCATAAAATTGTTTGTGTAAATTAGCTACTGCCCTTAGCACGTACTTGTCGAGTTTGTTATAAAGTGCATTAATAAATAGCCGCCAAGCTGAGCTAAGTCAAATGTTGTTAGATGATGTTTAATATTATTGAACCTGGAAAGATTAACACATCATAATGTGAGTAATAAATCATCCTACTAATGTTAAAAACGCAAAAGTATGTAAGTATGGATGGATGGATGAATGAATGGATGTTTGTTTTAATTGACGCTCAAACAGCAATTTAGTAAGAAATTTGCTGACATCCTGGATTAACCCACAGGCTACTTTTTAACCAACTTTATCAGAAAGAGGTAATGTTGTTGCAGCTATAACTGACATTCGAGCAAGCGAAGTCGTAGGCAATAGCTAGTTTCATAATATAGAACATAATTTACTTCATATTAAAGGAAAAAGGCTTACTATAAATCATATATTAGCTTATTTACAATATCAGGCTGGTCGTTTGTTAGCTCGCGCACAACTTGGAGTAATAAATCCCGTAGAGCTCGCAATTTGCGAGGCTCGCGCAGCTGATCCCTCTGTCGATGCCTTTCATCGCAAATGAGGGGAAATTAGCGAGAGTGCACACTACCTAGCGCGAGAATATGGCTATGCTTAAACCGCTTTAAAGTTTCCTTTAGTATCATTCTTTGTTAGAATATAATTACGAATGACAACAATGTTAGTGATTAAAGAGACACTTCTTTAATAGTTTTGCAGAAAGAACTTACTTTTCTAATAAAACGAAATACCAAGCCGCTAAGAACTGAGTGGTTTATCTCAGAGATAAATCTAGAGAGAACATTAAGATATGTCTTATCTACAGCATTACATACGTATTTAATTGCGGCTTGTCAAATAATTTCTCATATATTGTTGACTTTATTTAAAGCTATACCACAAGGCTCTTAGTCTCGCTGTTTATACATAACATAGTCAATTATCTCACAACTAGCCTTCTACTTGTGTCCCATTTAGTCCTAAACCTAAGCCTATCTCCTAAAATACACGTTTAATATCTTCGTTCCCGAGGGTCACATCCACTAATATAATATTAATTTACGACAACGTAATAATTGTATTTTATACGCGCAGTAATTGTGTTCGTGGACGACGGGTCAATGTCGGGCCCTAATCTTCAGTTAACTAAATTTATAGACCTCTATGTGGGTCAATTAGTCTGTACTTTTTTCGCTTTTTTCGAAGTACACGAAAAATCGATGATTGGACGAACAAATCTTTTTAATCGGTCCATAGACAATACTTAATTGAAATTAAGGATTTTTTGCGAGCGAGCAATTATTAAATTGGATATTGTCTGGAGTTTCAAACTGTTATTAACGGTTATTTGATATTGAGGTACCGAAGTGTGTGCAGAATGAGAATACCTTATACCCCGATTTGTGAAACTGTTCACTTCCCACTGTCTGTCTATCTCTATGTATGCTTAGTTCTTTAAGTCAATGCAATGGATTTTTTTTTGTAATAGGCAGGATGTTTCAACAAAAAGTTTTATGAGTCATCAGCATTGCATCCGTGCGATACTGGGGCTTGTTGATAGTTTCGGATAAACCTCTTTCCTACACGTTCAAAACCCCTAAATGTTTCTAGTTTATCATATCAGTATGTTTATATTTGCTTTTCATTTTTAATAAGAAAAGAAAAACACAAAGTTAAAAATAAAATCAGTTGATTTTTCTTCAATTTAGTTTTCATTGTGAAGGTGTCAGTTTGTCTAGTCGGCATTAAAAGGAACGGCAGCGCTCAACGAAGTCACGTCCTATAATAATCGCCTTCGGAGTTGATACCGAACTCACTCCAGTCACAGCAGTCACGTGCTGAGGGCTAGTGAAATGCTAACATTCAATAAGTCGCACCTTCTATTTGTTCTCGATATGATTACTGTTGCCGTTCGCAATAGCGACAAATACTGACCTATGCCTTTTTCTGTCTTACTGCTTCACGTGGCAACAGCCTATGTAGTACCTTCTTGAAGTTAGACATCACCAAATCGGATCAAAAATTTACCCACAAATACATGGAGTCAAATTGACTGCAGCTATAATTTTAGACTGCAATCTTGCCCATGCTAGAACCGTGTGGTGTCCGGATATAAAGAATAGCACCACCCCATATCCTCCACTGGGTGTCGTAAAAGGCGACTAATGGACCTTAAGACCCAGTGCACTGTACCAAGCACCTTGGTTCACCCGAATGGTGGCGGGTTAACCACCAACAATCGCATTCCCAAAGAGGGTTAGTGTCAGGCAGGCGGCTGACTATAAAACCATAGCCAAAACTTTAATACTTTAATAAATAACTTGCGCCGACCCCAAATAATAATTATTGGGATAAGGGCAGGGGAATGATGAATCTTGCCCATGCTCATTGTATATTTTTTTTTTTTTAGTGGTAAGCCCATACCTAAAAGTTGTTTTGGTATTTACCACTCATTCATAGCCTGCATATTATGACGTTACGTGGGTGTTTATAGATATAAATGTGTATCTCGCACGTGTAGTTCATTCAAGGGAACACGCACGATGACTCCTGTTGTAAATGCCAGTATGTTCGCGCTCCCTACGTGCGGTATGTACGCCATTCCATCATTTTACTCGCGTAGGCAGGCGTGTATCTCCCGCATTTTTCCGAGTAATGCAATAATCGTACTAATATTTTAAATGCGAAAGTTTGTACGTATGGATAACATGGATGAATGTTGGTTACTCTTTCATGCTCAAACGGCTTAATTAATATTGATGAAATTTAGCGTAAATGAACACATAGGTTACGTAGAAATTTTATGTGGATCCTAGATTAATACAAAGGTTACATAATGTTTTTGCAGGTACAATCGACAATAGCACGGGCGCTGGCAGTATGTAAAAAAAAAACCGTGCACCAAAATAGAGCAATAGAGTAGAAGAACTTGAATTATGTTCAGAATTTTGCTCGCAACTTCATATTTTGATCAGATTTTATAGTCATGATTTATTAAAATTTTGTTACCGAAATTTGAGCGCCATTTCGGGTGTCATGGTCTACTCGTGACTATGACACCCCATGAGCAATGGATATAAACTCGAGATGAAATACATTTAAAATAGTTTTCACGAATAATACTCTTACTAACTTCAGAAATATGCAATTGGTTTTTACATTCAGAACATTCAAAAACAATTGGATATTATGCTTATTATTTCGTTTTACGACAAATAAAGAAGATCGTACTTATTAAAAGATAAAGTCAAATAAAAATATATGGCCAATGAAATAAAAAGACGAAGACGTTTAAAAATTCAATTTAAGATTTTTTTTAACTGAAATTCCTTCGCGAAATACTAAGAAACAAAATGGGAGCAGGATGAGACATTTGAACGAACCCCCGCTATTTCTGGGCTAATTCGAATCCACGCAATCCAATTCCCTGTAGAAAAAAGCCATCGAAACTCATTATTTTTAAGTCACCTTGAACGACATTGTTCCTCTCGGATAATTTCGTCGCCGCCAGTGCTTCTGGGCTTATTGCTACAATTCATTGATAGAAGTTAAATTGCTAGTGTCTAGTGTATTTTTTAAAACCTATTTAAACTGGCAAAACTAAAGAGAACGCAAGAATTTCCTTGCGTATTGTTATTGTAATGAAGGAAAACAGTAGGTCACTTGTCTCATACTTTAAATTTCGAATGTTGAAAATATAGATTTACTTTTATGGTTGACTCAAGCCAAAACTATGAAATATCGAATTATAAAACCTCGGTATTATTTATACTGACTTTAGTTTATGGGAAACGATCTACCAAATCCACGTGTGGGAATATTTACGATGCTAAAGAAGTTTTATATGCTTTCCTCAATATAAACATGACGTGTCCAACATTTATATACGGAACAATACATGTTTATATCCATCACCAAATAAACCACCAACAATATTCTATTGGGACCTGTTCCCACAGGTATATTTACAGGAAAATAGTTTGTTTCTTACAAAGCAATAACAATAGGAATAAAATACTAGGTTATTACGATTAGGAGTGTTTCGGCGGGAAATATAATATTGTAAGGCTTAGGTAACTTATTGTTATACATAGAGCTTACGTGTCGGTACGTAGCTGTGTTGTGGATTGAAGAATAAATGTTGGCTTAATTTATTTTTAACTTTGATAGTGCATGTTTTAGTAATAGTCCTGGCACCTTGATCACGAAGTTTTGAGGTCCTGCCTCCTAAAATCAAACTGGCTATACGACATAGTGACGCATCTTTACAACAATTGCGTGGTAGCAGATGTGCTCTAGGTATTTTGTTTTTCACAGCTTTTGCCAGTTAAATACTATTGCAGTTACATCATCACACAAATCTGAACACATTATTTACAAACTAACCAATATAAGATGATCGAAGTATTGTCGTCATTGTAGCCAGATGCTCCCAAGCTATCAAATATAACTTGTTCTACCCCAAACATTTCGGCAATATCTTGTTGATCGTGTTTTGTCCAGATGTTGCTAGCGATGTTGTACGTTACGTCTATGGTTAGTTGCCAAATTTCATGGTAATAGTTTTATTATAAGTTTATGTTAAACGTATTAGACTCTCGTATATCTTTTAAATGGCATTATCATTTAGGCGATCATCAGAATATCCGCTTTTCTTAGAAATGGACGAGAATTTTAAAATAGTTCTACTTTAAACGCTGCTACATACCCCGCCTCTGAATAAAATTATTTTGATTAACTATTTATAAACTTTTTAAAGTAGTTCAATCTTTAACAAACACGCTTAGACAAACCTCAACCACTTAAAGTTCAGATGGAACATTTTTACGTTACCTTAAAACCAGGCTTTACATATTCATCGTAGAGGGTAAGTTAAATAAATCCCAAACTATTCAATATCAATATTTGTCCAACTCTAAAGGGTTACCGCAAAAAGCCTTTCGAGAGTCGACCACTCACCCAAAGTAATCCATTCAGTTCAATTGTTTTTACAATTCAATGTTAAAACAACTGAAATTCTGTAGGTAACTTTACTTACAATACGGCTTGTTACACACTGCCACAACCACTCAACTACGACACGTGGGCAGATGTCAATTTTAAAACTAAAATTTCATATGGACTATATTTCACTCTCCTCTACATTTCAGCCTATTTACTACTACACCGCAAGCAAAGGTGAGAACCCAAAGTTACGGCATTCCACACTCTGGCCACGTCGCAACTACGACTCAACGGCAGAAAGCCGCACACACATGTTACCACAGTGATACTGCAATAAACCTGACATTCCGAAAGACCGTCATAGTCTGTGTGTTTCCAGCCTAAGAATTTAAACCCATTAGTGATATCTGAGCATCTCCCAAAGCTGTAACAGTATCGTCGCGCCGCCGTATCGGTTACTCGGGACATGCTTCTCAAACATGACACAGTTAATTATTACAAATTGTTCTTTATTTGTTTAGTAAACATCATAATACGTTTTCCGCTCTACAAACACTATATATATCTTCTTTGTATTTTAACAGTGCATTGTACGTACCTAACAGCGTAATTAATAATTCTTTTTAATGCTGTTGAAAAAGTATCAGTCAAAAAAGGATACCTACTAATTGGGAAATTTTAATAGGGTTGAAGTTTTCAGAGTAATGTTATGATTAAATAATTAATGTGTACAACAACAAACAATTAGTGTTTTAAAACCTGATTAAATATTTGTTGTTTTGACACCAAAAACAAGAATTATGAACTTCGTAAATAATAATCAAAGAATTAGTCAACACGCCTACAGGTATGTATTCCTCCCTTCGTTAGAAGGGACATATATACCAAATTACTAAAGGACATTTATAAAGTAAGTTATTTTAATTATATATAAATATTCGTATAAAGCTATTTTTTCATAGTGTGGTTGTTACCACACTATGAAACAATTCTAAGCGACTTATTGCACTACATTTATGAATGAAACCTGTGTACTGAAGCTCCTTTACTATAACACGGGCACCTTGACAGTTGTAAGTTATACCACGTGGAGCTAACACCCTTGGCCTCAAAAACGCACCTCACACTAACAGTTTCTTTATAGAAAACTATCACGCACGCCTTAAGTTCTAATAGCGAAAACATTATCTTGATTTCAATGTCGTTTATTCCCCATGACCTAAAATAAAAACAAAACAAGGGATTACTAAGTTTCTTTTGAATAATATAAAATAATTGGTGATCGGAAAAGCAATTTAGGCAAGAAAAGCTAATAATTACAGCCTATAACGAAAAACTTCTGCGCTTACTCTCACAAAATGAAGATAAAATATCATTATGGAGTTCTGCTTAAGATATGTTTTATTATAATGTGTTCTTTAGGGATGATCCCAAGTAATGGGCGGGTCATTGACCGGTACACGTCGCTACCCTGCGGAGGTCAGTGCACTGGCGGTAGGCACAAAACAAAGGCCGGTCGTAGCAACTGTCCACTCGCCTCAACTAAGGGTTTTATGAAGACGGTAACTGCGGGCGATTCTATCGCCACTATAGTCTATTGAAAGATGTACCTAGCTTTACTTTTACGGTCTCCAATAAAAATACAATCGGATTGGAGTTTTATAGGTGTTTAGTAGTAATAATGTTGAGAACTATTCTAGAATAGACACATAGAATAGTTCAAATGAAAATAAAAATTTAATGCTTCTTTTAGACAACAAATTAATCTGATTCGCAACGTCATTCGATATTTCTTTTCTCCCGAAGCTTTGGCTGGGTTGCACCGACCGTGGTCACGGTTGAGCTATTATGCTAACTGTACTATTCTCAGCTTCAATAAGGGTTGTATCAATGACAGATGTCGCTTGTCCAAGTATGCCAGTGTAGGTGTATCGGAGAAGTACACCTCTGCCCACCACTTCAGGGAAAACTGGTACACTGTCATACAATAAACTAGTAGTAACTTTCCCATTCTCTTGTTGTTACAAATTATACGTAACGAGTGATTTTCACCGACGTCAGTGAGAGACACCGCGTTACGAGCTTTTTCAATTATTTCCACTCAATATTTTCTGCCTGGCAATATTAAGCCACATCGTGTTTGGAATGTAAAGTGATTTGTGTTAAATAATGCTGCTATTATTGGAGCTCTGGGACTCGTGAAATTGCCACTTATGATTTCGATAATTTGGTGTATATGTTTATATTTTACTTGTGACGATAATATCATTTGAATACACTTTTATGGTCTAGGTTTTTAAACTCTTTGATTGAAAAAACTTTTAAGATCGAAGTCTCGAAGAAGAATTGTTTTTGCTGGCGTGACGTTTAGATGCCGCCAGGTGAATGGCCTTTATATGAAACTATTCGTTTTTTCTATTAAAAGATTAATTTAAGTTTTCTCTATAAATCTTAAACTAATTTTGTATTACATCGAGAGGAATAATAACTAGCTTGTAAGATTTATCAAAAGATACGCCAGAAAACAAGCAAAAAGGTTGACACATACGGAAGAGCACGTGTTAGGTAGATGTGCATGTAAATGCAGCTATTTTCGAGGTCAATGTAAGTGCACAACAATTAACAATTTTTCGCTTGTCAGATGCCCCGTGGCGCGTGGAGCGTGACGCGCGCGCGCACGAGGCTTGCAGCGTGCTCAGGGCACAACCACCGTCTTTTGTTTCATCCTCTAACAATAGTGTGGTTATGTGATATACATTGTCATGCTACCCTACTGATTATTGCGCTTGAGACTTATTTTTTACTGTGACAACAAAAAATAGATTCAGATATTACAAACACTTTCCAAAACAGTTACTCAAAACCCTTGTTTGACACGTCTAAGAGCTTAAGGCAGCAATGAGAAATACAGATATAGAAATTTAGAATGTAGAGACATCAAATAAGAATTTGCCTAGTTAAAGGTTGGTATGTATGTAGACTTTAAATATGTTAACACCAAATGGTACTCCTTCCCACTGAGCCATTACCGACGAGTCGTCAATCAATCCATATGATTTGTTACAACAATTTTATTTTGAGCACTTTACGATCATCCCAAGGTCGGAAGAGTCAGCGATCGCCAATGCAGCTGCTTACAATACAAATCAAATTCTTCGAGAAAAACATTTTATTGCAATTGCGAATGATTTTTGTATAAATCGCATGGTTTATTTATTTACCAGCGTCGAACGATAGCTAATAGTCAGTAAGTAGGCTCCACATTTTCTATAGAACGTTTTTCATCATAAAATCTTGGATTAAGAAAGTTTATTTTAATTAAAGAATGAAGTAAGTATTATCTACGGTTAACTCGTATTCGTAAATAATAATCAATAAAAATGTATTTAAGTATCGATATTATATCTCGCATTCTGATGTTTTCTGTTAGAAAATACCATAATTAGCTGTACAATAGCGACCCAGTTTGCTTTATGTGGTTTAAAATTTTAAAAAATAAACAAATAACATGAACAATTACATAACACGCCCACTACATCAAATATATCCTGATATCGGTCTATTTTCGTGTGTGTCGGCGTCCTCACTCACTCGCTGCGGTAACAGGGTGAAGGTGATCGGCGCACGCGCACGCCGCGTGTGACGTCACGCGTGGCGTCACGTGGACACCACCCGAGCGCCTTGACATTCAATATGATTGAATACAAGCACTGTTGTGCCGTTATAGTGAGACTTTTCTAATAAGCGTAAGCTTTTTAGTGTCTAACGTCATAAATAGAAAGTGTAGTTATAAAGTATGAAAATACTAGCTGTGGCCTGCGACTTTGGCAGCGCAAACATCGGTTATAACTGCAAAAACATAACCGCCTCAGACGCCTCCTCCTTCCCCATAAAAAATCATCAAAATTGATGCAGCCGTTTGCGCCTGAAAGAGTAACAAACATCCAGGACTACTAACACCACTAACTTTAGTAATGTTAGTAGGATAACGCTCAGCTTTTACTGAGAACCTTTCTAAGCACTGCCTTTGAAAAACTCTAAATTAAAAAACGTCAGCTGATACACCTCGCTGTACAACTTAATCTCACTTGAAGATAAACGTACCATAATAGGTAGGTATGTATTATGTACCTATTTAAGTATTTATCCTATTAAAGATCTTTTCATCCAGGAACTGGCGTAAACTGCATATCAATCACATTTACAGTCGATGAGAGCAATTATTACATAATATAATAATGTTTGTATATATGTATAATAGGCCACTCGACAAGCGCTAACTGATCGTTTTCCTCATAACTGCAGCTATTAGTGCTATTATAATAATCGCTTATTATTTATAACTAAACTGTGTTGCTAATCACTGTTGGCTTATGCGGACGTGACTACATTACAATTATTTGAATATAAAATTAGTCGGCACCACGTTTACAGTACCTATTAACAATTAACATTCGCGCCAACAGCGGGAGCGTTATGGCAAAGAAGGTAAATAGAGTATTTGATATTACTATCCCTTTTGTCAAATTTTCATTCAAACAGTATCAGTACCGTCTTAATACCGTCCCACGCTAAATATTTACAGGAAAATTACCAAAGATATTATAGAGGTGTATAGTGCGACTTGACCTACCCGAAAATGATGTCAGTTAATGTGATTAATTTGCTAGTCAATGTAAATGACGTTCGGAAGATTAACGCAAACCCCGTCTTATAGGATAGGGCATGCAGGTTTGCAGTGAGTCATCGATTTTTTCCAATATGTAACCATATCGGTCTATGCTAGTTCACATGAAGAAATAGTGTATGGTCTTCACCGTTGACCCTGTTGGTACGCACTTCGTTTACGAGTAAGACTTTTAGAAGCGAGACGACTCGCTGTGATAGAGCGGCGTCTCTTTTCCACGACTGCAACAGTATTACTTTGATAGGTGGGCTCCCTGACCGCTACCTCCCGCTTAGATTAGCAGCCAGACAACGCGGTACCAAAGTCAGGGCTAGCACGTGTTGGTCTGCGCCTTGAACCCGCTATAGTTAGTGGTGTGCATCACTCACGCCCGCCATAATGTATCTAGTGTAGTATAGCCCGCGCATCATGTGACCGGCCGCAGTTTACGGCTTGGACTCAGATCAAAAATTCCGCCGTAAACTTTTTACATCGCTTTGGTATTTACTTAAGGGCCCCTTATTCCGAAAGTTTAGGCATTTAACGCACCGAAACGGCTTGCGCCCGCGCTGCCCAGGAGCCGTCGCGATTTGAACTCCAGTGACCTATGGCGGCGGGCGGGCACGCCACAGTATAAATAAATAAATCAGTAGTTCATATTTATATTGTGCTAGTAATAAGTAGTAGTTTGCAACAAAAACATAATAATATACTTAGCTTGATGTGCTATCCACTAAACTATTGATTGTCAACACTAATATGTTATGAATGTGTGACTAAGGAAAGCGATGATCATTCTATAGAATTTAAAGAATGGTTGTAGAAGATTTGGTAAGTACTATACAGCGTGGCGCTACCACCCCGACATTAATTTAACACGGTTAGGACTAGTAACCATGAATCATTTGAATCATGATACGTTTTGATATTACGTAAACTGAAAGACTTTTTTTTTCAAACAAACTAAATAATAAACATCTATCTCAAATTGTGGTGAGTTGTGATCGATAGCCATGTTCAATTTCTTTCAAATCTTATACGTAATAACATAATGTAATAATAAAATCAAAACACAATATTAGTAAGTACATCTCCTTGAATTTGACCAGGATGGAAATCTGCACCTTATAAAGGTGAATATTCCCATTATAGATTTTAAATTGACTACACTGACAGTGACATACTGACTTCTCGTTGCTCTGTGTATAGAAGTAATCATATTGTGACGTATTTATAGAATAAGTACTTACGCAATACACTTTCGGATTATCTTCACTTCAGACACCCTTCTTTTCTTAATTTTGTTTTTTTTATTTACCATTTCAATCACTTACGTAAATTTGTGGTCGCGAGCAAAAGTTGCATAGGTCCTACCTCGATGGCGTCCGGCCGGACACTGGCACCGAGCGCGCGGTGCGCGCGAGCACTTTTACACGTATTTATTTTATTTAAAAAAAAATAAGCGCCATATTAAAATTGTATCCAATAATATCCCTGGCAAATCCGATTAGTAAATGAAATGTTAAATTTATATAAAATTACGTTCAGTCCAAGTCTTATAAAACTAAAAATACTTCTTAAATCGACCTTACTTCTGAATTTTTTTTTATCGAGCAAAATGTTAAATAATTCGTTTCTATCCAAAAAAGTCACTAGATAAAGCATGTATCTGTACTATATATTTTTTTAAGAATTTAAATATGGTGATTTCTCTGAAAAAAACTCGATCTAGAAACGTAAATTTCGAATAAGGGGCCCTTAACATTCAAACATGAATCGATGACTGTTGGTCTTGTTCTATAAATACGGTTATTGTTAAAGATGACGATGTTTTTGACAATTGTTCGGCAAACAAACCATAACATCGGCCCAAAACCATAACAAGAATAGGAAACCTACCAGGACATAAACAAACATCCAAGAATAAATGAAATCAACTTTTTTGTGAACGATCAGTGTTTCCTCAAAATTTTATAATATTTATCAGTCCGTAATAAAATCAAATAAACTTAAAGAAAATAATTGAAGGGGTACTCACGAATGATATCAATGCCTGTAGCGATAGGACTGTTGTCAACAACTTACTTCGTATGTAGGAAACATTATGAACTCTGACAAAGAAGTTCCAGTTCCCAGTTTCTACTTAGAGGCTGAGCTAAAAATATAAAAACTGCTGCCCTTTTGCAAAGACAATAGAGTCTGTGACCTGCAGGTAATCCGACAATCTGAGCGTTACGCGTTGTTTGCTATGATTCATCCCATCTATGTATCATGCATTATGTGTGGCTCTATAAATAACACAGTGCCACAGACTGGTGGGCTGGACAGTGAAGCTGAGGGGGTCACATTCAATTGGAATAAATTACTTCTTTCTCCGACGATGGAATTTTCTAGAAAGTTTGGTTGCAAGTCCCGTCTGTTTTGATCTTGATCTATGATTTCGTTAGATGACTTATAAAGTCAGTAATCAAAATTGTCTGTTCTCATTTTGTTAGTTTTTTTTTTTTGTTTGAGTAAATCCGTGAGAATGTTATTTACTTCGAAAATATTTCCTCCGGAAAACAGAAAGGTTACTATTTACATGCGTTAGAACATATGTGTATACATATTTTATAGTCCTCAACGAATCAAGCCAAGTACCGGAAAAGCCGGAGTGCCCACGAAATGACTGTAATTTGTTCAGCGACCATTCATTTGAGCGCAACTGCGCAAAATGTGCACGCACGGGCGACGCTGCCCACGTGACCAGAGCCACCACGCTAATCACCGCAGGTAATGAATGAAGATGTCATGACAACGGATGTGGACGATCACACAGAGATAATTGGTTAACTATAAACCTATTTAATGAGACTTAGTCAGGAAGTTAATATGACCTAACCTAATGCACTATAGTTTTATGTGCGATAAAGAATATGGCGTGCATTATTTTCCATACCTCTATAAATTATAGTTTGACTCAACTCTAACTTTATAAGAGGTAGTAAAAGATGAATTTATATTACAGATCAGTGAGCACTAGATCTGTCTGAATAAATCTCATCCGAATTATTAATACGAGTATAACCAATAGCTCAACGTGGTAGCGCAAGTGCAAGTTCAATCAAAACACTAATAAAATAGCCAGTTGTGTAAGATAAACAGGTCAGGAAGCAGTGAGTGCAGATCGCCAGTCGATGGTCCTGCGTTATTGATCGCGCGTCAGCGGCGGCGGCGGGCAGCGCGGCCGCGGTGACGGCTAGCCTAGATACTGCAGGTGACCTATTTCTACCTGGTGTTAGCAACAAACGCTCCCCTAACATAATCTAACTGGAAACATAACTTATATTCGAAACTTTATCGTGTAAATAAAAATATATTCACAGACCATTCACAGCTTGTCGTCTAGCTCACTTAAATGAAATGTCACCTGAAATAAGACGATAAATAAATCGTCGACTTATTCGTATGTTCTTTTTTAAGGTTAACACCCCGAAACATGAAAGTAGAGCTACGGTCATCTTCTGAAATGAGGTATTATTTTCGTTAGTATTACGCTCATAACCATAGACATGAGAGGTATAGCTATATCATAAAAAAAACACATATTATAGACACATACTCGTACACATAGTCCCCTGAAAGGCTTTATTGAAGAAGATATATTTAATTGATTTGTTAGTCAAACATTGTTTTGTTTCTCATACGGTTGGTATGATCACTGTATCGTATCTGGCTACATCAAATGTTACTGTTGTTTAGTTTCACACATGGATGACATCGACGCGCGTGTGACAAAGTCCGCGTCTGTTGTTGTTTGTGTGTACGCGGTACGTGGGGTCGGCCAGGAATAGCGCGGGTCAGACAGGAACCCGACGATTTGGGCTCGCCCGCGCGATTATTCTTAGCATACTGACATCCTTCCATTCATTATCCAATCCGGGACGCTTGATGGCTAAAATGCTGCTTGCATACAAATGTTATACGTCGTTAACCAATCAAATATATACAGCATGAAGTACATTATTACAGGGCCCGATCTTGGAGGGGGGCAAAGGGGGGGACAAAGAGCAGACGGAGGGGGGCAAAGGACACGAGGTCAAATAATAATGTATCGTTATTCTGCAAATGAGATGGTTCAGTAAGTAATAGGCAGGCACTAATGACGAACCTTTCATCGTATAATAAAAGCTAGTAATTCCAACAAAATACTAATATAATGAATTGTCCGTTAGACTTTTATACACAATCTTCGTCCAGTTGATGTTGGCCGGTGTTCTATCGTGTGATCACGGCAATCAGCTTAGTCAATGGTTCGACGGAGTAATGTCGATGACCTTTAACAAAATCAGATTATAATAATAATAATAATAAGACCAAATTTTTACAAAACATATTTAATAAATTATTTTAAAATATATACAAACTTATTACACTTATACTTACATAAAGAATAAAATGACTTACGTCAAGATCGTAACGATAACGTCAAATGAAGATAATATTATAAAATAACTAAATAAATATGTGAAGACATGTTGACAAGAAGCAGAGCTGCACGCCCACCATCTCCGGGCTCGTCGCTGAGCTCCGCCTCGCAGCTGCCGGACCGAGGTCTAGCACCTGCAGTTGCGTCGAGCTCCAGCGACGAGTACTACTCCCCGCCGACGTCGCCAACACCTGTACGTCGGCAGGGGAGGCGCCGGCCACCGAGATGCTTGGCGCCCTCAGGCCAACCGGCCTCGAACAGGGCTCCCGCTCCCGGTGGTGAAGTGCCGCGCATGAAATGGACTCAAAATATAAACGAGAACGTCATGCGCGCGTACTACGGGGCTACAGGGGGAGGAACTAACCTCACCGCGTACCGTGCGAGAATGCTGGCTCTGTTTCAGGTGCTTGAACCGGACGTCAACGTATCGGCACAACGACTGTCGGATCAAGTGCGTGTCATTCAACGTAGCCATAGGTTGGATGATGCGACGCTTGATCGATTACGCTCTGAACAGCAGATTAACCCTGTCGTCTGTACCCAGTCACTAGCGGTAGTGCCAGTACCTAGCACGCCGCCTACCAACCCAGCTGACGGGGAAAATGACGACGGTGTTATAACTGTAAGTACCCAGTGCAATAACGTTATAAGGAGTACTTTGGAGGATGTGATTCGGGAGTATCGAAGTGCACCGCCCGATCTGAGACCTCGTATACCTCGTTTGCCCATGCATAATAAAAATAAATCTATAGTGGGTGCCCTGGATTCGCTGCTCCCGACCTACTTTGAGAGCAGTGAAAACCTCATCGACACGCACTCGATCTTGTACTGTGCGGCTCTAACGGCATGTCGTGTAGCTAATGTTGCAATTAGTCCAAGAAACATAGCTGCACGACCAAAACCAGCCGTTCCAGCTTGGCAGCGCAGGATAGAGCTGCGTGTCGCTGGGGCTAGGACACTCATTGCAAAATTAATTGCTTTTAGGGGGGGTAATTTTCGGCCTAGGGTGATGCGCTTTGTAAAGCGGGCATTTGCTGGGACTAATGTTGGTCCCAGCGAATATAATGCTCGTGTTACGGAGCGCATCGATTTTTTCAAACAAAAAGTGTATGCATGGGCAAACCGTATCCGACGTTATAAGTGTCGGGTGGAGCGCTATCACCTGAATCACATGTTCCAGAGAGATCAGAGACGGGTACATAGAGCATGGGAGCAACCTGATCATGGTGTGGATGGTGGGTGCCTGCCGGATGATGACGTCACGAATTCATTCTGGCGGAGCATCTGGTCGGCGCCCGTCAGCCACTCTGAAGGCGATTGGATGAGAGAGGTTGAGCGATCATGTGAGCATATACAGGAGATGGGGGCAATTACTATCAGCCCCCAAGACGTAGCCTCTGCAGTCTGTCCAATGTCCAACTGGAAATCACCAGGACCGGACGGACTGCAGAACTTTTGGTTAAAATGGCTGCAGAGCTCGCATGGTTGCTTGGCATCTCAATTCCAGTCTGCCGTAGAATCGGGGTCGCTCCCAGAGTTCTTGACTACAGGTAGTACCCATCTGCTCCATAAAACAGGTAGTACCACGGATCCTAAAAATTACAGGCCTATTACGTGCCTACCCACCATCTATAAGCTTCTCACATCCATTCTGAGAGAAAAGATTAATAATCATATAGATAGCTTTTCTCTTATGTCTGCCTCTCAGAATGGATGTAGAAGTGGATCCCGTGGTACTAAGGAGCTACTCCTTATTGACATGACCATATGCCAACAGGTTCGCCGCTCTAAGAAGGATCTATCGACATGTTGGATAGATTATAAGAAGGCCTACGATTCGGTGCCGCATACATGGCTCATGAGGGTGTTGGAGCTGTATAAAATTAATACAACTTTACACGCCTTCTTGTTGTCATGTATGAGGCAGTGGAGTACGGTACTTCACTATCCAGGATGTCGGGATATCCGACGGAGAGGTGAACCTATTAAGATCGAGCGTGGAATATTCCAGGGTGACAGTTTGAGTCCACTGTGGTTTTGCTTAGCCCTGAATCCTCTCAGCACTCTGCTTGAGGGTTCAGGGCAAGGCTATACGTTGCGGAGAGGTAGCCAGGTAATCTCCCACTTGTTATACATGGATGACCTTAAATTATTTGCCTCCAGTGAGTTGCAACTGATGAAGTTACTGAAGATCACTGAAAGCTTCAGTAATTCCATCAGAATGGAATTTGGTGTTGACAAATGTGCAGTCATGCATGTAAAACGAGGTAGGATTATGGAATCCCAGGGCATTCAGCTCTCGGATTCTATAAACCTGAGGTCACTTTCTGCAACGGAAACATACAAGTACTTGGGTATGTCAGAGGCGTTAGGCATTAGTGTTGCTGACATGAAACAAACATTACAGACACGTTTCTTTGGCCGCCTGAATAAGGTACTGAAAAGTGTCTTATCGGGTGGTAACAAGGTGCGTGCCTTTAATGGTTGGGTCATGCCCGTGATAATGTACTCCTTTGGCATACTCAAGTGGACTCAGACTGAGTTGGACGCCCTGGATAGGAGAGTCTGGACACTGCTCACTGCCAATCGAATGCACCACCCACGGTCATCTGTGATGAGGCTATATATCCCGCGAAAGTGTGGAGGTCGAGGCTTTCTGAATGCCAAGACCCTTCATAATCGCGAGATATGTAACCTCAGGGAGTACTTCCTCCAGGTGGACGTGGGGATGCATCGAGATGTAGTGGCAGTGGATAAGGGCCTCACACCGCTCGCTCTTGGCAAAGAGAACTGGCACACACCTGTCGTACTAAGCGTCAAAGACCGCAAGGATGTATGGCAAAGCAAGGAGCTACACGGGCGCTATTATCGAGCTCTTCACGGAGCTGATGTCGATTTTCTAGCGTCCGTGGCCTGGCTACGCTTCGGTGATCTCTTTGGAGAAACCGAAGGGTTTGTATGTGCAATTATGGACGAAGTTATCATGACGAACAACTACCGGAAATATATAATTAAGGACGGTACAGTTGACATATGTCGGGCATGTCACTGCCCAGGTGAGTCCTTGAGGCATATAGTTTCGGGTTGTTCTCGTCTTGCTAACGGCGAATACTTGCACAGACATAACCAAGTGGCCAGGATTATCCACCAGCAGCTTGCTTTGAAGTACAAACTTGTGGAATCTGAAGTGCCGTACTACAGGTATGTCCCCGACCCAGTTCTCGAAAATGGTCATGTCACGTTGTACTGGGATCGATCTATCATCACTGACAGGACTATTGTTGCCAATAAGCCTGATATAGTGGTGATAGATCGATCAGAGCGTCGAGCAATGATTGTTGATATTACCCTCCCGCATGATGAGAACCTCGTGAAAGCAGAAAAAGAAAAACAAATAAAATATTTGGACTTAGCTCACGAGGTTGTCGACATGTGGGAAGTGGACTCAGCAATCATTGTGCCGATAGTCGTTACTGCCAATGGCTTAATAGCCAAGAGCCTCGACCAACATCTTCGGAGGCTCTCGTTGGGCGTCTGGGTCAAGGGCTTGATCCAGAAGGCAGTACTACTTGACACGGCGCGTATTGTGAGGAGGTTCCTCTCTCTGGGGTCCTGACCACCGGCAGCTTGGACCCTGTTCCCGATGCCGGTTGGACACTATTTTTTATATTTTTAAGTGTATATTGTTTTTTTTTTATATATATTTAAAAATGTAATCAATATGTATTAATTTAAATAAAGGAAATAATAATAAATAACAATCAACCAAATAAGTTGGCTTATGAATAATAATAATTTTGGAGTCGGCGAGTCACCGCCTGCCAATTTTAATTGCATTTTTATGTATTGAAAGGCAGGTGCCATAGTTTTCCATAGTCAGAGAAGGAAAAACACCTAACATATCCTATCCATAGCCCAAATTCGTTTCATCCATAATTTGCAATAGTTTTGTAGCTACCTTGGGCCGTCCATGTCTGTTCTTTTATAGAGCAGGGGTGGATGGCCCTTGGTAGGTGCCCCATCACATTTTAGATTAAAGTTCTCAACAAGGCCTCTGCATGTTGGACCTGTGTCCCCGTGTAAGCCTTTAAAAAGGACCGGGTTTCTTCCCTAGAAGTTATCCCGTGAATTGAAAGAGATACAAATAATAATAATAATGCACCACCCACGGTCATCTGTGATGAGGTTATATATCCCGCGAAAGTGTGGAGGTCGAGGCTTTCTGAATGCCAAGACTCTTCATAATCGCGAGATATGTAACCTTAGGGAGTACTTCCTCCAGGTGGACGTGGGGATGCATCGAGATGTAGTGGCAGTGGATAAGGGCCTCACACCGCTCGCTCTTGGCAAAGAGAACTGGCACACACCTGTCGTACTAAGCGTCAAAGACCGCAAGGATGTATGGCAAAGCAAGGAGCTACACGGGCGCTATTATCGAGCTCTTCACGGAGCTGATGTCGATTTTCTAGCGTCCGTGGCCTGGCTACGCTTTGGTGATCTCTTTGGAGAAACCGAAGGGTTTGTATGTGCAATTATGGACGAAGTTATCATGACGAACAACTACCGGAAATATATAATTAAGGACGGTACAGTTGACATATGTCAGGCATGTCACTGTCCAGGTGAGTCCTTGAGGCATATAGTTTCGGGTTGTTCTCGTCTTGCTAACGGCGAATACTTGCACAGACATAACCAAGTGGCCAGGATTATCCACCAGCAGCTTGCTTTGAAGTACAAACTTGTGGAATCTGAAGTGCCGTACTACAGGTATGTCCCCGACCCAGTTCTCGAAAATGGTCATGTCACGTTGTACTGGGATCGATCTATCATCACTGACAGGACTATTGTTGCCAATAAGCCTGATATAGTGGTGATAGATCGATCAGAGCGTCGAGCAATGATTGTTGATATTACCATCCCGCATGATGAGAACCTCGTGAAAGCAGAAAAAGAAAAACAAATAAAATATTTGGACTTAGCTCACGAGGTTGTTGACATGTGGGAGGTGGACTCAGCAATCATTGTGCCGATTGTCGTTACTGCCAATGGCTTAATAGCCTAGAGCCTCGACCAACATCTTCGGAGGCTCTCGTTGGGCGTCTGGGTCAAGGGCTTGATCCAGAAGGCAGTACTACTTGACACGGCGCGTATTGTGAGGAGGTTCCTCTCTCTGGGGTCCTGACCACCGGCAGCTTGGACCCTGTTCCCGATGCCGGTTGGACACTATTTTTTATATTTTTAAGTGTATATTGTTTTTTTTTATATATATTTAAAAATGTAATCAATATGTATTAATTTAAATAAAGGAAATAATAATAAAATTTCTTTATTCGGACAACAAGGATCCATACAAAAATAAAACAAAACAATATTACAAAAGTGCACGAAATAAAACAAAAATTAAATTAATATATAATGTTTAAAAGGGACTTAGTCCGCTGTAATAGTTTATACATAATGGGACAGTCGTACTTAGTAGCTATGGCGGCCAGGATGCTGTGGCGACTTCCACGCAGCCGACTGACTAGCGATATGTCAGACATTAATTTTAGATTCGCAGTCGCATTATGTCCCATAATGAGACTTTTTCAAGTGTGTGTTGCCACGTCAGAGGCCTACAGGCGGCTTTATAACTCAGACACCAGGTGTAAACCAACCACACAAAAGGAAGAAGAACATAGTACATGATAGTATTTTCCTCTCAGTTACTTAACAACCAATACTAAAATTGTTATTATGTGTTTCAGAGGTCAGGCGAATTAAGAAGATGTTATTAATTTAAAACTACGTAATGTACTTCTTAAATAATGTATTAAATGATGTCACATATTTTATAACGTTTTTACCATACTTTATTTACGCTGACATAAATGGAAATTAATAGCGTTTATTTCAAAAACAGTTTCCCATATTTCCGTGAAGGACAAATCTTGTACGATCCACTCTCATGGCGCGTGTTATCAACAAAAAAGAAATAATTGAATGTCGCACTTTTTACTCGGTTTCCTGAATTGATTTACGATCGAGTAAAGGAATATATAAACTAACATAAACACAATGATTATAGTGGTGTTTATAACAACAAGCGTCATTTTATCGCTCTCAAACTACGCAAAAAGGCGTAAGTGGTTTGGTTGTCGGTCCCTCGGGAACATTCTCTAAGGCGTGCTGCTAACATGACCACTGGTTACTGACAGTGGTTATTAAATAACAAAAACACAACAAATCATAAAATTCAACTATTTTATAAAAAAAAATACTCGAAACCATTTTGATCTTGACAAAGTGTTTATTAAAATTACTAACTTCATCATCATCATTTCCTCGCGGAATCATGCCTGCTACGTATAGGCCTCCCCTTTTCTATATCTTGTGTGTCTCTTATCCAACTGCCTCCAGTGAACCTATGTCATCAACCCAACGCCCTCTTGCTCGGTAACTTACTTATTTCCTATTAAATGAATGAAACAAATACGGAACGTTTCATGAAATTAAAATAAATTGGTTCGTATACTTCACCCGTTATTCGAGTCTCAATCTTAAAGTCCAGTTCCCTTGCTTGCAGCCGGCCTATCACATACTGTGTACCATTAGTCCACTGATGAGTATGCTCACGGTTTGTGGAAACACGTCTTCCGGGAAATGTGACGCAACGCCGGTCGAGCTGGCCATCACAGACCACTGCAACTCTGTAGGGAAAATCATAACCTAGGTCAGAGGATGAGGACATCGGATTTATTATAAGTGATACACTATATAATTATAAACTGCAAGAGAGGATAGTACAACTAATATCCTCTCTTGCAGTTTAACTGTACCCGCCAATATCTGTAATTAGATATCTGTAATAATATACATACATTGGCGATTAACGAGAAGGGGATACAAACACTGTTTTCAAAGTTGGCTGTCTCAGCAAAATCTTTTTCATTGAATTTTGAGTATTTCAACAACCCTGCTATACTGAAACGTACGGTATTAAGAGCTAAAAATCGTGTCTCTGATTGAAATCGATTGTACAAAAGTCTGCAAGTACGAATTAAGCTGTAGGTGTTACCTACAGCTTAATTCGTGAAGGTGTCCATTATGTATTTGTCTCGATAATTTAATACTATGTTCTACATTGTTGAATTGGGTAATAACCTGTAATGACAATTGTATGTAATCTGAATAAATAAATAAAATAAATAATTAGTAAGGTGATCTTAAATAATCCCTTACTATGTATTCTCTTGGGCGTTACAGTGTAATTACAGACTGGACATTCCTCTCATAACATAGTTTATTTATGAGCACTGCTCAGTAGTCGTAGACACTCGTAGATTTGTCACACAATGCCTGAAACGCTTAAACAAGTGCCTCGCTCATTAGCGAACAATAAAAACTATTCCACCGTTGTTATTATACCGCCGCTATGGTCCGCGTTATGTAACCCATTGTGCAATGTATTACAGACGTTTGCGTTTTATGACAGATACCTATAAACTGACGTGTTAGCAACAATAGCGAACGGTTGCGGTATTGTCGATCTTTATTTATGCTTCTAACTAACTGCTTTTATGTATTGTACCTATATCTCGTAACATTGTTATAAGTCCTTACAAAATACTGCTTTATTCTTATCTTTAATAATTCATCAGAGATTAAATCTTCCAATAATTAATCATTTCAAAATTAAATCGTTGTTATCTCTTTATATTTGGAGTTTATTATGATTCGCAGACAATGGCGGGAAAACACTCACGTTACCTCTCACATAATTTGTAAAGTATTGTACGTTTTTTGTTGTATAAACTTATCACGGTACCTCTGGGTAGTAGTTATCAAAACAATTTTGTATTATATAATGTTATTTATATTTTTCAGTGCATTGTTACTTAGGCACTGTTAGTACTTTTTCAAATGGTATAATAGTATTTTTAATGTGTTTTCGATATTTCCAGGTCGATTCGACGCCTAGACGATTAGTGAGTTTGGTCTGCTTTCGATTTACTTACATTAATCTGGTATAAGAACGAATGATCCGCTTTACTAATGTAATGTGGCTACGCTGACTTTGGTAGTCAGCGTAGCCACATTACATTAGTAGGTAACTAGCTTAACCAATTCAAGCACTGTCACTGCTGTAGGGATGTAAGAGTATATACATATATGTACATCTTGATCTAAAACACATAGGATATTTTTTCCATTTATTATTATAATCATACGATCACAAACAAACAGGTCTTTGAGCCGCACTAACATGTAAGGCTTTCAATAGTAATGCTTGTTGTGTACGCGCCTTTATTAGTGCCTGACAAAGGTTGTATTGTTCGCGATATCATCTTCGTAACTAACCTCAGATCGGAGGAAGCGCTTTGTGTCGCTATCTGACGTGCGATCTCCTAGGCCCTCGCCCCTCGTCCTGCTGACTCATGTGACGGACATTTTCATATAAAGACCATATAAATTCGTGATATGGTTCTAGAGATGAATAGGCCTCGCGCTCCATATTATAGCTAGACTGAAAACTTAAGCTTTGTGTTTTTGTACAGAACTTGAATAGAGGACACAATAGTGATTCTGCTAACCCAATTACAAATATTTTTCCCGCAGTCAAACAAACACTCGGCAGTTAATTCAAATTCAAATTCAAAATTCAAAAATTCTTTATTGTTGAAGGAAAACTTACATTAAGTGTCACATAGTACACTAGCCTCCACACTAGGATTCCCTGTGTTGTGGAAGCAAGTGTAATCTCTTCCGCCAAGTTAGAACAATACAAAAAAAGGAAAAACTTAAAATTAGTGAAGTAGTTAATAACTAAAAGTACGAAATCGGTTTTACGGAACTAAAAAGAAAGTGTGTATGTGTTGTGTGGTGTGAAAACTGAAATGCTTTACCACAGATTTCCGACTGGTACATGCTATTCCACGGTACATTCCTACCTGCTGATCAGAAACATGGTCTGTTCAAGTTATTTTTATTGTGTATTTGGTTTCTATTATTAACGCCTACAATCGCTAGTTAGGTAGCAGATAGATATTAACCATCACCTGCATTAAAGTAACTCTATTGCGATTGTGCGAGAGAGACGGTGGCATACCCAGGGGAAGCGGCATCTCTCTCCCACAGATGGAAGACTTACATTAACAGGCGGTTGTAAGCTCCTAGTATCGGATGCCGAGCATGAGTGATTGCTTGCATGTCAAGTGGGCAAGCATCACGGTCCACATCGCGCTGTGGGCGACGCCGGCGCGTGGCGGACACACGGGCGGTCGCGCACCATCGCGCCCTCGCCGGAGAACTGGAGGCAACCGCTGATTATGCTCTGGAATATCATACATCGTACAGAAACAATGTTGAAAACTTAATAGAAGATTAAATATGTTTTTAGTTTAAATGTCTTTAATATAATCGGTATTCTTACTATCGATAGAGAAAGGATGCGATTGCTACACGACCACCTATTTTTCTTTTTCTTCTTTCCTTAGTTAATCTCCTTATATATAAAATCTTCTTTTACTGCTTCGTACTCTCATCAGATAAACGCATTATTTAGATATGTAGGAAAAGGTTGGGGTTTTCCTTTTATTAATATAACTTCCAATCTCAGTTCTCACAAATTCACGTTAAATAACAATAAAAATTCCATAACCATCAGACCAGACTACTAAACAATCTAATCGCCAAATTGACTGGCATTAGCTTTGATCAGTATGTATATTTGCAGTTAATTGAATAACAAGCCGGTTTGCCCCGGTGGGTAAACAAAGCAAATTGCAGCGATACGGCAAAAAGTAAATAACGCAACAATAATATAATGTTTTACCTCGAAAGTGCAATGCTAACTAATTTACCTTAATGCATGTTTATGCTGACCGAGTAAGCCTGCGTGGTATTACCTGCCTACAAATGTGCTGTGGATGGAGTGCTAATGAGACCGCTTCATTAGTGTTGAGGTCGCAAACGTGACTGCGGGGATCGCGTTTCAACTGTATCGTGCCTGGGGGCTCTCCCCTGCTCTAGTGCTAGGCAAATAATAATAACATGTGATGGTATAGGATTACTTACAGGATAGGGTAAATGGTGCAGTAAATAGCACAGACGGTCTGAAAATATCTCTTATTAATTTATTTTTGAAGTAATACTCCATATTAATATCTAATATCCTATGAAACCCTGGAATGTGAAAATTCATTTCGATAAGAAAACGTGCGTAGGCATCCCTTGCGGTGTTTAATAAAAAAAATAACCCTAGCGTACTCTGCGGCATACTTTATCTCTGAAATGGCATTTCATAAAGTCAAGGTTACACCAATCATTCTCAAACGTCACTCGAGTCGAGTGCTACCCCATATGCGAAGCAGAGCGCACAGACAAGGGAGCGCACACAAAGCGGGCTCTGACCCAGTGCGCGACTAGTGGAAATAGAACGGTAGCCGGCTGGCCGTGCGCCCGTGACACAAATACCTACTTGAACAATATCGATTGCGCGCCGCATCACTCTAAATATTACATTAATTCATTTGCTATGAGTAACGTATACCTCAAAATTACTAGTTCACGTTTCTGACTTAAGGCCTTCCGTGCCTTATTTCAAGCTCAGTAGTTCTACGACTGTGGTCGTGAGCGTAGTAGCTATTTCCTATCGTGGTGTCGGACGATAAGAAATGGCTAAATTGCTTACTCAGTGGTCACACTCAGAGTATATGCATACCACATTTAATTTTTTTTTAAACAACTCCCGCTTTAAGGAATTTAATCCTTGTCTTGAATTTTCACAGACATTCAATTCATTTGCTCGCAATCCCAGACTCAGAACAAGCATGCGGGGATCGAACCCGCGACACGTCGCGCACCGTAGTAATTGGCGTGGTGACATATACCACTCGGCTATCCGTGCAGTCAAGGGATAGTTTATTACTGTTCTCCTTACTTCTCTTATTCCATAAATGAAGAAACTCGAAACATGTCTAGTTCTGCCGTCCTACGGTTACTTAATGTTACGTAACTTCTAGTGTTCAATACACTAGGGACGCTTAACTGCGACTAATATTTACCTTCTTCTATTTGAAGAACTTACCTTATTCTTTTGAATTTAAGGTACGTTCATATTAAGTACATAGTTCAATAGGTGATATTTTACACCGTCTTTATGGAACCACGTTGGGTGCGCTCGCACACGATTTACTTACATACATTGTACATTAATATTCCGATGCGATATGAACATGAAAATGGCTGGATATGATGATTAAGTAAGTATAGGTACCTACTTAGTTAATTAATTACCTACTGTACACTGGTCATAACGTTACTACACGGCACATGTTTTACATGATACTATCTCGCCCCTTAATGTGCATTGCAATTACATAGCCTGTGTGCGAATATTCTTTGATTGTTATAATTTGTAAAATTAAATTAATATGGTTAGTAAAACAAAAAAACAGTTGCAATTATCTGGTGTCTGAGTATGATTCTTTATTTTTATTAACTTGTAATTAAGTTGCATTTTGCTTTGGTAATATCTTCATTTGTGTACTTGTGGGCATTTTTCAAATCTTTTGACCACTGCCATTTTGTAATGTCCACTGACTTATAAATGCTCTAATTTAAGAACTATTTATCGGAATGTCATATTTTATGTGGCAATCAATAGCTAATTTTACTACGATAAACTTAAAATTGAAACATGGTTCAAAATAAAATCATAACTTTAATAAAAAACTAAAAATGTAATTACATATACCCCAATTTCACGGTGTCCCATGCATACCTTACTGACTTTAAGATGTTATAATACCAAATATTCTTATCATACTCATGATAAAAATCACTTGATTTATAGTAAAACATGATGAAAATTACATTTATTAATGTTTTTATCTACTTTTCATATCAAAATAAGCAAATAATTCAATTTTAATGTTGTCCACGGATTTTGAGTATACCGGAATTCCCAGTAAGTAACGACGATTTTAGTCAAGTTATTAGTCGAAAAAATAGTATATTTGATACTTTTTGATGTGGTAATCGTTCTTTGACCCTGACAGCTTGTTGACATCGTTTGATTGTCTCCGTTGTAGACCTCTAAGTTTGAATTATCACCGTTACTTAGTTTTCAAAGCAGTGTTGTACAAAAATGTTTTCCGATTAGTACAGTGATTTTGATAGGTAAGTAATTATTATTATAACATGAATTTTGTTTGACGGTTTGCACCAAATATTTGAAAATAACTTAAGTTTATTAGAATCATAAGTTTTTGTGGTTTTATATGGAATATTGACATGTGATGTCATAAAAAATGTTTTCGTAACGTCACGTTAGTAACGTTACATATAGCCGGAAAAAAAATTGTTACTAACTGGAATTATAAAGCCGAGTTCCTAGTAGACTAAAAAGATTTACAATATGCGCAATTTATTTCGCACAACTGTATTTGTGCGAAATAAATGTTTATTTTCCAAAAAAAAAAAAAATATCAAAATCGTTTCATAAACGACGAAGTTATCCGCGAACAAACATAAAAAAAGCATATACTGTACGGTCGAATTTAGAAACCTCCTCCTTTTTGAAGCCGGTTAAAAAGAAAGGAAAATATTGCCTATATTACCAGTTAAAAATGTTGATATCTGTGATTTGAATTATGACTGATTATAATCATTTTAGAAGTGGTTTTTAATTTCATATAAAAGTTAATTATTGTAACCGCAACTTTATGTTCCTGTTAGTAACTAAGATTTCCTGTAAGTAATTTGTCGAAGTCTGAGTATGTTAAGAAAAAGTTATTTTTCGTGCTAATTTTATAAGATAATTATTAATGTAACAACTAAATATTGTTTATTGAAATACGTTTTATCTGTTTTTTTAACCAGTTGGTTTTTATACCTTGTATCTTTTTTATAAAAGAGAATGTTTTGAGGACATTGTGAAATAATTGTTATCTAGTGGAAGTATTTTCATTAATAATTGTGGAGATTTGCTTACAATAGTGTTCGTTTGCTATTGTAATAAAAGTTTTCAGTTACAAGTTTAATATAAATAAAAATAAAATTCATAACACACTGGCTTTTATTTAAAAATATATATTTTAAAAGTTACTAATTGGAACTACTTTTGTCCAGAGTGCTCCATACAAACTCATTTTCTTACTTAACTGTTCGTATTTTTTTTTAAAAATTGGTGTTTTCGAAAAGTTTATTTATTAAGCTAACTAAAAATAAATAAAAATAAACAAAATAATTTTGAAATTCCGGTAATTTTCCGGTTCCGTAACGGACAACTTTTTTGAAAAATGCCCTTGTACGAATACTTAGCTGTGCTGCGGTCAACAGTTCGACATAATAATATCAACTCCCAATAAATGTGCGTCGTGGTGTGGGTTCAAACCAATCACGACAAACGACGCGACAAATATATGTAGGTACATAATTATGTATATAGACGAATTAACGGTTTGATGTAAATGTACTAGCTTTAATTAAGTAGGCACGAGGTTTGATTTTGTAAGTTTGACAAACCCTTACGAAGCGGGAATAATGGCAAGACATCACGAAGTTTTTTTCAACGGAGGCCTAAAGATGCCCACTAATGCGGGATTTCTGATGGCTGATTGGGCAATAGGTATATATATAATTAAAGATTCAAAAACTTTCTTTATGATTTTCATTGATATCAAAATATCATTAATGAAAAGCAGCGGCACGGTAACAACGATGAGTGACATTGTGCTCCCTAGATGGCGTTGAAAATGAGGTTGAATTCCTACCGAATGTAATATCGATCATTGAAATATGAAAAACTACAACCAATCTCTTTTTTGATACTAAACAGAAATTGTCTTAATGCATCTAAAATATCCATATCTATACAGAACAGACGGTCGCCTTCGTGCACAGCCGCATGTGACGCTCACACGTGCCCGTTGCGGTTTGCGGGAGCGTCAGCTGGACCTAGTATTAGGTTTAAGGAAGCTATTGTTGACTGCTTATCCTTTGGATGGTTGAACTCATCTTAAGGATCTTAAAACATAACATATAGCCGAAAGTACACCTTGAGATACAACAACAATAAGTACAACAAATAAACATTGATGCTTCATAATCAAATGATGTTCTTTCTATTATTATTTTTTATATGTATAACCGGCTAGCGGCTTGCCGCGGAGTATTATTACCACCTTTTTTGTATCCCAGAGAAAATTCTAATGAACAACAGGACTATAATTCGTTCGGGGGTCGACGGGGCCTCTCACCGGCTAAAACCACCGTAGCTTCCTTATCTGCCTGGGGTACGGGACTCACTGACTCAATCACAAATTATTTTATACATCATTCTTTGGTCCCAAGAAAAAATCTGTTATCTGTGGAAGACTTAAGTACAAAAACGGTGATAAACACTTTTTTGCACACAACAAAAATAGTAAGTTCAATCACAAAATAGCTACCAAAAAAATCGAATTGGTCTTCGAAATCCCTAACTACTTTGTTATTAAGACCAAAAATTGGTTTGACCAAAGATTGTAATTAATACGCGCAATAAATTCGTGTTTTTATTCCGATAGCACCGACAGTGAATGGACGTAAACGCGGGTCTGACACATACTTGCTCCTATCTCAATTATTCTCAATCCCCATTAACAGGCCTGTCAGTTAGACGTTCGAGTGGACGTCGATCAGAGTACTGGTACATTTTTTTCTCGTATAAATGGATAATGAGAAACCTAGCTAACCATTGCCAACTGTATCATCACAGTTCAATTGAGATCATTTTAGTGCTCAGAGGATCTTTTGTTACATGGACAAAATCGGAACTAATGTCGTCATATTATAAAATCCACTTTCGACAGTTCAGTTGATACGGTTGAGAGTATGCACACCAGCGCCCTCATGGTAATGTCATCCATGCGCCAAAAGATCCTTGTGGCTCCTTGTATGAAGAGTTTCAATAAGTATAAGAGTTAGACTAGAGAAGTTTAGACCAGCTCGAAACTACCAAGTACCAAGGTGCGATTTTACCTTTTGAAGTCTATGGTACTTATAGAATAGACTCGATGCGTCAACTAGAGGTGAGGAGGTATCCTCCAAGAGCAGGTGTACCCATAGGGTGCTCCAGCATGTGCGACAGTTTTATCTAAGATTGAGATATACTGTAACTTTGTGTGCAAAATTTTTCCAAACCTTGTATCATGTATAACTAAGTTGGGTGTAAGTATTTTGTTTACTGTTGTATTAAAAATCAGGGTTTAAAGAAAACTAAGTTTCAAATTTTTTTGGTGTTTTTTATTTTACGCTTATATTACTTAACAGGAAGGTCTAGATCCTGGAAGGATACAACATCTGAAACAAAAAGAAAAAAGTTTTAATGTCATGGTAGAGGATCATTTCTGTCGTTCTGTGAAGAGATTAAGGTTATCAGCAAAATATTGACCACATTTATTTCAGGTTTCAAATGTCTTACCATCATTTAACAGAAATAAACTTTTATATGACAGTTTCTATACAGAATCTACAGAGCTTATGCGTTAGCTTGGTTATACTGCCATAACACCATGCTGTTTGGTGCTTGTAGTGATCACCTTATTGTCAAAATTATGCAGTAGACTGGCCGAAGTGTATCAGGAATACTCGTAATTTGTTGTCATTGTCATTTCTACTATGATATTCTAGTGTATAGGTGTGTGAGTACTGACCACGCGTATCCTGTGTCCCATGGCCTGCGCGGGCAGGTTGGTGCGGAAGCGCGCGCGCACGCCGCCGGAGCTGCCGTGCGCGCGGGTGACCTTGCCCCAGATGGCGCGCAGCTTGGTCTTCTTGCCGCGCGGCCCGCCGGCGATGGGCGTGCGCTTCTTGGCGCGGTACACGTACACGCAACGCTTGCCGGCGTAGAACTCGGCGTCGTCGCGACTGCGGGCGCCTTCGATCTGGAAATTGCAGTCAATTGGTTAATATTTTGTACAAAATACTAATAGAAGATTTGAGGTTTGTTTTATATTTATCAGTTGGTATGTTGACCACATAGTGAATTCAGGTTTCAAATGTCATAGGCATCATTTAAAGTCAGGACACTATCTCAGGTAACAGTTAAAATAGTTATAAGAAACAGCTAGACTTGATTCTTTTTTAGGGTTCTGTACCCAAGGGGTAAAACAGAACCCTATTACTAAGCCTCCGCTGTCTGTATCTCAGAAATCGTAATAGCTAGAAAGTTGAAACATTCACAAATGACGAATTTCTGTTGCCTTACATGATAGTATGGAACCCTGCATGTGCGAGTCTAACTCGCACTTGGCCGAATATTTATTGATATAAAATGTTTACTACTTAGATTTACTATTATGATGATACAACTAAATGTGGTTTTCAAAACTAAAACTTATGAGCGAACCCAATGCAAAAAGCATAGTAAGATATACATTTTGAGAATCCATTTCTTTAATTCACATAAATATCTATTTCGACACATAATCCTTACAGCATATAACTTGGTCACAGAAAGGTGCACCCTAACAAACTATGTAAACTTCATTAGAAGTCTTACTCAACTACTATACCGAATCAAAAATGCAATGCAATATTTTTCAACTAGCTCCTTCATGTATGAATGTTGGGTATAGCTATAACACTGTTACCATCCTGCAGGGAAAGTGGGATAAAAATAGTATTGTTAACCTTTTAACCGCCCGACTTCAGAACAGTTGGCGTGTCCCTAGCGCCCGGCACAGTGAATCGAAAATTAAATACCTAAAAGAAAGAGGGATGTGCAATACTTAACTTTGCGATGTCGATATTTCGTTTTAATAACGACATTCGCATTTGCGAGCGTGGTTAACTAACAACTACATCTCACCAAGCTAAGTTTGCACCTCGCGTCGTTTACATCACACTGAGGCTTAGGTACGGGCTGTAAAAAAGGATTCGCTATGACTTTAACTATGACTTTGTTAGATTTTACTTTGCATTTGTTGTTTTTAACATTATATTATATGTAGGTACACGGGTACATGCCGCATTCCAGCGAGGTGTAAACTTAGCTTGGTGGAGATATAGGTACCTACCAACTTGAATACTACTTAGGTACCTTACGAAATTATTCGACATTTTTCGCAAGCCAGTAAAACAAAAAGTGTTTAAAAATTTGAACGATTTATTAATTATTAATATAACGAGAAATATTTTGATTTATGTTTATTTTTGTATCGGTAAATCTGAGCATATGTCCCGTCCCTCATGTCGGATTTTGTCGTCATGGGCGTTGCACATCAATACAATTTTCTAAAAATAATGTTAGTAATTCATCAAACTTTGAACATTATTTGTAGGAGTTCTAATTAAGAGACTAAAGTGTATTAAACTGTAAATGATTACTTAGTTGACTATTTGCCTAATATAAACATATTTTTGATAGAATACAGCGTAAATAAATAAAAAAGCTGATTAAACGAGCAGTGATATTTTGGTCGTAAATATACGACTCTGGCGAAATGGGCCCGAAAATATTTGTCGGATTAATCCGACGTAGGCGGTTAATAGGTTAATTCGAGTTGTCAGCAAAATTTGCATTCAGTCTTTATTTAGCATAATTTGGTGTCTCCTTAGATTCATCCATTTTCAAAAGACAAATATACAAATATGATGTGACACAAATATCACTAGGATACTGCAGTGGCTAACACCTTCACTAGGAGGAGTTTCTAACTAAAAATTAGTCTGAAATAGTCCTAAAATTAGTCTCAATAAGGTCTGATCCTAAGCAATCTTTGGTTAGTGCAAGTTTAAGTATAACATTATTTGAATTAAACCACTTGCAAAACGACAGTTCGACCACTAGCAGTATCACAAAGTCTGACTAATTAGTATCGCCACTCTAGAGCACACATTAGTTTATGTTATGGTTTAAGGTTAGGTTAAACTAAACAAACCATATATATCAATCATTTGATAATAGTAGTTCAAATCCTAAACTGAAAACTAATTATTGACAAAAGTGTAGTATTATCTGCCAGTTACCTCATGGAAGTCAATTTTATTTGAATACAATAACAATTACAGTAATGCTTACCTTCAGGAGGGCTGTGTTCTCGTGCTGGTTTCGCAGACCACGCTTGTATCCTGTGAATACGGCCTTGGCGTACAGCCTGCCGTGGCGGGGCTTAGACGATACTTTGCGCACCGCCTTTGGGGGCTCCGCAGGTGCCGCAGGGGCAGCCTTGGCAGCTTTTTCTTTAGGCGCCTTGGTCTTGGGCGCTTTCGCCTTAGGCGCTGTCGATGGGGCTGCGTCAGCCATTCCTAAAAACACCAAAGTAACCAAATTGTATACAACCACGAACTTTACAGTAAGATAGGTTAAGTTGACAACCGACACCAATCTCGATTTATCTTCGTCATTAAAACAAATCTAACTTTTTTACGTGCACTGGTCATTACATCCATTATTAAATGATTACAATTTACTAATATTTTTCGATAATACTGCAAATTATGAGAAATTTGTAAGAAATTTTAGCACACCAACCGTTTGTTATTTTCCTTTGGAAATGAAAGAACGGGTACCGGAGTTGCCAGCATCTACCTTAATTATAACAAACCTCTGTCATTATTTCAACTATATTAAATTAAACAATTTGGTGCACTTATAATTGAGGCATAAAAATACGAAGTAAAAAGCAAATAAATTATCAGAAACAAAATAGTATACGTACAATTTAGAAATAAAATACTTACTTTTTGTAGCTTAATCACAAAATATTGATCGAAATGTAGATACTACCACTGGCAACACCGGAAAATATAAACGTCCAGAAACTATTTGTTCAATGAAAACACTGATTTTTTTTAATATTTATCGAAAATAACTTGTTCTGAAACAAGCATTTTTATAATCATAAAAACGCTCTTTTTATCTTTACTAAAATAATAGGTGATAAATGATCAATGAATAGCTTTTACGAGATATAATTTTCACATAATGGCAACTACTTAAACTAGTTGTCTAATCTCGTTGTCTGATTTGGACCAATCAGAAAAAACCACGAAAAGAGACGAACGAAAGATGGATTGTGGCTCTGTCAAATAATTATTTTGTATTGAAATTGAATTGTTGTGAATTAGCCATAAAGACTGCTGTAATTAAATTATAGATTAATAATGGACTACTTAGTAAATATCAATTGGAACAAAGTCACACCATGCCTTGTCTTATTAGTGCTAGAAGTGATGTTAGAATGTGTGTATTTTTATGGATTTAACCTGCATGATTTATGATATTATAGTTGTTTTTTGTGTGAAAGTACGTGTTTAGAGTTGTTGGTGTGTAGTTTCAGAGTCTGCGACACCGGCGGAGGTAAACAAACACCTAGACTTGGGTCGTGACTTCCTGGCTAGAGGACAGCTCTCTGATGCTCTGACCCACTATCATGCAGCCGTTGGTAAGTGTCTGGCTATCTGCCTTTGTCCATTCATAAGACTGTATGTATTGAGGTACCCGGTGTCACTACGTCAGTTTTGATGTGAGAAAGAATTGTAAGTAACTGTAAATAGTATCTTTTTATTTTCTGTGTTTAAGTTAAAATTCAATAACAAACTCTGGACTAGAGAGAATTTTATTTTATCTTTGATAATATCAATAAGATTAGATTTGCGTATTCTTCTATGAATGATAATGTTAAATTGATTTCTGGTCATTTTTATGTCTCATTATTTCCATCTACTGTATTTAACAAAATCCTGATTAGATCTATTACACTTTCTTCTCACAAGTAGCAGGCACTACAAATAGATACACCTGCTATTGTATTGTACAAATAACTGACATCTTGGCAAGTACTTGTGTAGTGTAATCATCTAGCATTATTATAATATGTGGCATTCTATACAGAGGGAGACCCAAACAACTACCTCACATACTTCAAGCGTGGTACAGTGTACTATGCACTTGGGAAGGCCAAGTTTGCACTACAAGATTTTAGTAAGGTAAGTTTTTCATTCACCTTGTATCATTGTATTTAGAGCATTACATTATTTTAGCGTGACATTGAGGCCAGAAAAAAAAGTCTGTAATACCTTTTGAACAGATATTTTAATTAAAATTCTGTGACAACTGTAATTTAATTATTCATTATTAATTCGGTTTTATTTGTATGCTGGTTTACTTTTACATACTCTATTAACAATGTGGATTTTTATACATAATTTAATTGCCAGTTTATGCCATGGTAAAGTACTTAAATGTGTTTAATTACAATTATCCTTATCTTCAGCTAAACAACCTTAAGAGCACAAAACAGCCAACCTTTATAGCAAGTCACACATCAATTTAAATGTAGATGATACAGATTTCCATTGTTAAATGAGACTAATCTTGGAATGCTGTTTTAGGTATTGGAGATAAAGTCTGACTTCACAGCGGCCCGGCTACACCGTGCCAATGTGTACCTGAAACTGGCGCAGTACGCAGACGCCAAAGAGGATTACCTACAAGTTGTGAGTATCTTATCTGTAGGTTACAGGTCATCTCAGATCTTCACAATGTGTTTGTTACATACATCTGAATATTTTGACAATGTAATGTAACTTATGTTTTATCTTTTTCTTTTTGATTTATCTTTGGTTATTCTTGTTATGAAAAATAGTTAAATAGCCTATGTTCAAACATTTATTACTAGAGTGTGGGTGGATATGAACTGATAAGATTGCAAGTATGTATATTATTATTTATATTGGTGCTTCACATGCCATTGATTAAATAATGATATCAGCAATATAGGAAATATTTGCTTTTAAATGAATATTGAATCTTTGAAATAATGAATAACCAATTTAGTTTTCGGTATGTTTGTAGGTAATCCATTTCAATTGCGAGTTACTTTGCCATGATATTAAATAGTATTATCAGAGAGTCGTAACTCTCGCCTGAGTGAGTTCACGACACAAAGCTAATTCCGTGTGTATAGCATTTTATCAAACTACGTCTACTTGAAGGCGAGTCTAAAAGTTAAACAATAATATTGTAATTGAGATTGCATGTCGGCTGACGTGGTCGGCCGCTGTAGGCACGGGGTGTCGGGTGCTGGTGCTGCGGCGTGGCGAATGGAACTTGTTCAAATATTAATGTTGCGAGGTCGCGCCTCGCCGTGCTGTGTGACGCCACTCATAACAAACAATCTACCTCATCTTCTAACTTTGCTATTGAATGTTAACAAATCAAGGCAGGCAGTCAGACTCTAAATACTTCAGACCATCAGTTTTAGACACTTTAAATTACGACATCCTTACAGTACATTACTTATTATTATTGGAATCCAATAAGAAATATTGAGATGAAGGTGTTGCGGCCACCTATAAAAAATGAAATTAGTCTATGTGTTATATCATAAAATTATATTAGACCAATTACTACATAAGTCTTTCATATCGCATTACTCTGATAAAGAAAAACAAGTATATACATCAAGTAAATGAAATGCGTCACACTTATTATGTTAGAATAGAATAGAAAAACATTTTTATTTTTAAGAATATGTTACAGGAAAGTTTTTATACAAAATTTTTGTTCCATACTGTTCTGCCGTTTCCGGCGTACAAATATTTGAGAAATATATTATAAGCTATACCTAAACTAATAATAAAACAAAATCAATATCAACAGTTACAAATAAACCGAATGCAAAACATAACATTTCAATAAACTACTACTAAAGAGCTACAAGAAATTACACACAACAAAGCAAAAGATTATACAAAACAACTTATAATTTTAAAATTTCTAGTCTTAGGAAATCACTTATGGAATATAAATAAACATTAATTGCTTAATTCCGTGTGGTGTCTGGATATAAAGAATAGCACCACCTCATATCCTCCACTGGGTGTCGTAAAAGGCGACTAATGGACCTTAAGACCCAGTGCACTGTACCAAGCACCTTGGGTCACCCGAATGGTGGCGGGTAAACAACCAACAATCGCATTCCCAAAGAGGGTTAGTGTCAGGCAGGCGGCCGACTATAAAACCATAGCCAAAACTTTAAGCAACATGTCTAGAAGACGTGTTGCGCCGACCCCATGTAAAAATTGGGAAAAGGGCAGGAGAATGATGAATGATTTGCTTAATAGGAATTTAAATAAGTTATTTAAAAAAATAAATAAATTAAAAAAAATAAAAAACCCGACTGCATAAAAAACACTTTAAATAAAAACTGAAAAGTAAAAAACAAGCTTAGTCTAAAAGTGTAGATAGCAATGCTATTACCACAAAATTAAATAATTTCATAATCAATACACAAAAAATAATAATCTTATGCGAAACATAATTGAGTGTAACAGTCGGGACCCATATTGAATGATTTTAGTCTAGTTTATTTAATGGACCCCGACTGTTACACTCAATTATGTAAGAATATTATGCTCATACATACATACATACATACATACAAGATACGCGCGAAAAACATAACCCTTCCTTGGCAGTCGGGTAAAAAATACCAATGTTCATTTCTTAAAAAATTGCAGGTAATTTATTATAATGTGTATCGCCATACAAAACTATACAAAACATGTTTTTTTAAATATAATTGTATTTTTTGTTGGGGAATCTTCAATTAAATTTTTGTCGACTATCTCTTACAACATTAGTATTGTTTTCAAACAATGTATGGTTTATATAGGTTGATAGACTTAGCGTTACAGGTTCTTTTCATATGCAAGGAACTGCTATGCCATGAGGTTTCAACAACAAACAATATTTTTATTGTTTTAGTAATTCTTTTGTTTAATTAGATTTATTAATGTTTGTGCAGTTGCACTGACATTTTATATAACTTATAGTTACTTATTGTACGTGATCTATCGCTTTGTCAACATGGGCTCCTGACCTTGTGTTAAAAATGTTATTGTACACTGTCTATTGGAACTAAGTATTTTAATAGTTTGCTCTAATGTAGAAAGAAGTTAGAACATATGGGGTGACTGTAATGCGTTCATAATTGATTAACTAGCGAAAAGCAATTTAGGTTGATGTTTATCCATTGATAGATTTGATATGGCAAATTTTTCGCGTAGACCTATTCTAAAAATTAGATTAAAATAAAATTACACTACAAATAATATCTGAAACTGAAAAAGACATTGGATATTTGATGATCAGATTTTAGATTTGTTGGTTAAAAAAAGTTTTTATTTTCAACCCTGCCAGGATTCTCACAATCCATAAGTGATAGTGTGAGAACTGTAAAGTAGTCGGTTAAGAACTCACGCATGCGCAGAGCAACGACCCACGAGTCGCCGCCAGCATGTGAATAGTCCTCACTTGCTACTACGGTACACCGCACTAATGACGCGGGACCGTGGCCAACTCATGCCTCGCACATTTCATGCACATTTCACGATACTTAGGCATAGACTTATTGTATGTCAATATTATGCTATTGAATATACATTAAAGTTAATTTTAAATTCAATATTTTAAGTTAAGTTACACAATTTTAATTCGTTTATAAACAATGATTCGTATATTAGTAAGATCAGAGTTTCGTTCTGATTAATGATATAAGAACAACTACAAATATATGCCAGAATCTACAAGACTGTACTGCAATATGTGACTAAATCATTAAATTATTGATGTTCAACTTCAAATTCCACGTTTCAAAGAAATAAGAAATCATTTACCTTATTTTTCTGACGGTTAGCGTTAAATTTATTAATAGCTAGTTATTAGTGATAACTAATTACGTAGACAAAACCACGTAATGTAACTTGAACAATTAGATAACACTGGCGTGGCGTGAAGGGAATAGTTGTGTCTGTAATGATGTAAATATCGGAAACAGTTCAGTGATGGGCTGATAACAACCGGACGATTATATCGATGGAATGTCACATGTTCATTAATACCTACAAGTGTGAATTGTTTGCTGTATTATTTTAGAAAAGTATTTTTTAAAGTTATTTAGGCTAAGCTTTTTATGGTGCCTGCTGATAAATACGAAACGTCAGGTTGTGATACTATTAACATAACTTAGATTAAACTAGCTGGTGCTCGCGCGAATGACGGTTATAGCTACTAACACATTATCTTCTTCTGACGTAGACGCATCAAAGTTGATCTAACCGTTTGAGCGTGAACCAGTAATAAACATCCATTCCATTCATCTTATCTCAAACTTCGAGTTACCTGCCGGTTTAGTGCTTGTAAGGTCAGTAAAACAGTAATTCATTGAATTCGATTGAGTACAGTTCGTTTAAAAATCTTAATGCGTTAATCGACTATTGATACTGACCGTACAAGCTTAACAATAATGCAATGGTATATTGGAGTATGTGAACGTCAATGAGTGTGTGTGTGTGTTTTGCAGACGTACGCAGAGCCGCACAACGAGGAGGCTCTGAGTCAGTACCACCGCATCGACGAGTACGCGTCCGAGCTGCGGCTGGCGGAGGCCTACTACCGCGGGGACGACCACCGCGCCGCCGCCGACACCGCCTCGCGCCTGCTCGAGGTGTCGCCCTGGGCCGCCGGCCTCAGGCAGCTGCGCGCCGAGTGCTACATCGCCATGGTGAGACCATAGCTTATAGATAACCATCTAGCATTTTTTTCGTGGATAGTCATCAAATGACCCCTGCGCTGTGGGTGCAGCGGGAGTGTCAGACTTTTACTGACTAAAACTCGTTATGTTCCTTCTGGAGCCTTTTGAGTGCCAGTGTCGTGGTAACAACTCTTACGAACCAACCCCGGCAGAAAAGTGTAGTGTAGAGTAGTAGACAAAAGTGATCGGATTATATTAGGTCTACCTATTAGCACATTGCCCCCGCCAAATAGAAGCATAGGTAAATCTATTTTCACTCTAGTTACTGACGCGATAAACTTGCCGGTAGAAGTGATGTGATAACTTTTACTACAGTGCGGGTGTAATTATATTTTTTGTCTTTTTCAACCTCACTCCCCATACAAGAAAAAAAAATTGCCAAACACTAAGAAAACAGTTGTAAAACACAATGTCCCTTTTTCTTGTAACCCAATGGAAATCCTCATGGACTGCCCTCGTCAGGGGGTTGACGAAGGGGTGTACCGGACTTTTACCGGCTAAAACACAATGTCCTGCTTAGCTAGATCCGATTTAGACGTTGGTGTACATTTGCGCAGAACGACCTGTTCTCGGCGGTGTCGGACATCCGCTCCGTGAACCGCCTGCAGCAGGACTCCACGGACGGCTACTACCGCCTCGCCACGCTGCTCTACCGCCTCGGACACGTCAGCGACGCGCTCAAGGTAAGCTCAACATACTCCTGTTTGAACATACTGTATATATAATCAAACTTTCAAATCTGGATACTCTCCTATACACTTTTACACTATACAAAAAGTGCCTTTGTTACAAAACACTTCATTGTCTGGACTTTAAAAGAGGCTGAGTTTGTTTCGACGTTTCTTCTCAGGGTAGCCAGTTAGAAAATGTCAATTCCAGCGAGCTTATATTTAAAAAGAATGAAAAGTGATACGTAACAGTGATAAAATTTATCCTATTTGCAGAATAAACGATTTGAATTTGATTTGAATTTATTTCCGTTGGTATTCTTAGTTTTCAAAGTGTGCGAATCAGAAGAATTTATAGGTATTGACGTTGTATCGTCGACACAACGATATTTCAAGGTTCATGTGTACTTGTCGTTAAAATAATGTTTAAATTATTTGTTAGGTTAAACTTATTCGATCGTAATAGATTTTGCTGTAGGTATTACATTATTTAGTACTTATATATGAATATCATGATCATTTCCCTGCCTTTCTCCCAATTATTATTTGGAGTCGGCGCAGCACGTTATCTCCTTCCACGCGTTCCTATCTGACGTCATCTCGCAAGTGACACTCTTTGCAGCTTTCTTTGGTCGTCCTCTTCCCCTATATCCATCCATATTCATGTCCAGCACCTTCCTTACCACGTGATTCTCTTTTCTCCGCATGACATATCCATACTGTGACAACCGGTTCTATACGAAACTTAAATATATTTGTAGGAAATCCGAGAATGTTTGAAGTTGGACCCGGAGCATAAGAAGTGCTTCCCGTTCTACAAGAAGGTGAAGAAGGTGGACAAGTTGCTGCTAGAGTGCGAGGAGCTGAGCGAGGCGCGGGACTTCCCCGGCTGCGTGGCCGCGGCTAACAAGGTGCTGCGAGTGGAGGACGAGGTCACGCTCGTCGTGTTCGAGGCCAGGAAGTGGCTCTGCACATGTCTCACTAAGGTATGCAGCTTTTATATGTTTATCTTGTATTTTAAAAGGTATGTATGTATGGTTTGTTAATTATTATTATGGTTTGGGGAATTGTAAATTAAATTAGAAATAAAGTGGTATAATTGTGTATGAATTGGTAAAGAATTTATTGTTTATAATTTTTTTGATAATGAAATGGAATAATAGTTTAAAAGTACATTTTTGGTTTTGTACAAGTTTTTTTTATTTATTATTACTTATCATTTAAGTTTTTCAATAAATGTAATGCACATTGTTCCGAGTTCGACATCTTTATAACGGTACGCAGTGAGTACGGGCCAAGCCCCACACTCCCCCGCCGGCGGCGGAGCGCCCGTAACTCGGGTTTCCCCCGGGGCAAAAAAATAAAAAAGGGGGGGATGTGTTGTGTAACTTGTGTCGTGTGGTGTGCAGGACGCGCAGCACTCAGAAGCCCTCACCGCGTGCGGCGCGGCGCTGGAGCTGCGGCGCGACGCGCGCCTGCTGTGCGAGCGCGGGGACGCTCTGCTGGGACTCGACATGTACGACGACGGTACGTACTTACCACACCATGTACCACCACAGCCTGCTTGTCAAGGTTTGCCTTAAGCACTCCGCGCACTAGACAGACCACAACCAGTGGCCGTCAAGTGCGAGGTGCCTTACACACCTACCACACGACCAGTGCACATCTACCTGTATAACAGAATACAGGTAGATGCACGCTAGCCATAGGTAGAACTCTCCAGATCACAGTCGTGGTCCTCAAGAAATGGAGAATCGAAATATCCGTACTAAGAGCACGACTATGCTATTTAACAGTAGGCGACAAGCTACAGTTCTTCCTTCACTGAGTGGGCAACCTTGCCAAACAAGATTATGAGAGAAATCAACTCATAACCCCTCTTTGACATGATGATCCCATGGTAGGGGCAAGCCAGGTACAAAAATGATCATCGGAAACGGGACGGAACGGAAGCTTACGTTTGCACATCATATATTATTACAAGTCTTTATTGAATGTTGAACAAGCACAGCGAACTTACAAATTCTCTCTTACACGCCGCAATCCGATTCTATAATTCCACCGAAAATTTATCAACCCCCCTAGTAATAGTATCAACTGCGCTCAGTTACATTCAGTCGATTCCATTATTGAACATCTAAGCCATACCTTATTTTTATCTAAATGACAATAATAAGCATTCGATTTAGCCAACACTGGCAAAACACACCACTGTAGAATACAAAAAAACTCACGAACAATGTCAGACGCGAACTATAAATATAATTTTTAGCAACATACTTTTATTTTATCTTTTTATGGAGCAATCAAATATTTTAAAGTTCATAAATTAATCAAACGTTTTTATTATTTGTTACAGCCATCCAATCGTTCAAAGAAGCCTTAGAACTAGAGGAGGGCCTCCAGCGAGCCAAGGACGGGCTCAGTCGCGCACAAAAGCTACAGAAACAGTCCGAACAGAGAGACTATTATAAGATATTAAATGTTAAAAGGTAAGAGTAACAACGAGCTTTTTATAGAACTAAAAATATTTAATATTCTGTCAGATCATACTCCTTGCATTATCGATAAAAGCTATGGACTTAATTGTATTTGTGTAATAGATCGGCCAGCAAGCAAGAGATCATAAAGGCGTACCGCAAGGCGGCGCAGAAGTGGCACCCCGACAACTTCCAAGGAGACGAGAAGAAACTCGCAGAGAAGAAGTTCATCGACGTCGCCGCCGCTAAGGAGGTAATTATAGCTTACTTTGGAAGATCTGCTGATCCAATTTTTCTATAGTACACTGGTTATGCTTGAGATTTTCCAAGAAGCGATTTGAATAGTAAAATTTTAACAAGTTTACGTTACTTTGGTACTCATACGGAGTAATCTTTTATTTCCTATTTTCTGATCATTCCGATAAGATTATTTAATGTTGTATATGATTGTTTCGATGACAACATGATTTCTTTGATGAGGAAAACGTAATAAATGTAGTTAAACGTTTTTGTTGAAGAGAGATGATATGCCTAAGAGACTAGCGTCTTTCCCGCCGACGCCGACGACTTTAACGCCGCCTGCCGAACACCGAGCGTGCGCGGCGCTGGCGTCGCGTCGCCACGGCGTCGACGTTGGGGGGTCTCTTACACACAGAGATACTAGTAGCGATATTACATGAAAGAGTGTAACAAATGTTAATCTGTGTGTTGATGTGCAGGTGCTGACGGACCCCGAGAAGCGCGCGCAGTTCGACGCGGGCGTGGACCCGCTGGACCCGGAGGCCGGCCGGCAACAGGGCGGCGGCCCCTTCCACAACCCCTTCCACCACTTCCAGCACGGCAGCCCCTTCCAGTTCAAGTTCCACTTCAACTAGACCAGCCGACAACACTACCGACACCAAAGTCTCGCCCAACACACGGCCGAACACGCGTTACACTTCTCCCGGCGATAAGGAATGGAATGGAATCGCTCAAATGTTTACGACGATAAGTCAGCGTCTAAAAGGAATGTCATTCTTGTAAAATTTGAAGGTTCTGTTCGTAACTATGGAGCTACAAGGATCTTTTGAAAAATGAATTATGTTAACAAGAGGGCGTTGGTGTGCATATTAGCAACTGTCAGTCAAAAGTTATAGTTTTTCATATATAACGGCATTAGTTCCGATTTCAGCCGCATGTCAGAAGATCCTTGTGGCGCTATACGCTAAGTAAGAATGTGTGGGCCCTCTGTTACTGTTTACGTTATGCCATCCCTCAGTTTATATTGTTACTCTAGTTTACGATAGTTCGATTGAAGACTGCGCCCGATCACAGAATCATGTTAACTTATATAGCAAAACGCTAGTTGCTGTGATAAATGCTGTAATGAACAGATTGTAATTGTAACTTTCTCACGTCCAACAAATGTACATATTGTGTCTCTAACAAGTTCCGCTCTGCTCCGTAACACACCATGTATTATTTGTTACTACAAACCATATTCATAACTAAACTATTTTTTTTTTAATAGCCTATCAATTAAAACTTCAAGTTTTTAATAACAAATATAATTTAAAAAATATTCTTGTAAGGAGCAGAGATAATTGTCATTCAATAAAGTAACTAATGTGTGTGGGTGCGCATGCGCCGCTGTGGCCTGTCTTTACAATGTGTATAGTTACTGATCTGCCGAAGTATTACACTTGAGATCCATTTACAATTTGCCTGACGTATACAATAATAATATCATTTACATTTGACCAATTATAAATTAAATAAGCAAGAAGAAAATAAGAACACTTATAAAGTTGTATCTTTAAATGGTAAAAATTCGTCATAAAGTAAATGGACCTCGACTGATTCAACACTTCTCATGTAACTACACGTTGTAATAAATCTAAATAAATAAACCAACCGATATGTAAACTAATGTTTATACCAGATATTATCTAAGAATTTCTTATAAGTTGATCTCCAAAATCAATTTGTTTGTAAAATAACTCATGTAAGTTAACACGATTGCCACGCTAGATATTTTATAGCCAGTGTCCTATGTTGGTCAGTAACAATGCTTTATGTAACCCGCTACGATTGGAGTGTTTGTACTAACTTATTATTAACCGTAAGTACAAAGGACAGGCATTTTATAAAGTAATATAACACATTATTTGTTTGTTAAAACTGCAAAACGTTACTAATTTCGTATGCCATTTTTTATTAAGTTTCTATTGTCGCAGAAGATATTCTTTTCATCCAGACAAATGTTTGTTTAACATTTTGCTAATTCTAAACTGATGTGGTACTTAGGGCTCTAAGATTTGTAAAACACAGAACGATGACCAATGTCTTAGTTCGACGTTTGGACTATCGTGGGCAAGTATGTTTGTCCAATGTTGGTCAAATAAAGAATTTATTTATTCAATCAGACTCGTTTGAGAGTCAGATGTCTTTGCAAGTTTGTTTCGCAATACGAGGTCATTAGCATTCGTGAAACTAAATAAATAAATTTTTATTTATTATTAAGTTATTTTGTTGTGATTTCTTGTAACTTGTAAATATTATAGGAATATAAGATAGATTAAAACGTTTGTGTATTATTTTTACTCAAACAATTTATTTAACATTACAACCAACATTCGCGATTTCATCAATGAGACATCCGCATGAAAACAATATTTACAATTGGCTATATTTGGAAGAGGACAACGAGTTGAAAGCGCGAATATTTTGCTATCAGTGCATTGAGGATTAAATACCTAACCTATAATAAATAGTTCTTGGGTAAGGGATCGTTGGGGGTGGGGATCAGTCGTGTGTTGTGTTTGCGGTATGTGGTGTGCGCTCGCGCAGTAGTCTGGCGGCCCGCAGGATGTCGTTGGCGAGTTTGTCGCGGTCCTCCTTGGCCTCGCACACGTACCGGTGTTTGATGCCGCAGTCGTGTCCGCGGAACTGGAACCCGCCGCCCGCCGCGTCCCGCACCCACGCCAGGCACCTCCCCGTACCCACTATGTTCACATGCTGCGGGACTGTCGTAGTACTGTTATCTGTCCCGGTACTGTTCGTCACGATCTCTTGCGCCGAGTTGGGCCAGATCCACAGCAGCCCGGGGTTCACGCCGCCCGTCCAGTAGTCCCCGCCTGCACAAACGTGACACATTATTACACGAAAATGTTTGAAAATAGATGTCGACGATCGCAGTAGTCGACGTTCACTTTTGTATATTTTTATTGCGAGACTTTACAACAACCTTAAGTTACAAGGTTTAATTCAATAGGGTTATAAAAAAATGATATTTATTGCTAAATAGCACGAAATCAAATCTAATTGAATGGTCATTCATCATCATCTTCATCAGCCTATCGCAGTCCACTGTTGGACAAAAGCCTCAAGTTTGATTGCTCATTGTTAGCCACAAATTGGACAATTAAATATCTGAAAGACAATATCAGTATAGGTAAAGGTGTCATAAGGTGTGTTTGGCATACCTTTGTACCGCTTGTCGGCGAGCAGTGCGGAGGTGAGTTTGTTCCGCTCGGCGTCAGTGTTGAGCTCCAGCACGTGCGCGTGGAGGCGGCGGCAGGCGTACTTGGCCGCCTTCCAGTCCGCCGCGTCCGACGACACGTGGTAACAGCCCGCGCCCACGCGCATGAACTCCGCCATGCACGGCTCTGTCACACGCACACTTGATACTTCAAACACACGCCTTGCACAACATTTAAGTTCAACTTTCTCTCGGATGAGTGGCGAAAGTGGTGTAATCTTTGTTTACCGGTTTCGTCAAACAAGAAGGATATTGAAAGTTATAATTTATTAATGCATTCATATTTAAAACGAAGGAGCCTGGCGCAACTGTCGTCATGACTTCTGTCAATATGTACGGACCTGGTTTAGCTTCGACGCCGGCGACGAGGACGTGCACGGCGTCCTCTATCTTGCGCAGGCGCTTCTCCATGTAGTCGGCGCGGTAGGCGAGCTTCTCGATGGCGCTGAGCAGGTACAGCGCGGTGTCCGACATCTGCTTCGGCGGCTCCTTGTTCTCGTCCACGCGATCCACGCTCGCCGGCGCCGGCGCATCGTACACCGGGATCGGGGGACCAGGCTGATCATACATAGATTTCGATTACATTCAGTCGCAAAAAAATTGCCACTTAGTTTCACCTAAATAAAAGTCCATATTTTGAAGTACACCTTTACCAACAACCTAGTACCTCTTGTAGCTACAGTAATTACTTCATATTGTAAATTAATATCGTAAAAAGAGAGACATACATGACTGGGCTTGAATTTGTCCTTGTATGGGTTAGGCGGTCTGTTGACGATCTTGCTGACGGCGGGCGGCGCGTGCTGCCACTCATCGTAGGGCCGTGAGGGCGCGCCCTGGTATTTGGGCTGGTTGGGCTGCTTGCCGTGGTACGCGGGTGGCGCGGGTGGTGGAGGCGGCGGCAGCATCAGCGCGTCCACCCGGTCTGTCACGTAGTAGCTCTGCCCGGAAGGCAGGTTCATCACTCGACCTATCCAATAATTACCACTTTATACAGTACTGACCAAAATTTATTACAATAATTTTGGAGAAAATATCAGTGCATCTGTAATAAACAAATGTTACTCGCTCAAGATATATATATGTTCCTCGACCGATTTCGGCCACGGCGACCTCTTCACTCTCCGTTTTACAGTTCCATTTGTCGTTGATGTGCTCGTGCATGGCTCACATAGCCGATCTTATTACTAAATGTTCGCGCACAATGTGGGCAGGTCAGTACACCATTGCAAAAATTGTATGGTATGGCACAAGGTGGGCGTGCTTTTAATTCATCGCGTCTAGCATCCAGTTCGGAACAGCGTTTGTCCTCAAAGTCTTTGACTCTGGTCTTTACCAACGTCCTCCATTCTGGTCGTTGAATAGCCATTTGTTCCCATTCTGAAGGCTCAATATCGCACTTTTTCATATGGCGCTTCAGCACATCTTTATACCTGAGGAGTTGCCCGCCATGCTTACGCTTGCCCTCCTCAAGTTCAGAAAAAAAGATGCACTTTGCTGTACGCTTATTCGCCATTCGTGATAGATGTCCACACCAGCGGAGCTGTCTGCGCATGAGGTAGGCCTCGATCCCCATAATGTTAGCTCTTCGCAACACTTCCGTATTTCGGATGCGGTCAGACCAACGGATGTTCAATATTTTGCGCAGACATTTCATATGGAAACGATCCAGAGCTCGAATATGGCGGCAGTAAACCGTCCATGACTCCGATGAGTACAGCAGGCTCGGCAATACTACAGCCCTATATATGTCTATTTTAGTAGCCAGCTTCAGGTCATGTGAGCTGAAAACCTTGCGATCCAGTTTGCCGAATACCGCGGCTGCGGCACCGATCCGACTGTTGATTTCAGCATCAAGGTCGCACTTTGATGTTATAGTGCTCCCCAGGTAGCGAAATGTATTCACCTGCTTTAGTACGTCCTCACCGAGTTTAATGGTCAGTGTCTCTTGACCACGGACATCTAAAGACATCACTTCCGTCTTTTTGACATTAATCTTCAGACCGAAATTTCGACAGGATTTGTGTAGATTGGCCATAAGTCGTTGCAGGCCTTCTGGGGAATCAGTTACAAAACACAGATCATCTGCATAGACAATCTCAGTGATCAGTGCGTAAGAAACTTTGGTACGAGCCTTGAGCCTGGCTAAGTTAAAAAGATTGCCATCATTACGGAAACGTATGCGAATTCCTTCATGAGTTGTCTGTAAAACTTCCTGAACCATAACTGCAAAATATAACGCGAACAGTGTGGGCGCAAGGACACAACCTTGTTTTACCCCACAGGTAACGGGGAAAAACTCTGACTGATCTGCGTTTACAGCGACACAGCTCTGCATATCGTCATGAAGCAGTCTTAAAAGTCTAACAAATTTCTCTGTGCATCCTAGTTTCTGCAGAACTAACCAAAGGGCTTCTCGCGGTATACTATCAAAAGCCTTCTCAAGGTCAACAAAACAGAGATACATATTGCGACCCTGTTCTCTGCTTTTTTCTTGTAGTTGACACAATGAGAAAACGGCCTCACAGGTACCACGGTCGGGTCGGAAACCAAACTGGGATTCTGGCAGGATCTTTTCCGATAAATTTCTAAGTCGATTCATTAGAACTCTAGCGAAGACTTTTCCCGGAACTGAGAGTAAGGAAATACCGCGGTAAGAACCGCAATCGGCTCGATCACCTTTGCCTTTATATAGAGCCCGAATGAGAGACACTTTAAAAGTGTATGGGACTTGTTCTTGTTCCCATATAACGGCAAAAAGTTTCCAAATCGCAAAGTGCAGGTCCTCCCCACCGTACTTCAATAACTCTCCCGGTATAGAGTCCACTCCAACTGCACGATTATTTTTCTGCTGTTTAATGGCCAGAGTAACCTCCTCTAGGGACACTGGCTCGTCAAGCTCGAAGGCATGAGACTGTTGAGGTAACGAGCGAACGTGGTCTATGTTGACAGAATGATCCACGTTAAGTAGCTTCTGAAAATGCTCCGCCCATCGCTCGAGTATTTCTTTCCTATCTTTAAGAAGCCCTTTGCCATTGGTCGGCCTGAGTGGGACTTTTGCTGTAGAGGATATACCAAGCAGGCTTCTTACCTCATTGTAAAAATTGCCTAGCTGGTTGGTATCAGCAAGCCATTGTATGTGATGAGCCTTCTCCAACCACCAATTCTCTTTCGCCTTTCGTGTGAGCTTACGAAGCTCCATTTCACTATGACGTACTTCCGTAACAGTTTCACCTCTATGTGTTCTGCTGTGCCGCCTCAAAAGTCGACGGTGTCTATCAATAGCGTCCATTAGTACCCCATTATTTTCATCAAACCAGTCCTCGTGTTTTCGGACCCTCGGACCTAAAGTTGATGTAGCAGTTCCGAGAATTTGAGAAGAAAGGGACTCCCACATTTTGCCGACTTCACCGGATTCTAGATCAAGAGGCTGCAAAACAGAACTCAAGTTTTCGGCATATTCCTTTCTCGTGTCTTTATCTTGAAGTCGTTCAAGATTCAGATGCTTTTGTTTCGGTCTGTCTGATCTACGGGGATGTTGATGTCGAAAACGTATCTTAAGAACCAGAAGCCGATGATCAGTCCAACAGTGAGCGCCGCGCATGGCACGGGTAACCTGAACCTGTGACACATCTTTCTGACGCACTATAGCGTAGTCAATAAGATGCCAGTGCTTTGATCTAGGGTGCATCCACGTGGTCTTATATTTAGCTCGTAATCTGAACATGGTGTTTGTAATCGCAAGATCGAATTGAGCGCAGAGACTAAGCAACAGCTGTCCGTTGCTGTTCATATTTCCAAGACCATGTCTGCCTAGAACTTTAGGCCAGGCTTCATAATCCCGACCCACCCGAGCATTAAAGTCACCCAAGAGTAGGATCTGCTCTCTTGTCTGAATACGATCTAAGCACTGCGTTAGCTCCTCATAAAATTTGTCTTTAATCTCATCAGACTTGTCTAGCGTTGGGGCATAGACACTGATGATATTAAGGTAATTGTTATGTTCCATGTGAAGGCGTAGTGTAGTAATACGGTCGGAAATGTGTACAGGGTATTCTTCTAGGTGTTTGACAAGCTTATTCTTGACTGCAAAAGCTACACCTGACCTTCGCGGTTCGTTGGCAGCAAGTCCCTTCCAATAAAAAGTGTATCCACCCACGTGTTCTGTCAGCTCTCCTTCATCGGGGAGATGTGTTTCGCTGAGCGCAGCCACATCAATATTATAGCGATGAAGTTCTCTTGCTACGATGGCAGTTTTTCGTTCCGGACAAATGTTTGCTTCGCGATCTAGAAGTGTACGCACATTCCACGCGCCAAAGGTCATTAATGCTGGTGTTGATTTTATATTCTTTATATTTTTGTAACGTCGACCGCGAATTTGGGATGCAGAGGCAGCCGCGGTTGCTACCCTCTTTGTAGGTTGGGATGAGCATTTGTTTAGGGCACCTTTTCTAGCCCCCTCCCCGGCTGAGCGGGGAAAGCAGTGCCACCCTAAATAGGGCTGCTTTGTCACCTCGGGTGTTGCCGAATCCGCCCTGTCACCCCGATGCAGAGCAGAAGCGACCACGATGTAATACTACACCCCCAAGGCCGCCTACGTGCAGGAGTCAGACAAAGCTCAACGAGCATCACGTCAAGCCTCTCTACCTCCCCCTATCGCCGTAGGACTAAACTGAATTGCGGAGTCCTTATACGGAAGCGGTCAGTTGCGCAGGATATATTAACGTGCACAAGAGTACGCGCAAAACACAGGTGCACTTACTCGTCTTTGTCTTTCTGTGTCCAGTGGAACGGAGACCGTTACGACCGGAGGAAGACTAAGACAGATGAAATAGTATTTCGGTGCAAGAAAAGGTACAGGGGGTCAACACTTTTTTCACACACTCCTTTAATCGCCTTTTACGATACCCACGGGAAGATATGGGGTGGTGTTATTCTACTCTGCCGACAACCACACGGCCAAGATAAGTAAGTATCGCTCAAGATAAGTAAGGACTAAAATAATATCTGTAAAATATCAGTTAGATCTTTTGTTCCGATTCCATACTGTAGGAATGTATTAATTAATTTATAGTAGTATTTGGTGACTGACCGTGCCTGGCGCTGGTGGTCTCGGTGAGCACCCACTGCTGCAGCAGGGAGCTCCAGGGCCCGGCGTCGTCCAGCAGGTCGCATTGCTGCTCTACGCTCGCAGCACGCGCCGCCACTAGCAGCGCCAGTGCGACCAACGGAATACATGACATCTGCAACGAGGACAGGTACACAAATTAACCATAATACCTACTCAGAACCCTAGGTACAGTTTTCAATTTACGTTTATTTTAGAGTTCCGTACCTCCAAAAGAAAAACGGAACCCTTATAAAACCACTTTATTGTGGTCTGTCTGTCAAAACCATTTATATTATATCTTTATAAAACATTAAAAGTTAAACAAGAAAAAAAGTTGTAACCTTACATTTGCAAATTTAATCTAATAGAGGAACAAAAGGGATCCAGAAAAACAACGCGACTCTATTGCTTAACCTTTATATGGTTCTACGTATCGGTTCCTTTAGTGGGTGAATCCGACTCGCACTTGTTGTGGGTTTTTTTTCTAATTACGTGACTTAGTAAGTAACTACTACTAGTGGATCCTGTTTTACTCGTTGGTTACTTTCGGTATAAACATTTTTTTTTTCACCATGATTGAGATTGCTCATTGGTATCCTTGTATGTATACTGATATTAATACTTTTGTCGTACAAGTGCATTGTTAGGGGTTAATTTTTTTTGTGTCCCAGTAGAAATCTTCGTGGAGTATCGTCAGAGGGTTGACAGAGTGGTGTGCCGGACTTTTACCGCCTGAATCCACTGGAGCGTCCTCATCTGCCTATGGCCGGTAGAACGGGGTTCGCTTTCGCATTCACCGCTTGTTGTTAGTGTTACAATAAACTGGAACCCTTAACGTTTCGTCTTGTCTGTCTGTCCGCGTGTCACAGGCACTTTTTTCGAAACTGCCATAGCATTAAGATTTTTACACGAAAAAAATAATAATAATGAGGATTTCCCATGCCTAAGACTGAAACCATTCATGGGTATGGGCTATCTATAGATAGGTCTTCAAAAAGGATACCTATTCGGACTTTTAATAGGTTTTTTTCTTCATCTAAATTGTCTCAAAATGCATGTTTAAATAATGAATGGATCCTTTCTTTATATGTATGACACAATTAAGTATTACACTAATATTGTTTACGTGATATAATGATGACTGATGAGTCACATATCGATCGCGGGTCTAAGTCATCCGTGTTATGCGCGGGGTCACACAAGGTTCAGGCGGCAGCGCGGCGCTTGCGCAAGCCGGGAGAAAGCGATGCCGGACATACTGCACAGGTAAACAAGGATTGCATCGCCAGCGCGCGGCATGCGGGGGTTTCCAGCACTGCCAGTTCACGACTAGGACGTAGGCAAGTGTTGTTGCCATTAATTCCCGCGCACCTTCGTACACATTACTTATTGCAATTTCACACTAATGACAGATTGCGCAAATATGGTTTTATGCAAAAAGAATACGACACTTCATACTTCATTAAACTTCAATGTTATTAGTATAGCAAAAACTATGAGGAACAACTTAAAGAAAATATTAATTACAAAAACAATATTCATTACTAATTTAATACGAAGTGTATGGTGCGAATAAAATAATAGACAAAGATTGCTCAGGGAAGTATAGTTGTGCTTAGTATTGGCTCAGTTTGGTTTCCATGGCCTATGATATTCACGGGTTCATATCTTACTAATCATCAATACCATGGTTATTATGTTATTTATTTTAAACATTAAAACGGTTTTTTTTTTGTAAAAACGAAAACGAGAATAAATATATAAACAAATAATAATACAGTGACTAATACCAGTGATATTGAAACTTTGGAAATAAATACCCGCTCGAAGAAATGTCCAGAATTGGAAAGTATTGCATACCTTAGCTCCTAAAACTGGCACTGGTCTGTATGTCACTTTTACTGTAGCGCGTGTGCCTCGCGCCGTGTGTCCGCCGCGCACTGCTGCGGGAGAAACTTTAACTGTTGCCTGACGCCACCACGACACGGGGAGAAGGTGGGGCGACGTCATATAACATAATACATTTGTTGTTTTCAATCATTTTACGGATGTAGAGTCATGAATGAGTTCTCGTCTACCGGGTGAATTGAGACATTGATCTCTAAGAACCTGTTTCCATTGATGGCCTGCAAGCTAGTAGGTGTTTCTTTAACCTTTTCTTTCTTTATGGTGCTCGTGTAAAGCAGAAATCAACATACTTAACTAAATCAAAGTGAAAAACAATTTTGACAGTAGAACACATGAAATTCACTAGCTTGGTAGTTTATTTACTGGACCAAAAAAGGAAATTATAACCATAGGCCAGCGAAAGAACATTCGCAATCTATCAGTGTGGTAAAGGAGCTTTCGCATTTATATCATGGAATATAATAGGCGACTACAATAGAAACTAGTTGAGTAGCGCCATAGCATGTAACATCAGTACTTGAGAAGAATACCAAGGAACAGTATTATGAAGTCGTCTAACCATTGGTTCCTACAACACCCTGTAATAGCTTGCATCACTGCCGGTGCTCTCGCGCATCTAAATAGCCGTGAGTGCGGTGACGTTGCGCGCCTTGCGTAACAACACAACTTTCGTTACAAGGTCAAGCGGCACCGATGAGGCATAACAAACACTCGCGGATCCCGTACGACCTGTACATATTTGCCTTATTTACGCGTACTTTTTGGAGATTTCTCTACACTTAAGCGAAAGTATGACGATATTTTAATTGTTATTATTATAATTTATTGTCATCCTGCTATTAAGAATGTATATCGTTATGGAGAGCAGATACGAGGATAATGGGTGTAAACCTGAATGTTTAAATATATTTTTTTGTTCTTAAAGCACACATCACGGAGAGTTAATAATCTGGCTATGTATTTTTTTGGCCACAAAATTTAAGTACCTAGCTTTTAGAGTGAAGTTGAATTAAAAAAAATAATTTTCCTCGTTGTAAGTAAAAGTGGATTTTTAAGTCGCCCCAACATACATGAAAATTAAATAAAACAAGCAGTTAAAACAAAACATTATAATAACAGTTCGTACATACTTAACTAAATAAGGGCTAATAAATATAATTTTACAAATTTGTCACAACGAAGTAGGTAGTACGAGAATACTAGAGGTCTCGCAATAAAACCCACTTAAAACCTGGCAACACAGATACAGTATTACCTGCTTTATTGGTTTAAGGTAAAACAATAAAAATCTTACTTAATCTTTTACCTAGTAAACTATTTACACAATAATCTTAAGAATTTTACAATTTTGTTTATACATAAAAGAAATATGTTTATAGTCCAACAAATCTAAGAAGTACCGTTTGACAGTTATGACAAATAGGATAAAAGGGTTGGGAGTAAAAAAATCGATTACTGTAATATCCGATTTTTATGAGATCGATTACTATAATGTCCGAATTTTAAGAGATCAATTGTCATAATGAAATAAAAAAGTTATGTTTAGTATATTTTATTTATACTCTACTAGTACTAGAATCGTCATCGTCTTCGTCATCATCGTCATTTAAATTAATGACTAGTTGATTATCTATGAAATTATCAAAGTGTACGTCTCTGTCGAAGTCGTAATTTATTTTAGGGTACCTATGTATTAAGTGCATAATGCGGTCGCGCAGTAACGTGTCGTCAATTGATAATTTGAAAGTAATACATTCGATTTTTCATATATGTAATCGATTTTTTCGCATACAAGTGTATCTGAAGAGTCACAACACTACAAGCAGTGACCTAACTACGTGACTTTGCAATGGGGTCAAAAATAGAACTATTAAAAATTATTTACTATGTAAATATGTGTTATTTTGCTTTGTTTGAAAGTTTTCAATTAAATTAGGATATTTAAAATTGTAAATTTTTAGATACAATAATAAAATCTTTCTAAATTCATGGTTTTATGACAAAGGTTGTCGAACCTGAGTATTGTACGCATGAACAAAGTTGTTTCGGTTTGAAAATGATGAAACGTCAAACGGTACTTCTTAGATTTGTTGGACTTTATATATTTTTGTATTATTCGTGTAACACTTAAATAAATTCGATATTTTATTTATTAACTACGTTTATAATTTAAATATACACAATATTGTTATTTGGTAATGGTAGAGGTTTACCACAGCCTCACAAAATGTTTTTACTGAATAACCAAACCACGTTGTTGTTCAGTTTTGTTTATCAGGAATTCTAGGGCAAGATTTTTATGCAAATCCAACGCGTTCTAAATACAGTTCTGAACGAAGAATGCACGAATATACACCCAATACTCGATATCGAACGCAAATATACTTAGGACATGTTTAAACTAAATACACTTACTCTGGAAGAAGCCATCAACATTACAAATAACGCACCGTCCTCAACGAGACTGGTAATTGTTGAGAAATACGTACAATATCTTGACTCTGTTTATGTTAATTAATATCTACAGTAGAAAATGTTATTATCTCATAATAATTGATATTGTCGGTTAACGACGAAGCCTTTTCGTTTAAATACTGCGGGTCTAATGTGCCGTGTACGTAGTTTTTTCGGGTCAATTGTAGCATACGCTGGAGGGAGCCCGCTGGCGCACAGCGGCGCAGGCTCTTCCTCATACATCATCGGTGCACTTGGAGGTACCGTGTATCTGTCGACGTTAGCCTGGTCCTGGTGAGGTCTCTGTTGGTCGGTCTTTACAACATGTTGGTTGATATGCGGTTGACTTGTACCCGGCAAGCCATATTCAGCTGCAGGATAGAACATACAGGACTGACTGGTGGACTGCACACCATGACTTGAGTTCACCTTAACTAGCTTACTCTTGAGTTTACTGTTGCTTGGCGGCTTGAGGTGTTTTGTTCGAGGTTTCGGGTTACCAGGAGTCAGAAACAGGGGCTGGTTCATGCGTTGAGGACGATGTTTCTGATTTAATTTTGATTTAGAATTATTTTGAAATATAATAGCATGACTTGGATGCACAGGTTGCCCAACAATCATAGTTGGATAGTTCGAAGGAGAAAGAGGATGATCAGAAACCGTTGTTACGTAATGGTTCGTGGCGGATACGGGAAGCGGGGAATAAAAGTAATGATGAGGCATTACATTATTGGTTATTGGTAAGCCCACAGTGTTTACATCAGGATTCACATAGCTTGTAGATCCTGGTAGAAAACAGTCATTCCTGGCATCTAATGCCTTTTGATGAGATTCTGGAGAGTTGTTTTTAGATAAATTGTCGTCACAAGCATCTTTCTTATATGTACTTTTTGTATTTTTGTTGATATTTGCCAAATTTTTAACTTTACGTGTATCATGCTTTGTTGAGTAGGCGTCTTGACTTTGATCCATGTCATTTCTATCCTCTGAGCGTACGTTCTGAGTAAGTTCTACTGCTGGAAGGTGAGACAGTTGCGCTTGTTCCCCTTCGGTCAGAAGTACACGGTCAGGTTCATATGGTCGGCCACTGTCGGGTTGGTTGCGTCCGTCACCTCCTCCCCACTGCCCTGCAAATTGACCTCTGTTATACATATTTTACGATGAATTCCTGTATGGAAGAAGTTAGAAAAGAAATTTGAAAAAAGCGTCCTAAATTGATTGCAGAATTCTATAATTTTTGGGAAGTGATTTGGAAAATCGTCCTGTTCTAAGTAAAGTTTAAGGATAAATAAAAGTGGGTGTCAGCGTGGTGTACCTGTGCGTGCGGCGCGGCGTCGCCCCAGCTGAGGCGCTTGACGCGCGCCGGGATGGTGGCGGAGGGCCACGCCACGCCCGAGCGCCCCGCCGCGCGCGCGCACAGGTGGTCGCTCATCAGCGACACGCCGCCCGCGCCCCCAGGGCCCCCGCCCCCCGCGCCCCCGCCCCCACCCGCGCCCGCCTCGCCCGGGCTGCCCGGTGCTAGCGGCGCCACCTTGCCGCGCCCGAACCGCTGCGACTGCCGCCCGGACGCCGCACCTACTGGACCAAACGGGAGAAGATCACTAAAACGATCCTCACTAACTCCCAAATCAAATAGAACATTGCTAATACTTATACTGACTGTTGTGTTGTCCAGTTGTATTTTGCGCTTCCTGTTGCAGATCCAAACTGGAAGTAGAATTAGCGAGTATAGTGCTAGCACCCGCACTGACGCTCAGCAGCGAGCCGGAGGAGCCGGCCGGGCGCAGCACTGCCGCGCCCCCCGCGCCCCCCAGCGCGCCCCCCGCGCCCGCCGCGCCCGCTGCCGCCGCGGTGCTCGTGTTGTTGTTCATGTGAGTGGTGACGGCACTGGGCTCGCAAGGGAGTGGCTTCTCGTGCGTCACGTAGCCAGAACCGGAGCCGCCGGCGCTACGCTTTGTTCTACGACGACTGCAAGTTAATTGATGTAATTGAATAAGCGTTTACTTCCAAAAACCAGAACATTTTGTTGACTGTCACTATTCTCGACATGTTTAAGTTAACAGTGCAGATGACTCACACTCTGTATATGTAGACGAGCAGCGCGCAGACGAGCAGGGCCAGCGCGGCGAGTGCGGCGGCGAACACGGCCAGCACGCCCGCCGCGCCCGCCTGCGTGCCCGCCGCCGGCTGTAGCAGGCGCTCGCTCAGGTGCACCGTCACCGGCACTGACGTCTGGGCCAGAGGGATTCAATGTTAGTTAATATTGTATTCATACCTAAGCTACTGTCAGTAACTCCGTTTACATCCTATAAAAGTAGATATAATTGAATGGACTGCGAACCTGTCGGGGTGGAGCGCCGGAGTCGACGGCCGTGGCCACGACGTGCAGGACGGACGCGTTCAGCGAGCGCAGCGCACCCGCGCGGAGATACATCTCACCAGAGGAGTTTATGTACAACATACTGCAACAATAATCACTGTCAATGTGGTATTCCTATCCCGATATCTATATGTATTATATTTAAGCTGGTTATCAAAAAGCTGGTTATCTTGATAATGCAATGTCGAAATATACTGTGATTTAAATTACGAATCTTCCACAAACTGACAAAAGTTGTGAGATTGATATTTAGCTAGACAAATAAATAGTGTGGTTACTCAGCGCCGGAGCCGCGCAGTGTGAGCGTGACGTTGTCCCGCTTGTCGCCGTCGAACACGTCGAGGCGGCCCACGGGCAGCAGCTCGGCGTCACGCTGCGGGTCCTGCTCCACGCGGAACTCGTACTGCGGGTAGCGGAACCGCGGCTCCCACTCGTTCACGTTCATCACTGAGATGTTTATCGATGCCGTGTCGTTCTGAACAGAAATCAGTCAAGTAAGATAACTACCAAAACTAATCAACTAAGTATTCGCTTTAAGAATGGAGTCAAACTTTACTCACACTTATTCCATCAGTCACCATGACCTGGTAGTGGTATGAGTCAGCTGTCTCGTAGTCCAGCGGGCGTCTGAGAACAACTTCGCCTGCACTGTTGATCGCAAACTTGTCCAAAAACGAACGGTCCGACACGTAGAACTGTAGGTTGTTCTGAAAAATATTAGTAATAATAGCCAAAATAATAATATGTTTGATTCAGGGTCAGGTATCATCATCATCAAAGTTGTTTCACCATAGGTTGGGGATCGTGACCATCATTAGTCTCTGTCAGTATTAAGGTTCATGTATTAGTCTTAGGTTATTTAGCGAAACACGGTTCAGTGAAGGAAAACATCGTGTGGTGGGTTCCACACGAAGTTTTCCTTCCTTCTTCCTTCTTTCCATAATCTGCGAATTTTGCTAGAGTGATGATGATGATGATTCAGCTAAGTTAGAGACCTACGAGTGGCTTAAACTCTGACACCAGGTCTGACACATCATACCTGGATACATTAGAGCGTACCTGTCTGTGCAGCGGTGGCGGCGCGGTGTGCAGCGTGAGCAGCACGTCGCCGGGCGCGGCGGCCTCGCTGACGGCGGCCGCGTACTGCCGCCGCCGGAACCGCACGCCGCCGCCGCCGCCGCCGCGAGACACCGACACCGTCGCCAGCGCGTAGCGGTCCGAGTTGTCCACCTGCGTCGCCTGCACAACACAACACAACACTGTATAGCTCACCAGATCACCACTTTAAGCAAGGTGCGTATGGTCGATCTGCTGACCTTGAGCTCAGTAGTTAAGATGCTTGTTTTTTTTGTAGTTTTTATCGACCTCAAACATTTATCTGGCATGGTTTCTATCTTACTAAATTGTCATAATGTAAAAGAAGGACAGCGTGCTGCTGGGGAGTTTGTTGCGCCGTTTCTTCTTCCGTAGCGAAAACACAGGAAGCGGTGAAGGGTGAGCGATGGGGTGCTGTCTATTGTAATTTTGACGTTCGAAAAGTGCTATATTGTAGCCTAATTTGAAACAACGAATTTTGATTTTGCTAATATTAACAACAATCTACCTTTAAAACAATGGTAACAGGTTGACTGAGCTCCTCAATCAGCTGCTTGGTGGCGGCGATCTGCCCCGTGTCCTTGTCGACCACCAGCAGACGACCATTATCGCCGGTCACCGAGTACTGCAGCGGGGCGTTAATGCCGGCGTCCTGGTCTGCCGCTGAGATTGGCCCCGGCGAAGTCGCCAGCAAAGTTCCCTGGAAAACGATTAAAGTGATCAGTTTTAATGTAGGTATTCTATCAAACCTTATATCTGTCGTGGTGGCCTTGCGGTTCTATGTGTGGATTTGTATGCACGAGGTGCAAGTTCGATCCCCAGCGCAGGCAAGTACCAATGTGACTTTTTCAAAGTTATATGTACTTTCTTAATCATTCTAAGACACTACTGACAAATGGTAAAGGAAAACATCGTGAGGAAACCTGGATGCCAATATTGGAATCTGAAATCTCCAATCCGCAGTGAGCTAGCGTGGTGATCAATGCTCAAACCTTCCCTATATGGGAAGAGGCCTGTGCCCAGCAGTGGGACGTATATAGGCTGGTTTATTATTTTTATTATATTATATCAAACCTATTTTGTATAACAGACACGAGTTTCATGATCAGGATTGTCAGCTGGCTCGGACACTAACCTCTTTCGCGTCTTCGGGCAGCACCGCAGTGTAATGTTCGTGCGTGAACTTCGGGTTCTGATCGTCGGCGTCCAGGACCTGCACGTGCAGCTGCGTGTCGTTGTGCAGCGGCGGCGAGCCGGAGTCCTGCGCGCGCAGCGTCACTGTGAAGTTCCTCAGGGTCTCGTAGTCTAGGGGCTTCTTTACGATCAGTACGCTATCCAGCTCGTTGGGGAATCCTAGGTAGTCCTGTAAGAACACGTGTATAGGATTAGATTATTGTTATGTGGTCGTTCGGCAAAATTCACGTAACAGGTATTTGGCAGTAGACTCACGTGGTGCGGGCCGGGCAGTACGGCGTAGTGTATGGTGGCGTGCGGGCCGGGCTGGTCGGCGTCGCTGGCGCGCGCGCCCACCGTGACGCGCGCGCCCACCGCCGTCAACTCCGACAGCCGCACGCTGTAGGGCGCGCCCACCCACACCGGCGCGTTGTCGTTCACATCCCATACGCGCACCGACACCGGGATTATGAAGCTCTACAAAATACATAACGATTTGTTTAATATTCTTCTATCTAAGAGATGTATAACGGTTTACTCACGCGTATTTATCGGGATAGCCCGACTAGTTTCGGACCCAACCGGAGTCGCGCAGCAGCAGTTCGACTCGCGACCCCTCCGCCGCGTCAGCTGATGATTAAGGACTCCGGTTGGGTCCGAAACTAGTCGGGCTATCCCGATAAATACGCGTGAGTAAACCGTTATACATCTCTTAAATATGAATCATTCTCACGAAAGTTATTATAATATTCTTCTATCTATCAATCACTTCTTGGTTTTCCGACTTCGTCTTCTTGGTTTTCCGACAGAACAATTATCTTTTTTCTCGTCTTTGCCAAGCGATGACATAGCAAATGCAATTGCAAAGTATCGCAAAAATGTTATCTTTTGTTCACCCAATGATCAAAAATCGTCCATGTCTCTGTAAAGCTATGAGCGTACCGGGTCAGTAGTCCGGCGCCTGTCGCAGCGCACGTTGACGTACACGTTGGAGGGCCCGCGCTGCTCCTCGCGGTCGAGCGCGCGCAGCAGCGTCAGGTTCTTGGTGCCCGGCGCGATGCCCACCGCCGCGCCCTTCTCCTGCAGCCGCAGGGTTATGTCCCCCTCCTCCTCCGAAGGGTCGCCATTCACACTCAAAGTACCTGAAACACTACGGTTGTATGAGGCAGTATTAACCTAATATAATAGATGCATTCAATGAGATCAGTCTTTGTTACAAGGTTGCTATATCAATATACATTATTTATGAAAATATATATTCATCGGCTTTTAGGATGAGGTGGATTTTTTTTTGTTTCGGGTTTCTTTAGACCTCAAACTATATGCACTCAGTTTCAAAGGAAAATGGAATTGGGAAAATTCAAGCCAACAATGCTGCGAAGGGTTAGGGCCAAGGTAGAATATTTACCAATAACACTTCCAACAGGCGTGTCTTCGCTGATGAAGAAGCTCTCGACAGCTCCGCCGTTCATAAGGTAGCAGCGGCTGTCCTGGATCGCTGTAACACAAGCATTGCATCAGTCGCTAGACAACTCGCGAGTCTCGCCACACACCACTGTACTGCTAGGTACATACTGTTTACCTCCGAGCCTAGCCCCCGCCTCAGAGTGCGCTGCACACACAAAACGACACAAGTTTGTTACAAACAATCTCAACAAATTCAACATGGATATAAATATATTGTCTGTGCTATGATAGAATGGTAATGAGTTATGTAAAAGGTGTGTAGAAGCTGACTTGTCGATAAAAACAAAATCTCATGATTAACTACCAAAACGAAAAATGTAAGCTCTACTTTTCATCAATATTGGCTATTACTATAATTACGAATGAGTATCGGTAAATGTTCACATTTTCAGGTCACAAAATGAATAAATAATTATAATAATATTATTGGGAATGTAGGTCAGTAAAGGTCTCTTCGACAATGTAACCAATAGATATAGTGTCTCCACATAATTAAGCCTAACGCTTTTTCCGAAGCAGGTCGCTGTACGCGTCCACTTATCTATCCGGGGCACGGGGCGCACGGGGCGCGCGAGGGCGGCCTGCGGGGTGGGGCACTTCCTCCTCCTAACCGAACGTTTACCTACTTTTATAGATTACTGACTCTAATAAATGAATATGCAAATCATTCGAAAATATAAGACTTCCGAATTTTTGTGTCCGGCAGTTTTATTCGCTTGAACCTAATTTGATTTTCATTCCTTCTTTTTTTAAGTGTTACGAAATGAAAAATGTTTACGTAAAACATAACAATATAATTAAACTGTTTCATAAGCATATCCGCAAAATGAAAACGTTAACTCATTATTGGAGTACTTACCTACCTCCGAATGTGATTAATTAGCATATATGAATTACAAACTACAAAACGTTCGGAAAGGATATTTCAGAATGTTTCCTAATATCCTCTCATGTGTCATTGTTTCCAACGAGTTCATTAAGCAGGTGTAGACAAAAAAGAAGTGCGCTCGGCATAAAAAGTAGAGGCGCCGCGCGGCGGAGCGTGAACCTAGCTATGTGAGTCATTAAGCAGACGCAAGACGGTGCACGGACTGCGGGTCACGCGCATACATTACAGACGCACTGCTAGCAGATCCACGTGAAGTCACGTGAAGTCCACGATAATATTGTATAATATAGTGGTACATTGGATGTTCAGTTACAATTGATAAAGACGAGCACTCGTGCTCTTGGAAGAAGCTATCAAGACATAGAACACGGTGCGTGACTGGCTTCTATTACCGTAGATGATGGTAACCTTAACGAAAGGAATTTCGACAATAACTGTATTTAAATGATTTCGAAGACGTAATCTTGCACTTTCCCTGACAATTATGTTCATGGCAGCGATTTCCTCTGCGACCTATCACGGACGCAGGCGGTGACCGCAGGCCGGCTGCTGCCCATAAACCACATCTGATCGGCTCTCATTATAATAAGTTACAATAGATAGTGCGCGGAACGTCCGCATAGTTTCATCGCAAATAATGACCGTCCAGTGAAAGTGGCCCGAGACCGAACCGACTAACAGAATAAATTGTTAATTATATGATAAATTACGTTTGCAAATAATAAAGGGAGTGTTCATTATCCATTGCCGCTAACGTACTTGCATGTGTTTTTACTACTGGTGCATTCTACAAACCATAAAATAATGAAAAATAAAACAATAGACCGTGTAGGTTCATAATATAGTTTGATATGTGAATGGCGTGCAACACTTCAACAGGTAACATACACCTTGCAGGAAAATAGTTTTCCTCGTGACACGCAAATTTGAGCATAAAGGGTCGACGAACTGTAAGGGCTGTTTCACAACAACCACCAGAACGTACATACCTACTGAATAAACGTACAAAACATCGACAAGTGAAGTACAGGTACTAATCGTTACTGATCTACTAATATATTGCAATAACAAATATCCAGAGTACACATGCACCGAGCTAGGTGCGGGGTGCGCGGGTGCTCACTCACCGCGGGACTTGATGGACAGCGCTATGGCGGCGACGGTGGGCGGCGCGGGCGCAGCGCTCTCCTCCGCCTCGCCCACGCGCCACGACAGGCGCCCTGGATCCACGCACTTATTAATAACGCTACTATCTTTTACAGATGCTTTTTCATTTACAGGTCATTAACTACTAAAAAGTATTTTATGGAAACCTTACTACTTAAGGTAGTACTTAACAGTTGAAAAAAAAAAAACTAAATTTACACGAAACCCATTTCTGTTGTTCTAAGCCGCGAAAACTTTATAATCATGGTTTCGGATTTCACAAGACTCCTTTTTTATGAATCTCGTGTATTTTGAACCGCCACTTAGTAATGGATATCTTCTTTACATATGTTTCAGTCGATTGTTTAGTTGTAACAACGAGTGTACGTTCCTGTCCTAAAAAGCACAGTTCAGTGCAGTTCAATTTTCTTCTCACGCAATCAGAAAAGAAAATTTCGTGAGCTTCAGTTAAGTTAATAAAACATTTTGATAGCAGGTGCGTGGGGCAAGTGGACCGGAAGGCGCGCAATAAATCCCCCTGACCCCCGGGCCCCGGCCACTTCCGCGGGGCTCGAGCGGCCCCGCATGACCGCTGGCCGGTGCACGCCGCGGCGCGGTCACACACACACACAACACAGTCTGTCCTCTCACGCATACCCCTTATGCGCACTTTCGATTTCATACATTTGGTGAATCTTATACCTAATTTATCTGTAAAGAAATTTTGAATGAACAGGTAGAACAAGTGAATCTTCTTTTAATTTTGTTTTTAAAAGAAAATTTCAAACTTCTGCGCTTCATTTTCCTTCAGAAGCGATTGTTTTTCTTTTATATCTAGGGAATTATTAGATCTGAAATTCCTCTGCGATAGAAAAAGTAGTAAAATTCCTAAAAACTTTCATGAAGTGTGGCTTAGTCTATGGCAAATATCCAGACTGTCTTACCTAAATAAAAATTCTTACTTTCAAAATAAAAAATATCGTAGACGTGTCAGAAACTTAAGAAAAAAAATCTGATGTAGAGAAAGCCTTGTTCTACGATTTACTGGTAATTTCATTGGCACACGATTATTGTTATCGTTTCAATTATAATGTATGGCGTAGACAAAGGGGTTTTAAATATTAATAAATTGCACTCACGGTAATTACATGTGACCGGCCATTAGGCATGCAATCTTAATGTATCTACGTGCACGCGAGCTCCTCACTCAAACAAACTATTTGTTTTGTTAAGTCTAGATTTCAAATGCAAATACGTAGGTATATAAAACAGAGTCACAGACCTAGTTTAAAGTACGTATAAAGTTTTTTTGTTATGTCGAAGCCCCTTGAATTCATATTATTTAAGTGAATGCTTTAAGCTCTGCTTTAAGCACTGCTTTCCAAAGTTTATGGAGACAATAAAGTTTTATTTGTGCAAACCTGTTGTCTCCGATACCGAGAGTTGGAAAGGCATCTTTTCTCTTTACAATAAGTACCTCGGTATTCTACTCTCCCTCGATAATTTCAAGGACAATTTATTGTACAAACAGCGGTTACGTGCGGCGGGGAAAGGCGGACGAGATTTCATCGACAGATGGCTATCTGCCGCATTATCTGCCGATAGTTTCCGATCGCGGGATCGTCATCTCCGACTGTCATTACTGCATTACGCGGGTTATTACCAGATAATAGACACTTAAATGCTCTATCTTCACTCTCATCGGTTGTTGGCCTCTACTTAGGTACATTCTACGTACAGGAAAACGTTTTTTATCGTACCAAATATTTGACTACATTCCAATACTTTTCTTTTTTTTTTACTTTACTTTAGTTAATGGAGAAAGGTGTTGTAGTTACACGTACACTTTTACTTGACTTTACCTACATATATACCTCCTTTACATACAGGTACCTACTGTCTAATGAAGTTAATGTGTATAGGGATATTTTGAAGACATGATTGATTCGATTGTTTCTGATTTCGCGTTGCAAGTAAGGACATGCAGATGTGTGTTCGTTACGATGTGTCGGCAGGCGCGGCGAGTGTCGCCGGCCGCACTGCGGAAGCACGCATGACGGCGCGCCACCCTCGCGCGGACACACTTGACGCGGGCTCGAGGACCCCTCACCGTTACTTCTGCCTAATGCAATACCTGCCATTACAACTGACACTATAGAAGATTTATTGAGAGGACAAACCATCCAAAATTTTAAATGTTTTTACTTCTAATAGTATCTACCTATTCAAATGTTTCATTTTGCATGTATCAAATCAATTATCAACATAATCTGTAATAACTCATAGCCGCAATAGTACTGCTCATAACCGAACCATTACAAAATTATTCGCTCTATATTTTAGCGACAAAGTGGCAATTAACCGCTAATAGCTGTCACAGTTACACCACCGGTGATCTTCTTCATGAAGAGAGAGTGCAGGCTGCGCCGGCGCCGACCGCCTTACATAACGGTACTGACGATTAAATTAAAATAAGAACAGATTGATGAATTAATTTTGGCATTAGCTTTGCTATTGAGCAAAATTAATTTGATTCAAATCTGATTTTTTCAATCGGAACGTGTTTCGGAATGGGAACAGACTGTTGTTTTATGGTTGTAATGGTAGTCATCATGTGTTCTATTTACTTAAATGTATTACAAGTTGTTTACTACAGGACTTACAATCACGTATCGCTCAGCATGTGCCGTGCTCGTCCGAGCGTGCGCTCCGGACAGTTTTGTTGGATGAAGTTTCGTCGACTCAAGTTACATGAACACATGTTAACACCTTCATTTCCATAGTAATTTTTATATTTCCTTCAAGAATATTCTGATAAATGGCAATTTCCTCCAACCTCGAACACCTCTATGCTCTGTGGCCTTTAGTTGAAATCTTCAGAAACAAAAGGAAGAGTCAGTTTAGTACGTGTCGGGAGCGGGGATTAATAACGACGTTGTGTAGAACAATGCGTTTCCGACAGCTCAGTGTGTACCTATTGTATTGCCGATAATATGTTATGTAGGTACAAGTCCATACCTACGCCTATTAACATACGTATGTACTTACATCAAGTAATACGAATGTTCTCAGACTGTTCAATTACCTATAAGATTCTTCAAAGAGAAAACTAAATAATTGGAAAGCAACAAATTCAATGTAACTGTGTATCCGTCACGTTTACCGCAGTTTATAATAATATACACGTGTTACATATTAAAGCAGGCTCGTGCTAATGCAAATGTCCTGCTGACGCAGTCCTTCCTACTTTTACATGTAAATGTGAACACTGCTCCAAGCGCTGTCCACATAAAATGTATATATTATGCGCATTACTCGACCAAGATATACTTACAGAAGATAAGCCGCTGGTTCATAAAATATATCTAACACACCGGCGACTATCCTGGAGAGATGTCAAAATTCAGCCATATTGCATTTGCACCATTGCCAAAACCGTTGTTAAATTAAATTTGATTTTTTTAAGTTTCAATCTTCCTGGGTATTTGGAGACCATAACATTCTCATACTGCTTTATTTCAAGAGGTGCTTTGCTGTCATCTAGTTTAATGAAGCCTGGTGTTTTACTTGGCATGACCGTTGGGTTGCCAAGTCAATGGTCGTGGGTCAAAATCCATACACTTAATGTGTCTTATCCAATGTCTTATCAAATTCACTTCCTAAAATAGACCAAGGATAACATCGTTAGGAAAATCAGCACACCCACGATTTTTTAAAAGGACTTAACAAAAAGTCACATCAGAGGTTTTCGGGCGACTTTACAACTCTCACACCAAGTTGTAACCGACCATACGATAGGAAGGGGAAGGGTTAGGTCTTACGCCTGCATAAAGCTACACAAGAATGAAAATAAACTTGTGACACATTAGTATGTAGACCGCGACACGTTACTCCATTTAAACTTAATTCGTACGTATATTACACGGGCTGCGTGCGTGTGGTCCGCGAGGGTATCATACGATTTACATCTAACCGACATTTAAAACGACATTTAAATATACGGTACAGACTCCAAAAATTTTTTTTTTTATCCCGTTTCCCATTTGTTGTTCCCGATAGTCTCAAAAATGGCTGGACCGATTTGACGGTACTATTTTTGGCAGGTAACTGATGTAATAAGGAGATTTATAAAAAAAAAACTAATTCACTTTTTAATTAAATTCCACGCGGACGAAGTCGCGGGAACAGTTAGTTCTGAATGTAAACATTGCAATGCATCCAGTAGGTACTTTAAAAAGTAGAACATGAGTCATATCCAATAAACGAGCGTTGCATTGTCGCGTGGTTTCTACTTCAGACAAATTACATAGTGGTGACTTGCAAAACGATTTCAAATTCTACATTTTCTTCCTTCGTTTGTTTCGTCGAAATGACCGCAGCACAAACCACCATTCATTACGCTAAGTGTTACAACAAACCTCCGAACGTAAAATAAGTTACGATATTTCCCGCAGCGGGTGTTTGTGTGGCGACAGTTACTTAACGCGTACTATACGAAACGGGAGGAAGTCGCGACCCGGCCCCCGAACAATGGACCACCGAGACTGATCGGACGACCGCCTACTGCCTCCGAGCAGCCTTAGCTGCTTCATATTGTTGTAACAACCGAGCAGCCATGCAGAGTACATAACAACCTGATGTATTCGCAAGGCGTCTATTTTTGGTGCCCAACAATGTGACCCAGCACACGGATACAACTCATCTCCAAAATTACTGAACTCCTCTTAATCTACGTATTATAATTCAGAACTCAAGTTAAACAGAACAAATCTAAAACGGATCTAGACTATCATAAATTTAATTTAGCTGTAATGAGTACAAGCAGGTAAGGAATTCTTCAGTGCGGGAACAATTAATTTATGAATCCTGTGGCTTCTCTTTAATTTACGTAAAGTAAATGTTTGCGAATCCGGTGTTGGCACACAGCGGGCGGCGCTGCCGGTGCCTACTACAACAAAGCAGTTTCTGTAACTGTCATGCTGTAATTGTGATTGGCGCAACAGTTGCTAATTGCCCCGTACTCCCAGCCACCGCCAGCGCGCGGATACGTGCCGCCTGCCGTGTCTCCGTCTCGTGCTCGGCACTTGCTCACGCTTTCCTCCCTTCAATTAAAACTTGGCGTTACTAGTATGTTATACAGCCATTTTCAGTCACGTAGAGTAATTTAGTTTAATTCGTTTAAAGATCGTGCGCAAGTGGAGCAATTGTTAGTCCAAGGTTTACCTTTCACAGACCCCAATAAATCTTATTATTCTAGTTAAATAAAATTAACTACATTTTAAGATTTTGATAACGAAATAGTACTCTTCATCATTTATTTCCTCCTTCATTCAGAGTTGAAATTTAGTCATATAATTGAAAGCGTTTTCAGTCATAAAACACGAGAACATATTCGGACAATTACTCTTAAAGAACGCGCAAAATACCAACTCAGTATGTTTTATTTTTCAACAATGAAACTTCCTTATCTGCATCGTAGACAATAAATTGCGGCAAGTGACTCAGTTAGCCGGTCGGCGACCTGCTCACCACTAGCTGGTGGCACGCGAGCCTCCACTGGCGACCTACCGAGAGAGGGGCATGTCACCAATTCTTCCTGAAGCAAATGTCCAGGCGATTTCATGACCAGCGCATTGATATATTTATTAGCCATTGTTGTTAATTAATACGTCACTGATATAACAGTGCAGGGGTCGGCGACCTGAGCGACACACCACGTCCATGCGATAGCACCCCAACTAAAAGAAATAGGCTTATTAGGAATAAATACTAGGTTACCAAATTACAGATCTTAATGAGATATAAAGATGTCAGCCTGAAGTGGAGAGTTTAATCAAGTGGTCAAATTCAAAACTAGGTCAAAAGGCATTAAGTCAGATTTCTTGCTCAATTAAGAAAAGTAGAATTAAAAAAAAATGTTCATAAAAAATATTCCAAGCTTGCCTTCAAAGAATAAACATATTGACATGTCAATCACTGGTATCATGGTGTAGAAATTTCCTCCAAGTAATGTGTCAAGAATGACCTCGCAGTGGACGGCGGGCGTCGGTCAGCGAACGCGAGCCACCCCCGACTCGCCCCCCCCCCTACTCCTCCCCTTTCCCCGCGACTCCCCGACAAATAAAACAACAACCCTTCACTAGTTTGATCGGGCCTCGTTTACAAGCCATGATTTCCTTTGCTTTGCACACTTAAAACGTTATGCTGAAAAAGATTTGTTGGGGCCGTTCCAGAATTTGAAAGTGTGTTAGTGTTTTTTAATATAAAAAATGGGATATTGTTGTCGTAAAGGTATATTACTGACTGGATTATTTAGAGTTTTGGGTATCTGAAAGCTGGATAAGAAGTAAGAAGATATAACGGAAGTAAGTAGAGCAGAAAAGCGTTTCTAAAGTATTTACTACTTAACTATGTTTATTCTGATAACCACATTCCGCTTAAGATTCACATATTATCTGATGCATTGACTGTTTTTAGGAATTTCCTCAGATAATGAGCGAGAACAACATTGCGCCAGTATGCAGCCAGCCAGGTATCAAACGCTCGTGTTTCCTAAGCGTAAGATAATTTGGCGCGCTCCTAGCATGGCCGCAGCGTCTAAAATTGCAACACTTTACAATATGAGCTCACTAGGTGATCTGCAAGTTGACTGAGTCAGTTATTGTGATAACAAACAAGATTTAGAATTAGTGGAAGCTAACAGTTTGCCAAAAGCTTTTAACGTGAAAAGCAGTATGCTGTGATATTGCTTTTCGTAACAATTACAACGAAAGTCATTTTAATCACGTAAATGGTTGCGTTCAGTTGGCGCCGAAACCTCCCTTTTCACCCAATTCAACGAAATTGACCGTAATTACTGTAAATGCAATAAACGCCACGCAAAAGCCAGTTAGCGTACAATGGAGCAGTTATACAGTAATATGCGGCCGCCACGCTCTCGGCGCGGGCTCCATTCATGAGTGTTTGCGAAACACCACATTAGCCGCACGAGCCATACACACAGCCGCGCCGCTATCATGGCTATCAACCAAACCATTGAACCACCCACCAGTGTACCGACTCTCACTTAAAAATAATTCGACACGTTGTTAATCTATTAGTCAGATTTAACAAAAGCAATTTTTTATGCATTTTAATCTCTGTCGTCAGCTACTGTCACAACATACTCAAAAACTGCGTCCGTGGTATTGTGGCGTCGGCTGATTGTTACGGTTCTCGTCACCACTCACGCAAGTATTGGAAAGTAGGAAGGAAGCAGGAGATCGATCACTGCGATATAATAACTGATCAAATCAATCAGAAAATAATTTCACGCTGCCATGATCCAATACCCTAACGGCTAACCCGCTTAAGGTTGTGTACTTACCACCTGGCTCTCCTATACAAATTAAAAAAAATTATACTTATTTTTAATAAAAAGAATAAAGTGTAACTATGATGTAGCGTACCTTGTGCGTGTGTGTGTGCCGCCAGCATGAGCAGCGCGAGGCACAGGTGGACGGCGCGCATGCTGCCGCTACCGCTTCGGCCGCATGCCCGCAGCGCCACCCCCGCACCAGCACCGCGACCGACACTGCGCACCAACATACACACAGTCAATGCACTCTAATAATAAAGCTTTTACATTAATATCGTAAAACACCTGTGACATAAAAACTCTTTTTACCTGGATGGATTTAATACTTTTACATAGGTAGCTGTAGTGAGTAGTCAAATTGTAATAACACGAATAAAATTAATTAAAAAGTAAATTGTATATGCATATACCTAATTAAAATAAAGTAAGCCATAACGATATCAATCTGCCAACAGTCTCGGCGACGGACAACTACTGACAAGATCAAGTAATTTGTGGACTTTCGAGTTGATGATGTCCAAGCTGACGCGTGACAATACGCCGCCTTTCTATAGAAACTTACTCTTACGGGTTGCTGACATTAGTACAACAAATAGTATTGTAAATACCGGCATCAAATTACCTCTGATAGTCCGAAGTTGTTGAATACTGATGGTAGGAAAGCAAAAGACCCGAAACATTGAGAAGATATAAATTTAATCGCAAAGCCCAATTATGAAAAGTGTCATAGCAAAATTTTGATCAAATACCACTAGGAGTCAACTAATGTGAGTTTGAAGTCTGGGGGCAGAGTGATAAATAAAAGGATCTGATGATGGCAGGCATCGTTGCAGCTTCAATAGATATAGAGAGTGGAAGTTCGTGGAAGTGACAGTTTACAGATTTAAAGCATTGCATGGTTGGGGCATACATTCCAAGTAGTTAAGAATTTCTGTTTTTTTTTTGGGTAGGTAAATCTTGGTTAGATTTTACAGGTCATTGACCGCGCGTCGGTTCATTGCAAAACATATAATCGGATGTGCGTTTTTAATATTATTTACATAGAAGCTATTTTTATGAAATCTTTATAAAGATGTCAGAAAAAAATGTTTCAAGGCCTGCATCAAATAAAAACGCGAAAGCAAAAAAAAAGGCATGTCGTGCCCTCAATACCACTAGGACCAGGGATTACAATATTACATCGCTATACCTTCCACCCATTATGGCCGAGGATAAAAGATAAGTTACTTATTTTTTAATAGTTTTTACATGTACCTATAAACTAAATCATCAAAGGAAACCGTAGTAACAGTAAACAAGATGTGATGAACAGCGCAACGGTGTAGGTAATCTGCACGTAAACCCCCAATTTTTCAGGCTACTTCCCCGATATTTTACAGCTACCGTTTAGAACTAGGCCTTTTGTATTTATTTAGAAGCCCTTGTTTCTAGTAGGTACCTACCTACTTCTTATAAAATATGTATTTATACAGTTCGCGAGCCGAACTCGGGCTGTATTTAGAAAGCGGAAAAAACATAAGCATCAGTGCAACGATCGCTAATTTCGCTTTCTTCAAGCGTTGCTACATCTACATGTGAGCATTGTTTCGGCATCTCTTCTGTTATATCACCAGCATCTGCAGCCGGCTGTCCTGGCCTGGGCCTGAGGGACTGGCGATAAACACCCAGAGCCAGAACAATTGACCAACCTAACTGGACATAAGGGTAATAATTATACCTAATGAGTTTATTCTAACTTGGCTTAAACTGAATGGTGAAATTTGATGAAAAAGCTACTTTTGTACATAAAGATTGATTAGAACTCGTCATCTTGAACCGTTACGGATCGACGTAGGTAACATTATTCAGAATTCATTTCATTAGATCCCCATTAAATTGAAGATTAATATCTACATTCGCTACGTCAAAGATCAAAAGAAAAAGCTATCGGATCATAAGAATCGTTTTGGAAACCAGATAACGTGATCATGGCAATTTGTAAAGGTCGTAAATAACTAAACGCCAGTTAGCTTAGCGCCGTGTCTTAGTATTGCGGCTGCGGGAACAGTTTGATTCCGCTAACAATGTATTATCGACTGCGATGTACGCATAATAAGACATTATTCAACGTGACGACGTCCATGGGAACTGGGAGAGCGCTCCTATTATATGGTTATGCTGGCGTTACGGGATCAGCGCAGAGCTATGTCACTAGGCCATGCGATAAACCGGCGAAGCAATATCGACAGATTATAAATCTATCTAAAATAATATTTTTTAATCTAGCTAGGATCTAGTTTGCATGAATCATGGGATATAGGTTGAAGTAGAACAAAGGCGTAAAAAACATAGTAAGTACTTTGTTGCCTCTTTCTTTAAAACACTGAGTAAATAGAGCAATTGTCTTTTTAGACCACAACAGAAGGGTAACTTTTGACCCTCATTGCATACCCACAATTGTGTTTCTTTAAATTTCATTGTTAGATACCCTCTCTGAATAAACTCGCAGGACTTCCTTTACTGATGTAATGTGCAGTGCAATTATGATTACCAAGTGATGTGAATCAAGGGTTCGGGATCGAATGTCGAAGGATAATGAAACCTGTTTGCTCACACGAACGCGCCGAGCGGTGCCGATGTCGAGGGCGTCACGGGCTGTGGAGTTACGGTCTACTCTTAATTTCGACATGTATTGGCTCAGGTGGACACTAGACAGGACATCATGCTTTGTTGAAAATGTACTGCCTAGTTTTAGTTTTTTTTTTTTTTTATGCCGCCAAGTCGATCATATTTATAAAGTCAGCTCTGATCTAGATAACAACATTAACAACTGTATAAATATTAGGTATATGCTTTGTCACGCTACAGCTGGAAAACATCTAAACCGACGTTATTTACTACATCTTTAGGTTAAGTCTTTCCTGGAAAGAACTATCATGAAAATTACAGCGCTATAGATAAGTAAAGTCTAGTCTAAATCAAGTCTATCGACTATCGTAACAGTAAGAAAATTCGTAACTAGAAATTTCGAATAAATCTCACGTATGAATATAGCTGTCTGATATAAAATAATCAGTTGTTTATTTATGACATTACCATGAACGCCAGTTAACGTAACAGTGTTTCCGCGCGAGCTCCCGCGCAGCACGCAGCACGCATGCGCAACGCGGTCGCCACAGCCCACCGATGATGCCAGTTATTACTTCTAAATAAACTGTAACTCTGACATGTCATAGAAACCCTATGCCTACTCGTATAGTAAAATAACAACTAAACAATATCTGTCGAGAATTTTGCCAGTCATTTGTTTAGGATAGGGAAGGATCGAATTTGAAATATCTCGATTTGAAGGAACAAACAAAAAGGAATCATAAAGGATGTCCTGAATAAATTGGTTTAATTCTCTAAGGAATAAATAGACCAGCGGTAGTATGCCTAATACGTGGACAACAAGACTCTGCTTATTAGCGGTATGTATCCCTACTCTTCACGACCTCATAGGATGTTCAAGGAACAGTTTATTTGTGAGCGACCGCTCGGATGTCATTTGTCTTGTAGTTATTTGCATATTTCAAGTTTTTAAGTTGTCAATTTTTTAATTCTCTTGGTTGGATGACAAAAAATAGTAAGTACGTTCTAAGTTAATCCCTTTAAAAGTTCTCATAGAAGGTGACAAATAGCGTTTTTATTGATGCCATAAAATTATTTTATTTAAAAGTGGAAATTCTTTAAACTAAGTTAAAGGACATGAATAAACACTCGGCGAACAAAAAACAAGGATAACGTCACAAAACAGGAGATCCAGTGAAAGAAAAGTGGCGAAACGGACCACCACTACTAACATTTTGGTTTATAATAACAAAAAGCTTAAAAAATAAGCAATATTTCATTAAAACCAAAAATTAATATGATGCATTAATACTGTTGGAAAATGTTCGAGAACCAACTCGAGTCAGTAACATTGTCCATCATTTGTAGGTCAACTCAACTCGACAACCTGTCAAAAGGAGAGGGTCGGGGAGGGACCAGAGTTTATAAAACTGTTCAGTTGCTCACAAGGATCTTGAGGTATGTGGCTGAAATGAGAATTTATATCCTCATAACCGAAAAACCATCACTTTTGAGAGAGTTGAGTCTTGTTGCGAATACGCATAACAACGCCCTCATGGTCGTAATATTATCCACGTGCCAAAAGATCCTTGTAGCTCATTACATAAAATTTATTTCAAATGTTTTTACATAACGTTTAAAATATATAATTTGATGTTTAATAAGTAGACACAAACCAATAAAACCGTATTTTTTAATTAGTAGCATCATTTTGATATTGATGTGGTTTCCAAGAAAAATGTGATCCCTTTAACTCATAAAATCGTCCATACTTAAAACAGTTATGATAATAAGGACTATAACATCACAGAACTACAAAAGGCGAACTTGCAATGGACGAGATTAATTCACTCTTGGTGTTTGTTGCCTCATAAAGTTAATGTAGGCAGGCACTTAATTACTATTCCCTGATAAATAATACAGAGCTAACTGAACGTCGCGTCGCCGACGTCTGCAATGAGCGGTGCATGTCGCGTGCTTATGTGGGTCTGCCCGTTGTACGCGACTGTCTGAACGTTATGGTGCGCAGCTTTTTACTAGGTATAAGCTTACTTAAAAACATTCTGAACCCGGCCTTTTTGAAAACTTATCCCGGGGGTCCCTTGTAAGAAGAACTCGGATTAAATATACACTCAAACATGCTGACAAATCAACCTCAAAAAGAGTGGTGCAGGTGCAGTAATACCGCCGATGCACTACGGAAGCACGGAACTGCGCCCTCACGTCCCTTACTGCTGCTCAACCGTGACGCTCCTCGCTGAACCAACGGACGTCGAGGATGCTAAACAATATCGCAATATCTACCCTCCACTTCCGTTGCATTCGCTTTATCCACGGAAAAGCTGCGGATATTTATCAGATCTATTCTATTCGCACCATACTGTAGACTGTTCCGCTACGCTTGTGTTGATTGCGTCTTTACACAATAGCTCTCGTATGCAATACCCCATTCTCTTGTCAAGTCGTAAATATGCAACCAAACTTCGTTAATACCCAGCCGAAAATTTCGATAGTACCTACTTAAGTTTATACCTGGAAAACCTAATTTTAACTACATTTAAAATTAGGATGACTCTATAATTTAATTAATTAGTTAACTGCATAAATAAATTGAAATTTACCCGCTCCAAACTTCCAAAAGTGCTCCAATTTTGCACAAGTTTTTATTTAAATTGTAGTTGACACTTATGTTTGCGATTTTGAATATTATCGAATCTTCACAAACGAGATTGATTCACAGATTCTATGTTATGAACCAACAGTCACTAGCACAATCCCAAGTATTATTTGATTAGTAAAAAACTAAAGTTAAGCACATCGAGAACGCAAAAGTTTGCGTTACGCGTGAGTTCGCGCGTCGCGGTTGTGAGGGCGACGTGAAGCCTGAGTGCTCGTGGCGTGGTGAGCGTGGCTGTACTGGCCGCGCTCCCGCCGCCGCCGCACTCTGGGGGTGGGGACCCGCCGCGCTCTGCTGCGCCCGCCCGCTTGCTATGAGACTAGGCCCACGACACCATACCCTGATTTAAATATTAGAATGTGTTTATTATATAACCGCTCTTAATATGTAGGTATCATGTTAATATTGTGCTAAATCATAAGTGTGTCAACTTGTAAATTTTAATCTATCTTATGCTTACGCTTTATACTTCTCATGAACGTTCTAGCTACTTATTACTGTTTATTGTTGTCTGATTTTTACTTGATCTTCGATTTTTTAGACCCTAGCTACAGTAGGTGGACTAGTTCTTAGACTCCTACTTACCTAAGATAAGCCTACCTACTTAAGATTTAACTTTAATTTTGATAATTTTTTTGATTAGTAGGTTATTTAATGCGGATATTTTCACGCTTTTTACAGTTCACTACAATGTTTAATATTGTTATATGTACCTAATGTTAATATTATGTAGGAATGAATTTATGCGTGAAATGAATAAATTTATCTTTAGTGCTTATTTTCCCGTAAAACTGTCAGTTGTCACATTCAATTCTGTCTAGAACTGTCAAAAATTTGGTTAACGGGAAAATAAACACAGCTTTGCTTAGAAATGTCATTCGCCTCGTATGCATTTTGTTTTTCTTTTAGAAAAAAATAACAAATCAATTAATTGGCTCGTAGTGTACAAGTGATGTTGGATTTACGATAATTATGCCAGAAAACTAAAATAAATTAGTTACTTTATGTATTTAGCAATAGTTCTGAGTGGACGTGGTTTGAAGTTGGAAGTGGTATAGAAATGGCCGAAACGAGTACAATGAACCCCGATAACAAAGTGGAGCAGAGCGAGAAGAAGGAGGACATGGAGGGCATCAAGACGGAGGTGGATGTGCTGGTGAAGCGCGAGCTGCTGGAGTGTGTGGTGTGCGCCGCGCGCAGCCGCGATTGCGTGGACATCCACAGCACGCACACCGCCGCCAGCGGCGCCTCGCTCGCCCAGCTGCTGGCCCGCCTCGCGCGCGTCAACCTGGCCGCCACCGCCGCCTGCTCCAAGTACATGTGCCGGACCTGCCACGACCTCGTCACCGTGCTCGAGCAGGCCGAGCTCGAGTACAACAAGCTCAAGGAAACCTTCGAGGCCATCATCAGTAAGAACCCGTTGTTCGAGCAGCGAAACAACTTTGTTCAACCTATCAATTTGGCTGCTGTTAAAGCTGAACTGGACGATGCGGATGATGAGGACTATGTGTGTGATAACGTGGATGACGATTCTGACGACGAACCCCTGGCTACACAAAGTAAAAGAAAACGACATAAAGTGGAAAAGAAAAAGAAGAAATCTACTACAGGCAAGAGGAAAGTTAAAAGTAAAATCAACATTGACAGGTAATTGTCGGAAACATTATAGTTTACATCAAATTATCCATGATCCCAATGATCCACTATCAATACAGTAGTTTTGATTGATGAAATTTACCTGCTAACATCTAAGACCTAGTAGCTAGATTTACAATGGGTAAAAATTTCCCAGACTAAATATATGTAAAAGAAATTATTACACAAATAACAGCCTAATTCATTTGATTAAAGTATTAATAAAATATAAAAATAATTAGAGGATCTATTCAACTTCAAGTATGTACATAACATACACCTAAAGCATGTATTGATGCTGGACTCTGGCAATGATTTTAGCTGGAAGTGTGATGATTGTGGCATGACGGACTCCACGGGCGGTGTCATAGCACTGACGGCCCACAAGCTCACCATGCATACTGTGGAGGACCCCTCTGCCATTCTTGGGGATGTCAAGATTGAAGTATCTCTAGAAGGGTATGTACAATAAATATGCTAATCCTTATAATATAATTGTTATTTATTCCTTTCACATGCTAATTAATGTTGTTATTTGTTTTCAGTTCACAAAGTCCTTTATTCAATAACGGTTATGGCAACTGTCTGAAAACGGAGATGGATAACTTTGATGATGACAACAGTTTGGGTGCAGATGATATCAGTAATGACACAAAACCAATTAAGAAGAAAGTGTTGTTGGGCAGGCCCGCCAAGCTGAAGAGCATACCAGCACAGACCAAGAAGAAAAAGGTTAAAGTAGTGCATCAGTGTGACCAGTGCGATGCTAAATACACATCATTATGTGAGTGCTAACTTACACACTATTTATTTGTAGTTTGCTGACCTGTTCGACATGCACCCACTTCATTATCAAATTAATATAACATAGCCTGTGCCTCTGTTTGTAAAAAATTAAAAGTGGATTCTGCGATACATATTGTTACTATAGATATAATCATTAAACCTCAGTCAGTAAAAATCTGTCACTACCATGGGTAAATCCGGTAAAAGTATTCTAAACCATATGCATATGTTGTATAAACAATTATGTTAATATTGAAATATTTTACAGTTGGCTGTCAGTTGTTTTATTAGCTGCCACATTAAATGTTGTCAGAACAAACAAACTGTGAAATATCTTGGACTAAATTTGACAAAACACTTCATTGAAGTATGTAATCAATACTTAGGTTTAATATCTTTTATATGTTGAATTTTCTTAATAATGGTTTTGGCAGCTTAAACATTGAAACCTATTTAAAAATATACAATGGCGACTAAAAGGGAACCGTTTATGTTCTGCAGCCCGTTTGGAGCAGCATAAGCAGAAGCACGACGGCTCGAAGCCGCCCTACATCTGCGAGGTGTGCGGCGCGCACTACAAGCACAAGCGCGCCTGCGACATACACATCGCGCTGCACCAAGGTATGTTCATACTTCTCGCAGAAGTTAAGGAACTTTAGAAAGGTTGAACAAACATTTGATATTAAACTTATAATATTTGGAGGATCTTTGTATTGAAGTGTTTTAATATTATCCTTATATTTCAGGTATAAGCGATTGGAAGTGTGAAGAGTGCAATAAATTATTCCCATCTAAGAATGCGCTACAGAGACATAACAACATACACACCGGCAAATTGAATTATCAGGTAAATCAATTTTACTTTTTATATGAATATAATTAAAATAAAGCTTTTTAATTTCGGTTGTCGAGACGTGTCTATAAGCTTACTTCTAATGGTCTCGTTTCGCGGTGTACATTAACGTGTAATGTTTGTTGCGACAGTGTGATCTCTGCGGCAAGTCGTTCATCCACACGTCGTCGTTCAAGATGCACAAGCTGTCGCACTCGGGCGTGAAGCCGCACTCGTGCGACGTGTGCGGGCTGGCGCTGATGACGCGCTCGCACCTCAAGCGGCACAAGCGCGTGCACAGCGGCGAGAAGCGGCACGAGTGCGGCGTCTGCGGCAAGCGCTTCTCCGAGCGCTACAACCTGGCCGCGCACAGCAAGTCGCACGAGCAGGACGCCCCGCACGCGCCCCCGCAGCCGCGCCGCCGCCTCTTCCGCTGCTCCTTCTGCCCCGAGCGCTTCGAGCGCCGCTACATGCTGGAGCGACACACGTCCGCGGTCCACGGCCGAACACTCGAGCGGCCCCCGCCCACCCCGCGCAACACCATGAGCAAGCTGCTCAAGGCACAGGCGCAACGACGCGACGCCGCGCCCCTGCCCTCAGGTAACACACCCACACACCAGCCACCCCGCGCAACACCATGAGCAAGCTGCTCAAGGCACAGGCGCAACGACGCGACGCCGCGCCCCTGCCCTCAGGTAACACACCCACACACCAGCCACCCCGCGCAACACCATGAGCAAGCTGCTCAAGGCACAGGCGCAACGACGCGACGCCGCGCCCCTGCCCTCAGGTAACACACCCACACACCAGCCACCCCGCGCAACACCATGAGCAAGCTGCTCAAGGCACAGGCGCAACGACGCGACGCCGCGCCCCTGCCCTCAGGTAACACACCCACACACCAGCCACCCCGCGCAACACCATGAGCAAGCTGCTCAAGGCACAGGCGCAACGACGCGACGCCGCGCCCCTGCCCTCAGGTAACACACCCACACACCAGCCACCCCGCGCAACACCATGAGCAAGCTGCTCAAGGCACAGGCGCAACGACGCGACGCCGCGCCCCTGCCCTCAGGTAACACACCCACACACCAGCCACCCCGCGCAACACCATGAGCAAGCTGCTCAAGGCACAGGCGCAACGACGCGACGCCGCGCCCCTGCCCTCAGGTAACACACCCACACACCAGCCACCCCGCGCAACACCATGAGCAAGCTGCTCAAGGCACAGGCGCAACGACGCGACGCCGCGCCCCTGCCCTCAGGTAACACACCCACACACCAGCCACCCCGCGCAACACCATGAGCAAGCTGCTCAAGGCACAGGCGCAACGACGCGACGCCGCGCCCCTGCCCTCAGGTAACACACCCACACACCAGCCACCCCGCGCAACACCATGAGCAAGCTGCTCAAGGCACAGGCGCAACGACGCGACGCCGCGCCCCTGCCCTCAGGTAACACACCCACACACCAGCCACCCCGCGCAACACCATGAGCAAGCTGCTCAAGGCACAGGCGCAACGACGCGACGCCGCGCCCCTGCCCTCAGGTAACACACCCACACACCAGCCACCCCGCGCAACACCATGAGCAAGCTGCTCAAGGCACAGGCGCAACGACGCGACGCCGCGCCCCTGCCCTCAGGTAACACACCCACACACCAGCCACCCCGCGCAACACCATGAGCAAGCTGCTCAAGGCACAGGCGCAACGACGCGACGCCGCGCCCCTGCCCTCAGGTAACACACCCACACACCAGCCACCCCGCGCAACACCATGAGCAAGCTGCTCAAGGCACAGGCGCAACGACGCGACGCCGCGCCCCTGCCCTCAGGTAACACACCCACACACCAGCCACCCCGCGCAACACCATGAGCAAGCTGCTCAAGGCACAGGCGCAACGACGCGACGCCGCGCCCCTGCCCTCAGGTAACACACCCACACACCAGCCACCCCGCGCAACACCATGAGCAAGCTGCTCAAGGCACAGGCGCAACGACGCGACGCCGCGCCCCTGCCCTCAGGTAACACACCCACACACCAGCCACCCCGCGCAACACCATGAGCAAGCTGCTCAAGGCACAGGCGCAACGACGCGACGCCGCGCCCCTGCCCTCAGGTAACACACCCACACACCAGCCACCCCGCGCAACACCATGAGCAAGCTGCTCAAGGCACAGGCGCAACGACGCGACGCCGCGCCCCTGCCCTCAGGTAACACACCCACACACCAGCCACCCCGCGCAACACCATGAGCAAGCTGCTCAAGGCACAGGCGCAACGACGCGACGCCGCGCCCCTGCCCTCAGGTAACACACCCACACACCAGCCACCCCGCGCAACACCATGAGCAAGCTGCTCAAGGCACAGGCGCAACGACGCGACGCCGCGCCCCTGCCCTCAGGTAACACACCCACACACCAGCCACCCCGCGCAACACCATGAGCAAGCTGCTCAAGGCACAGGCGCAACGACGCGACGCCGCGCCCCTGCCCTCAGGTAACACACCCACACACCAGCCACCCCGCGCAACACCATGAGCAAGCTGCTCAAGGCACAGGCGCAACGACGCGACGCCGCGCCCCTGCCCTCAGGTAACACACCCACACACCAGCCACCCCGCGCAACACCATGAGCAAGCTGCTCAAGGCACAGGCGCAACGACGCGACGCCGCGCCCCTGCCCTCAGGTAACACACCCACACACCAGCCACCCCGCGCAACACCATGAGCAAGCTGCTCAAGGCACAGGCGCAACGACGCGACGCCGCGCCCCTGCCCTCAGGTAACACACCCACACACCAGCCTCCCCGCGCAACACCATGAGCAAGCTGCTCAAGGCACAGGCGCAACGACGCGACGCCGCGCCCCTGCCCTCAGGTAACACACCCACACACCAGCCACCCCGCGCAACACCATGAGCAAGCTGCTCAAGGCACAGGCGCAACGACGCGACGCCGCGCCCCTGCCCTCAGGTAACACACCCACACACCAGCCACCCCGCGCAACACCATGAGCAAGCTGCTCAAGGCACAGGCGCAACGACGCGACGCCGCGCCCCTGCCCTCAGGTAACACACCCACACACCAGCCACCCCGCGCAACACCATGAGCAAGCTGCTCAAGGCACAGGCGCAACGACGCGACGCCGCGCCCCTGCCCTCAGGTAACACACCCACACACCAGCCACCCCGCGCAACACCATGAGCAAGCTGCTCAAGGCACAGGCGCAACGACGCGACGCCGCGCCCCTGCCCTCAGGTAACACACCCACACACCAGCCACCCCGCGCAACACCATGAGCAAGCTGCTCAAGGCACAGGCGCAACGACGCGACGCCGCGCCCCTGCCCTCAGGTAACACACCCACACACCAGCCACCCCGCGCAACACCATGAGCAAGCTGCTCAAGGCACAGGCGCAACGACGCGACGCCGCGCCCCTGCCCTCAGGTAACACACCCACACACCAGCCACCCCGCGCAACACCATGAGCAAGCTGCTCAAGGCACAGGCGCAACGACGCGACGCCGCGCCCCTGCCCTCAGGTAACACACCCACACACCAGCCACCCCGCGCAACACCATGAGCAAGCTGCTCAAGGCACAGGCGCAACGACGCGACGCCGCGCCCCTGCCCTCAGGTAACACACCCACACACCAGCCACCCCGCGCAACACCATGAGCAAGCTGCTCAAGGCACAGGCGCAACGACGCGACGCCGCGCCCCTGCCCTCAGGTAACACACCCACACACCAGCCACCCCGCGCAACACCATGAGCAAGCTGCTCAAGGCACAGGCGCAACGACGCGACGCCGCGCCCCTGCCCTCAGGTAACACACCCACACACCAGCCACCCCGCGCAACACCATGAGCAAGCTGCTCAAGGCACAGGCGCAACGACGCGACGCCGCGCCCCTGCCCTCAGGTAACACACCCACACACCAGCCACCCCGCGCAACACCATGAGCAAGCTGCTCAAGGCACAGGCGCAACGACGCGACGCCGCGCCCCTGCCCTCAGGTAACACACCCACACACCAGCCACCCCGCGCAACACCATGAGCAAGCTGCTCAAGGCACAGGCGCAACGACGCGACGCCGCGCCCCTGCCCTCAGGTAACACACCCACACACCAGCCACCCCGCGCAACACCATGAGCAAGCTGCTCAAGGCACAGGCGCAACGACGCGACGCCGCGCCCCTGCCCTCAGGTAACACACCCACACACCAGCCACCCCGCGCAACACCATGAGCAAGCTGCTCAAGGCACAGGCGCAACGACGCGACGCCGCGCCCCTGCCCTCAGGTAACACACCCACACACCAGCCACCCCGCGCAACACCATGAGCAAGCTGCTCAAGGCACAGGCGCAACGACGCGACGCCGCGCCCCTGCCCTCAGGTAACACACCCACACACCAGCCACCCCGCGCAACACCATGAGCAAGCTGCTCAAGGCACAGGCGCAACGACGCGACGCCGCGCCCCTGCCCTCAGGTAACACACCCACACACCAGCCACCCCGCGCAACACCATGAGCAAGCTGCTCAAGGCACAGGCGCAACGACGCGACGCCGCGCCCCTGCCCTCAGGTAACACACCCACACACCAGCCACCCCGCGCAACACCATGAGCAAGCTGCTCAAGGCACAGGCGCAACGACGCGACGCCGCGCCCCTGCCCTCAGGTAACACACCCACACACCAGCCACCCCGCGCAACACCATGAGCAAGCTGCTCAAGGCACAGGCGCAACGACGCGACGCCGCGCCCCTGCCCTCAGGTAACACACCCACACACCAGCCACCCCGCGCAACACCATGAGCAAGCTGCTCAAGGCACAGGCGCAACGACGCGACGCCGCGCCCCTGCCCTCAGGTAACACACCCACACACCAGCCACCCCGCGCAACACCATGAGCAAGCTGCTCAAGGCACAGGCGCAACGACGCGACGCCGCGCCCCTGCCCTCAGGTAACACACCCACACACCAGCCACCCCGCGCAACACCATGAGCAAGCTGCTCAAGGCACAGGCGCAACGACGCGACGCCGCGCCCCTGCCCTCAGGTAACACACCCACACACCAGCCACCCCGCGCAACACCATGAGCAAGCTGCTCAAGGCACAGGCGCAACGACGCGACGCCGCGCCCCTGCCCTCAGGTAACACACCCACACACCAGCCACCCCGCGCAACACCATGAGCAAGCTGCTCAAGGCACAGGCGCAACGACGCGACGCCGCGCCCCTGCCCTCAGGTAACACACCCACACACCAGCCACCCCGCGCAACACCATGAGCAAGCTGCTCAAGGCACAGGCGCAACGACGCGACGCCGCGCCCCTGCCCTCAGGTAACACACCCACACACCAGCCACCCCGCGCAACACCATGAGCAAGCTGCTCAAGGCACAGGCGCAACGACGCGACGCCGCGCCCCTGCCCTCAGGTAACACACCCACACACCAGCCACCCCGCGCAACACCATGAGCAAGCTGCTCAAGGCACAGGCGCAACGACGCGACGCCGCGCCCCTGCCCTCAGGTAACACACCCACACACCAGCCACCCCGCGCAACACCATGAGCAAGCTGCTCAAGGCACAGGCGCAACGACGCGACGCCGCGCCCCTGCCCTCAGGTAACACACCCACACACCAGCCACCCCGCGCAACACCATGAGCAAGCTGCTCAAGGCACAGGCGCAACGACGCGACGCCGCGCCCCTGCCCTCAGGTAACACACCCACACACCAGCCACCCCGCGCAACACCATGAGCAAGCTGCTCAAGGCACAGGCGCAACGACGCGACGCCGCGCCCCTGCCCTCATGTAACACACCCACACACCAGCCACCCCGCGCAACACAATCCATGCAAGGCCGTCACGTCTACAACTTATGACCAAAATTACCGCCAAACGGTAGACGATTTCGCCGAACACAAAACAATCGTCAGCGAGGCTGACCCAGGTGGAGATTGTGATATAATTCGTTCTTACCGAACTGATCAGTGGCAGCTCATGAGTAGGCAGGCCTTTGCCCGGCAGTGAGACATTTTGACTATTAATAATAAAACAATTTATTTTGAAAGAACTCAATCCCAACAGCTTTCAAAAACGTCCCCGAAGCATCCCAAAAAAGAAATAAGATTGAATTTTTTTTTGGATGCTTCATCATCATCTTCCTGCCCTTACCCCATTTCACTTGGGGTCGGCGCAACACGTCTTCTAGACATGTTGCTTAAAGTTTTGGCTATGGTTTTATAGTCGGCCGCCTGCCTGACACTAACCCTCTTTGGGAACCCAACGGGTGACCCAAGGTGCTTGGTACAGTGCACTGGGTCTTAAGGTCCATTAGTCGCCTTTTACGACACCCAGTGGAGGATATGGGGTCGTGCTATTCTTTATATCCGGAGACCACACGGAATATTTTGGATGCTTCAGTTCATGTAATTAATAATTTTGTAAAAAATGAAAATGTTTTATTTTGTGCAGAAGTGGATACAAAGGACGACCGCAGTTCAGATTCACGAACCACACCGATCACACCACAAAAGCTTATCGCGCAACTATGTAAGTTAATACATATTTCCGTCTAGTCCAATCATTTTAACATCTGTTGTTATTGAAAGAATGTCTTTGAAAAAAAAAGAGAAATCAAAAGTACATGGATGAGCTTTACAGCAATGTGCAACAATATTTTTACTTTCAAGATACAGCAAGAAAAAAAGACGTGGCAATCGGAGACTGCCTCGGTAAAGCTATTGCGTAGCATTCAACGCCACCTAGAGGCGAGTTGCTGAACTAAAGAGACAAGCGTGATATTTCAAAAACTCATTAAAAGTTCTGCTATTCATCGATATATGACAAAACTAAAAAGTGTCACCGCTGTGCCGGTCGGAGTGGGGAGTGTTAGGTTATTTTCGTTACGGAATTTCTCGATTCGGTCTCCACGCTCAAGGCCCGCTGTAGAAGCTATGCAATAGCTTAAAAATAAAATTATGGAACATTACTATTTTTATTATAATACATATTTAAATGCGGATAGGACACTGTGAAGTTGACATAAATATATCCTATACATAAACTGTGAATATATTACATATTGTGTTCGTATGTTCCAGCGACGTCCACGTCGATAGTGACGCAGGGCGCGTGGGGCAGCGCCTACGCCGCCGACTTCCTGCGACACGACTACCCACACTGACGCGACACTCACACACACACACACCGCGCCACATGCAGGCTAAGGGTCATGCCATAATAATATGCTGAGTTGACAACATCAAACAGTCGAAATAGGTGATACCACCTTTTATAGAAACCTAAGTCCTAAAGAACAATAAGTGAAGTGCGACACTTGGTCCAATCTTTGTCAAGTTTCTTACTATATTTACATGTCAGGCGACCAGAGGGGACCTATCACTGCTTCAAGTACTACTAGGTATAATAGCAGCTGTGGTAACGAAACGCTCTACGCAGAGTAGTGCGCCGTCATATGCAAACTGCAATAGTAATAAACTCTATCCAATAAAAGGTACTTTTTGACAGGTTGTCAAATTGACCAAATTGAATGTGACAGCAGTACATTACAGATCCAATTTTCGATTTTTATGTAGAACATTTTGAAATCGATTTAGTGCATCATCATCAAGTTTCAATAAAATATTGCAAGGCTTTTGGTACATTTTGAAAGCATATGCCTTTAGCTGTTTTCAAAAACGAATCATAACTATTTTAAAGACCCATCCTATCACATGTTTTGGCTAATGGAACATAGTTGTCATTGTAGAGTAAAACTTCAATCTATTATTGTCACGAAAAAAGAAGTTATATAATATATTTTAATGTCTACAACTGCATTTGGTAATTCATTTTTTTAGATCACTCGTTTAACAAAGGAAAATATACTAAGACCACCGACAAATGTCAAAAGAAACTCTTTGATTGGACAGAGTATAATTTATGATGAGTTAGTAGCTTGCTGGATTAATAATATAATAATTCTAGCAACATGGTTACCATTGAGGTACCATGACAAAATTATATGGTTCACTATATAAATCAAGATTTGGAATAGACAGTTTGGAAGTCATAGAACCCCCTAGAGCCTGTACATATGGAGATATTATGGCTTGAATCTTGACATCCGAGGTCACATTATCACATTGAAGCCCTAACAATTGCATAGTACTGATCGAATAATGTCACAGTAACAGAATAGAATCTCTACTCAGATTATGTGATTTGTATTATGAAAGAAAATTAGATAAATAAATTGCAGAAGTAGGAAAAAAAATAAAATAACCTAATTCTTCCAGTTAGTTTCTGTCTTGCAAAAAGTATATCCTGTAAATATTAGGCGAGCTGAAATATAGATATCAAATATATATTATTATACAAATAACTGTAAAAAATACTATTAGAAATACGTATTATTTAAGAAAAATGTACTATAGTGTTATAATTGATATAATATTTTTATACTAAACATCACACCCGTGGGTAACTTTGTTTATGAGATATCGTACCTTGATTGTACGTTCACCTGATTTATTTTATTTCTATTACGCATTTGTATAATATTTAATTAAATGCAGTTAATTATAAAAAAAAGACTTTGATTTTTGTTAGTCACCTTAGCATTATTACCACTACCCACCTGTATGTATTTTGTATATCGTGTTCAAGAGTTGTGTGTGAACCTGGACTGTCCCACAGCTGGACAAAGGTTTCCCCCTGTAGTATTTCAACTTCTGCCCCATCTGGCTATTCTTTGATAAATCTAAATCCAAATCGTCTTGCTCGTAAATCATAAACCTGCCTTTCGAAGACGTTCTTTTTATGGCAGTATTTTCAGTATCTGCGGTATGCCGCCTAGTAAAAATGCAACTTTATTCTTATTAAGAGTAAGGATTTCTTTGATGGATTGACCTTCTTGGTTATATTTTAGACGACAAACGGGACTTATTCGCGATATAATTCGATATTTCTTTTTTCCCGACGTTTCGATCGAGTTGCACAGACCGTGGTCACGGGTCCCGTGAAAACGCGAATAAGTCCCGTTTGTCGTTTAAAATATGTATAAAAGTCGCGAAAGTCTAAAATCACTTCTTGTTTATTTTAGATCGAAAGGGATTAGAGAATGAGGTGGACATTACAATGTTATTTCATAATTGCAACTCGAAAAAATATTTTTATCGACTACAACAGACTTATCTTGTTTGTTATCAGCGACAGTTAAGATGCGTCCACACTTGTGACGTTTTACCGAACATTATCCAGTTCTTGTATCAAAGTCACGTGTCAGTACAGAAAATGTAACAATCGTTGACAGACAAATAATTAAAATTAAATGTATGGAGAGAGAAACAGTCTTTTGGCTGGGTTTAGTATGGACGCTAGTCTATGAACTACCCCTTTTTTAGTTGTATGTTACAAGCCAATAAGAGAATTTTTATTTTGGCCACTGTGCGCTTATCCCGGACTGACTTGCTTAGAAATACGACAAATAAAACAGGATAAAGAGTCGGGTTACGTCATGCCAAGTCTTTGTATGTAGTAGGGATTTCCTCTCCCGCATGTATTTCGCCACATCGCTGCTCTGTGATGTAGCATAAGCGTGGATGAAAATATCGTAGTTTTTGTTATTGTGTTGTGTAATATTTAGTCGTACATGGTCTGCGACCGTGTCAGTACAACTCAGACGGTTCACATTAAGAGTACACTGTCTGTGTACGACAATGTACTCTTAATGTGCACGTAGTGCGGTCTGATATCATTTTACAACTAGTGTGGACGCACCCTTATGGTATCAAGCTTAGACATTTGAAATGAAGCAAATTCTGCAAAATGTTAAATTTATTCTATTTTATCGTTTTGCAAATAGTGACATCGATAAATATTTTTTAAGTATTTTTAAGTAGCGATTGAACGTGATGTTCATTGTGAAAATACAAAATACTGCGTCGACTAATTTTAGATGCGCTGACCTTGAAAATACTTGACAATATAAAAGTTTGCAGAATGAAGCATTTTTGACAATCGATGAATAAATTGTCCAGCTGACTGATCAGATGATTTATGTTAGGGTTAGGGTCTTACTGTTATTTGTTTAAATTGTTTGTATTTAACTTCATTAACATTTGTTTTATTTCTGAGAAAACAACATGACTGAATATAAAGATGATGAAATAAAGATTCGACCTGCAAAAATGGAAGACATGTCTGCGGTGGCCGAAATGATACAGGTTTCATACTGTTTACTTGACTCCTATTTTTTTATATTATACCTGACATTACTATAACTACATCCCCTATCAGGAGCTGGCTGATTTTGAAAAAATGCCTGAAGGCCCAAGAATGTCGGTGAAGGGTGAGTACATTGGATCATCATAAATTTAAGCCAGGCGTAACTACTCATAAGTATTGTAATTTTCAGTACGTTAGTTAAATATTCATATATCATTGAGTTAACCTGTACCTAATTTGTGTTTATTAATTTATCTTTTTGGACACTTTTATTCCATAATATCTGTTTATTAAAGATCTACAGCACGATGGGTTCGAGCGGCAGCCGCCGGCGTTCCAGTGCAAGGTGGCGGAGGTGCAGCGGGCGGGCACGCAGCCCGTGGTGGGCTACGCGCTGTACTTCCCCACCTACTCCACGTGGGAGGGCCGCTCCATGATGCTGGAGGACCTGTACGTGCGCACCAGCCAGCGCCACAAGGGAGTCGGCAAGAGACTGTTCAAAGAAGTTGCTAAGGTGTGTATAACTTCTTAATTCTGTTACAATTTTCAGTGCTATGCACATATTATGCATGGTGTAACATAGTTTCCTACAAGTTTAAAAAGTCAATTTTTATATGGTGTGTATAAATAACTTAGGAGGCTTCCACAAGTGGGTGCACCCGTCTGGACTTTCATGTTCTGGAGTGGAATCCTGCGCGGTCCTTCTATGAAAACAAAGGTGCCGTGAACCTGACCAACAAAGAGCAGTGGTGTTACTACCGTCTGACAGGTGATGCCCTCCACAAGCTGTCCCTTGAAGCCCCTAGCAATTACATCAAAAAGTAACAACACACAGAAAACCACAGACAATTTGTGCTCACTTATATATTTCATAATACATATAATATACAACAGACTTCACTTTGTACATATTTCTAGTTTACATTACATTGTTCAGAAATTTGAGACTTTTCAACTTGATTAGAGCCTCGCCTTATTATATTATTCTTAAAAATCTATTTATTACTATCAACTTACAAAACAAGGCTTGCCCTTTTTTTAAATACACTCTGCAATGTGATTATCTGTGCGAGACTGAACCAAATAAAAAATAGGAAATAAATTTATTCTTTCATTTTCTAACTAGTATATACAAGTTCTTATTATAAATGCCATTTAATAATTTTCTAAACTATCTTTAATTCACAAAGCTGAAAATTATACCGGTTTGTAATATTTTTTAGTTCTTGCTAGGAATAATTACAAATTTGATATTATGTGAACATGCATTTTATTGTATGTTTATTATAGTTTCAAACATACTTTCCACAGGATACATACATATTAGGAACTTGTAATTATACAGTTTTTAAATATTGGAAGTGGGAAAGCAATAATTTTCATTTGGTATTTTCATTTGACTTCATATTGTTATTCTAGGATTGATATGCAAATAGGTCCGAGTTTAAACCACTCAAATGCTTCACACACTAGAGATGAAATGGATATTCCGTAAATATCTGGTATCTGGCGTATAGTAAGAACAAGGCTGGATAGGCTGTATACCGGATAGTAGTTCAGTATCCGGATCGCACGTTATAAATGTTTGTTCTATAATATTTTTTAAAACAAACAATTAGTACTTAACTAATCTAATGTACTGAAAATTTACAAACGTTGTCTTGCAGAAAAAGTCTACCTCGTTGGGCCGGATACCCAGCATCGTAGTTTGCGGTATTTGGCTAGACCGATATCCGTTTCGTCTCTATTACACACCTTTGGAAAAAAAAATCTTGTGCTAGTTTCAAATCACTAAGTTTTCACTTCATTAAAAAATATATCTGTTGAAGTAGTGCTTTATTTATCCTTGCTTTTTTCAATATAAAAATAATATGCAAGAGTTTGGGTCGGATACATCGGTCAAATAGTGTCGGTCAATACTGTTTACTCTTAATTATCTACTTAGTTTCTACGTAGCTTTATTTACATAGTGCAGCATATAAATCACTCTCAGACTAGCTGGATTCAGCGTGAAACATTTACATAAGAGAAGTTTTGGTCCCGCGCTGACTGGACGGTTTGCCAGTCTGAAAGGTTCCTTAATATCATTATGAATATTCTGTTCTTATTGAAACATTTCTAATAGATTAATAGAGAATCATTAGACTAGTTTTGAGATTAAAATTGTCATGGAACGTTAATATATTTAAATAGATAATACTTGCGTTACCATTGTGTCAGTCAGAATGGCAAGGTGCCCCGCAGCGCACGAGCGGGGCCTACAATGCACCGCTACTTCCCTAATACTATATAATACAACGTCATACTTAGTCATTACTTCACTATCTACCGCTAAATATTTACAGAACATATCGTTTGAATGGAACACAAACATTAAATCCTACAGTTTTTCTAGATTAACAGTTAACTAATGGAAGTTAAAATTGCTATTAGTACCAATATAAATACAAATAGATTCAGAGCTCGCGCTACTACACGCGTTGTCGTGTATCACGGTCGGGCACGCGCTCCTGGGCGCGGTGTGAGTGCGCGCAGTGCTGACGCTGGCGGGCGCCGGCCGCGCTCAGGCGGCGCTGTGTCGCTGCTACGTGGACGCCATGAGCTTGGCGTGTGCGGTCACGTTGCGCTGGTGCAGGAACCCGCTGCCCTCCTCCTCCTCACCGTTGCCGAGACCGTACTGGAAAATATTGTTTTTATAAGTAGGCTCTCAGGATACGTATCTAGTTAATTTTATAAATGACTGATAGTATATGTTAAAAATATATTTGCAAACGTTGATTACAAATTACCGATAGGAACTTGAGGACTCTTGTGTATCTTTCGTTTTATCTTCTCAAGGTAGTCAGATGAGAACTGTCAGTTTCAGCGAGCTCAAAAAATTAAAACATGTATGGGGAATTTCAGATTCAGATGGGTTTCAGAATCATAGCTTTAAGTAGAATGTGGGTATTGTTGACTTGAACGTAAGTTCGAAGGTGCGTATTTTGGTATTTGATCTAACCTGTAGCGCGTGTAAATAGTGCTGCTGCGAGTGGTAGTGCGGGCCGGAGTGCGGCGGGTACGCCTCGTAGCCGTTGGCGTTGCTGGGCTCGCTCTTGATGTTGAACAGCGACGGGTTGGACAGGAAGGGCGCGGCGGGCAGGCCGAGCGGGTACTGCGCGTGCTGCGCCTGCGCGTGGCCGTGCGCGTGCGCCTGCGCGTGCTGCGCGTGCGCGTGCCCGTGCGGGGACGTGTCCGGCGTCACGTGCGTCTCGCGCGCCTTGCCCGCGCCGTGCCCGCCCATCGACTGCGTCAACGGGAGCGGCACCTCCGGCAGGCTCTGCTTGCTGTCTGTTATTGCAAAAGGTTTTTTTATTAGTATTAAAATCACATACGTGGTGGGCTGGTGGCTATACAAGTTCGATACCAACGCAGGAAAGTAACAATGTGAGTTTTACAAAGTTAGGTACCTAAATAGATTTTCTTAACTATTTTAAGATACTCAAATAGGTTTGGCAGGACATCTAGCCAAATGCACAGATGGCCGATGAAATCGAACCGTGAATGAACGGTGGTCATGGGCCGGTCGCAGTAGCCCAGGATGACTAAACGCGCGTTGCGTTGTTTTGCTGAAGGTCTACCATTGTGTCTTAAAATAATATTGCGGGTGGCTCAAATTGGCAGAAATGAGGAGAGCCCTATACCAGTAGTTCTGTGATTCCAGGCTAACATGGTGATGATGATTCTAAGACCAAGACACCCCTGATAAAATATCGTGAAAAGACTGAATCCCGAGCCTGGGATGTGATGTTAGCCAACAGGCATGATATATATCAGGGAAGTGTTAGTATGCTGTGTATCGTACCGTCCATCCCCGGAGAGTTGTGGTCGTCTTTCTTGTTGGCGTCCTGCGGGGGTTTTGTTCCGTTGCCGGACTTCTTCGGCTTGCGCTTCCTCGTCTGAATGCCGTCCTTCCTCATAGCAAGAGGCCTGCAAAATAAGCGCAAACGAATGATATGTTATGTAAGTTTAGTCATCAAATAGAATTATGAGACTGGCTTGGGCGACAATGTCAGCGAATATTTTTTCGTTACAAGTTCTAGAGCTAACGTAAAAAAGATATATTATATAGCCAGTACGACACTTGTAAAGCAATCAAAACTTGTAGGGTAGGTAATGTAGGTATGTCTCTTTGACCTAGACTTATGAAATCTAGACTGCACGGATAGCCGAGTGGTATGGGTGTCTTTATGGATGTGGTTTCACATCCATAAAGACACCCATACCACTCGGCTCCCGCGAAACAAGGATCAAATACCTTAGCGCGGGAGTCGTTAAAAAAAATTGGCAAATAACATCGCTACCTATAGACCACAAATCCAAAAGTGTACATACTCAAAACTAACCACTATTGATCTTGAAAAATAGAGGGTTGTTATCTCTGAAAAAAAAACACTATTCGATTCTTTTACTTATATGCTATTCCTACTATACTTTCTACTTACAAAAATGGAACATACAGTCTTTCGGTATGTGCATCAAGTGACTTATTATGTCCGTTTTGTGTACCTATCATTTAGTAAGCGAAACGTAAGTAACGTTGAGGATAGTTCATTTTAAAAGCCTTCGTTAAACGTTATCTTAACTTTGTCATTCTTATTTTAGGCAAGAACGTAGGTAATAGAAGCAGTAGGGTATTGGATGTTTGGATGACGCTCGTGTGGGTAATGGGGTGGGGACATACCGGTTGATGCCGTGCAGCTTGTAGTAGAGGCCGCAGGCGTTGCAGACGGGCTCGCCGTCGTTGTTGCGCCGCCACAGCGTCGTGTTACGCGAGCCGCAGTTGGTGCAGCACTGGCCGTGGCGCCGCGCTGCCGACTGCACACACACACACACCGCACATCACACAACCGTCAAATCTATGCTGGCTAATTGTGTACCAAGACCAGGACTTGACCTCATCTTTGCCATCTACTTATTGATTCTAGAATGAACCAAAATAACGGTAATCTACGAAACGATAAGTTCCTACTATTCCTTAACATATTTTATTGAATTACTTCGCTTATCACGTGCTGATAGTGGCTACCTATTTTTCAATTGACACTATTACCCACTGAATTGTTAATACTGAAGTATATCTTTACATGCTACTTCAGCGGCCTTGTTGGTTTAATCGCCCTTGTATGTAACATGTCAAGCCTTTATCGTGTGGGTGACACTCTTTAAACTAGAATGGTAATCTAAATGTCATTTCAAAGTTAAAATTTATACAAGAGATAAGAAAACGTCAGCACCTGTTTAGGTGTAGTTTGTAGGCAAGACGACTCAAGTCCTGCTCAGGTTTAGTGGTTTTTGTTTGTATGAATACCAGCTAGTTAAAAAAATAGATGGAAAACGTTTAAATCTTCCAGAGAAATGGCCAAAACATAAAACAGACAGCAAAAATGCATCCAGGTACCAGTAAGCGTGCATCACAACTATGTAAGTAAATCTACTGTAAGGAGAGCACCAAAAACCAAGGATTCAAACAACAAACATCCAATGCCAACCCAAGCACCTCCCATGCACATAAATGTTACAAATCCCAGCACCAGTTCCCGCGCCTCGCTGCAGGCCAGCACCGGCCAGCACTGGCCAGCAGCGGGTGGCCGCCATCTTGCGGCGCATCACGCGCGCAGATACGTCTATGATCGCGGAGTAGGTCCGGCGGCCGCGGCGGGTCCGGCTCGCGGCGGCCGCGGGCGGGGCCGCGCTCTCATTGGCCGCCGTACCTGTCTCTATCAGCGCGCGTGTGTGCGCCGAGATAACTAGCCGACAGTCTTGTTGCCGATCGATAAAGTCCAATATGCGAGGATTCGTTAGCGGCGAGGCGCGGCTCCCGACTGCGCTATCTACTGGTGGAGCTATCTCGCTCCGCGCAGCCCGTCACCGAGCTGATTGCCGCGGTGTACAGTTCCTTGCACCGCGCCGAATGACGTCATATTGTAACACTGGTTGCGCTAGCGCAGCCGGCCGCTACGTTCGCAAACATGCAATTACCGATCGATTAGTTATCTCGGTTCGAACCTTTATCTAATTCCGTCGTCAATAATGAAAGGTTGCAGTGATCGATACGTGAGGTGTATTGGGTAGGTTTAAATTTGTAACTGTGCAAGCGGAGTGCTACAAAGCGGCGCACTCGAAGTAGGGAGCGGTAGCGTGTAGTTTCCTAACACTCGCCAAAGCCCAAACAGGAAGGATAGTCTAGCAACAGCCGCGTGCGATGGTCGCGGCGACCGCGGGGCGGTAGCATGCATGCACTAGTCTACACGCCACCGACTCACCTTCTTCATGCCCCTGGCCATGCCCTCCACACTCATCCATCTCTGCACGGTGCCCTCCTTATAGAAGCGGGTGAGTAGGTCTGCGTCGGCACCTGTTCGCAAACAGAGCGCGTTACTAGTGTGGGAGGGGAACACTCACCAGCCGCTTGCTGGGCTTCACGAGCGGCCGGTTCACGCCGTTGATCTTGTGGTAGAGCCCGCACGCGTTGCACAGGTAGTGGCCGGTCGCGTCGCGTCGCCACAGCGGCGTGTTGTTGGCGCCGCAGTTCACGCACTCGCGACCTTCCTCGTACATCTCCAGCACGCCATCTGTTCGCACGCTTATGTCAATGTGGCTCTAAACATGTGCAGAACCTATTGATACCTACGGGAATTCAGGTTGCCTATCTTAACCAGACGCCAAATATAACATAGACGGTGCGTGTCGCTGCATGAGAAAACCTAAAAAGTGGTTTTGCTATTCTAAAAAGACAAGGTTCCTAATAGTATCTGTGTGTAACATGGTATCGCATCCTGCGTGCGATATACAGGCGCATTGAGAGCCAGGGGCTGCGGTAGGTATCAACGATGTCGATTATCGCGGGTTCCGAGAAGGTAACAATAATAATAACTGTAACGGTATGATAGTGCTTGAGATAGTAGTTGCCAAGTAAGTCTGAACTGTAAACCACCAATAGCTTCACATTCCTTTAGTTACCAAGCACACATATTATTTACCACTTATGTACCTAATCCTAATCGTTAAATGATAGGATTCTGAAATAATTTAGCGACAGTTAACTTTTAATAAACTACGCATTATTGTTATCTGTACTTTCCTAGTTGATAACGAACTAGCGAGTATGTCCTGCCTGCGGTTTATTTGGGCTCCAACATATAATTAGGTATTAGGACAAATATCGAAGTTATCACTATCCGGTGATAACGTACCGCCATCTGGTCACTTACTTAAATCCATTAATTTTAAATCATATTGAGCTCAGTATACAAATAGTATAATTAGACGAAATGTTAGCGCCATGTACCTGCCTACGAAATATATTACTCCTATCTAGCATTAGTTTGTTAAAGTTCAATTAATTTAAATGGTTCTACAACGGGTAGAGGGGAGGGGGAATTAAAAATATATTTATTTCGCTATTTACAAGTCCAATTAACCGGGAATCCTTTATTATCTATGTACAAGTAGGTACTCGTAGTTTATCTATCTATTCTAGGCAGCGTTCAAGGTTTACCTACCCAGCCTTGTGCATATGTAGGATAAATGTTAGTGGGCCAACCATGACACAAGATATATACCGGGAAACGAACTAGCAGCGGTATAAATAAGCAGGTAATTGACAGGCTAAGGTTACGATTGATCGCGAGCACATTGTACTAACGCTGGCTTACTCTCATAGTCTCCTTCAAATATCAAACATTTCTACCGGTCTCTGTCGTGGTCACCGATAACTATCTAAGCTTTGATGAATTACATTTTCGTGAGTTACCTAATTAGAAGAGCTACATATACAGTGAGACATGAGTACATGATATGGAGGGTTAATTACGTATGTATCTAGGCTGACGACCGTAATATTCCTGAATCTGAGCGACTATGTTAATCTCAGTGATTTACTGCAGTTTTATCGAATTCTAACCAGAATTAGAGAAAGCTGGTAATCAACGAGCTACTTTTAATTTTAAGTGTCTATTTAATATGTCATTAATTTAGTTAAGATTGTCTACTAGAAATGAGGATCGAATTGTTTGTCATTATCCATAAACACACAGGTAAGCAAACACTGTTTTAATTATATTAATCAAAAAAGGTCGGAGTAGATCGTTATTGATCTGTGTATGATTGTAAGCTATACATATAATTATAATTGGGAGTTAAAGACTGCATGGACCGCTCCATATTGCCGAGATAGTAATAAATTATTTTAATAGCTGTGAATAAAGGATTTATGTAGAAAATATTAGTTTACGAGAGAATGATTCAGCGCGCTATCTGCTGCTGACGTCAGCCTCTCAGTGTTATTGTCATCTGTGATGCACGATACTGATTGCGGTCACTGGTGTATCGTGAACGACGTACTTATTTAGATCGTCGGTATTGAACCTCACGTAGGTCACTACTATACCTACCTATACATTCCGTAAGGCAGCGAGAAACCGAACAAAGTGAACACTTAGGTAAGTCTGTCGAATAGGTAATCCAAGGGATGTCTCTACGTTATTTAAAAAAATAATACGGTAATACTTATTAGCTAACTGACGTAGTAATCATATTTATTTTTAAATTAAGTTGTCGTCGTTCTATTTGATTTGTTTGCTGTTGACTGTTTTTTGCCTATACCTAGTGTATTATAAATAACAAATGTAGGAGTGAGGGAGATCGCTATATCTTAATCTTGTTCGCCCGCTCTTGACTCTACGGTCAACAAGTTTTCCTCAATTGTGGACGAATTATCCTTAATACAAGTGGTGTAGTTAGACATCTGTATTTATATGTATAATTGTTCTATATTATTTACATAGATAAATACTTGAGTGGATGACACACACAATTAGATAGATTAGGCTACTGATCGCGTGATGGAGAACTCTTATGTATTTATAATGATTTATTTATCAAACAGATAAATGTATCTGTTCAATTAATTACTGCGTAGATATCTGGACAATTATAGAGGCATATATTAGTTATTATATGCCTGATAGTATAATTCTATTAATGTTTATGATAAGATATGCAGCAGCACTGTTTGTATCGTATTCGCAAGTTCATTCAGCGCGATACTGTATCAGTGTCTCGCGCTCGATCACAGCGCCGATGTCTCGCTACCTTATCGCAATGTGCGCAGACGCAGCTATCTGCACCATAACAATAACACACGACAGATACATCACGAACACTCATCGAAAAGAGAATTAATGTAATCCTATAATAACAAAGAGATACAGTTAGCGGGGATTAGCGAGGGCTCGGATAAGCCAGAGCTGGTGTCGTGAGCCACACATGTAGACAGAACCTTCAACAACTTAGATGCTATGTACAAATATTTAGAATCAGATTAAGTAATTATATTTCAATTTCAAACATTGTTTCAAATGACAGTTATGAAAGTAATTAGCCACATATTATTTTATATATTTGGAACATTAACAGCCTCGTATGAAAGATTATAATCAAATCTTTTTCATGAATTAGTGCAGAAAGCAAATAAAGAAAGAAAAAAGAAAAATCTTTCTTTGCAGTTTGCAAAGAAAGATCTTATAAACATGAGTCTTGCTGAATTAACGAATGATTAGTGCATAGTAGGGGGTGTGTTACCGTATGCCGTGGGGCGCTGCAGCGCGTCGTAGGGCGCGCACCAGGAGCCCATCACCATGTTCTGCGAGTACAGGCCGCCCGCCACCGAGCCCACGCCGCTCACGCCGCCGCCGCCCGCTGCACAACACACACACATTACATGTCGGTACATACGCAGCAGGAGAGACTTACAGATGTTGTATGTTCTATAATCTGTTGGGCGAATCTGAATTGGTAACCACTTTGTTTTTTTTTTTCAATAAAGATTAGGACAACATTACTCATGGTTTAAAGCGTAAGGATTCAGCACTTTCAATCACAACAAAACAACAAAACTAAATAAATAACTTATGGACCAGAAAAAAAATACTTAGTACAAAGCTTACATCAATGATAAAATAAATGCACAAAACACAATTATAGATAGACAGTACTTCCTAATAGTTACAAATATTTTGTAATCCAATATTCCTTATTTGGCAACATTCGATATAGATAGTGTTATCAACAAAAACAAATTGAATACCGACAGACTGGTTCTGATAGTCAAAATTCAATCTACATCAACGTAGAGCCAGTGGTAGCTGTTAGTTAAATTATAATGCGAGAAAGATAACGAGAGATACGACTTAGGAGTCAGATGACGGACCTGCCAGCAGCGCCATGTTGTGCAACCAGTTCGCGGGTAGCTGTAACGCGTCCATGTTCAGGCGCGGGTGCTTCGGTACGTTGTACAGAGAGTGTCCCACAGCGAGCACTTGTCAGTCAGGCAGTTAGCTGGTAGCGCGAGTGGTGCGACCCGCGCGGTCAGAGGTCGCAGCTCGGACTGACCGCGGCACGGCGCGCGCCGCACTCGCACGCGCTTATCGCTTCTGATTCATAACACAGCCTTCTGCTTAACTTAGCGCAATTCACAAACTTACGCCTTACTTCATATTGAGACACAACAAGTCGTTTCAAAATGCTCTCGTTATGGTTTTCAGATTTCAAAGATTGTTGGTATAGGTATGTACGTTACTTGGTATTTTATTGGTACACCATCACACCATCCTAATATCCACTTTCGAAGGGCAGCGGATCGGAATACTACTTCGAAGATGTTCGTAAAACTCTTTAAGTAGTAAGTAGAGTTAGTTTCTCGGAAGTAGAGTTTAGACGATTCTGCTACTGAGCATCACCCGCAGTTTAATTGTTTAATTTAAACAAAAACAAGAACATATTGCATTATCCTGCTGAAGGGAAAATCATATCTATTGGCGGCTATAGGGAATTAGCGCACGATAGTGAATCACTGCGGTTAGAGGATTCGCGCAAAACATCGATTGTTTGCGACGCACGCAGGCGCGGCCGCCTCCAGACCGAGAGCCGCTCTAACAGGATACTCTTGACGGCTTGTGACGAATGGACCTAAACATGGTACGGCCGTATTTGCGGGCTGAACGGTTTTAGTCAATTTGGAAGTGCAGTGTTACGTATAGGTATGATAAAAGATCATTTATTACACTGAGAGCCCGGCTCCGGCCGCGATAAGATACCCGAGTTACAATTATGTTAAATATATTAGTGATAATAAAATTATCTGACAATGGCCGCCGTTATCGACGAATACTTTGTAATTACCGTGTTATCTTTGTTCATATTTAGTTCATTGAATCGTTAAGTATTTTTTGTATCATTGTGTGACTGTGTCTATTGGGGTCCACTCAACCAAGAAACTCATTTCTTAAAACCTTCAGCTACTTATACTTGTATGGGAGTTTCTATTGATTCCAGGTGTGAGGCAGTATGTGCAAGGTTTCTTCGGCACAGTACGGACTCACGCCTGGCCGGCCAGCGCGGCGCGGGCGGCACTCGCGTTACTTCTGTGTTGGGGCAAACCCCATCTTGGCAGAGTTTATCCTGTCGGTCAGCGGGCTAATCATCACGGTTCGTAATTAACAGTAATAATAGAATTTTAGTTATTGTTTACTTGCTGATACAGAACGATACTTGCTATATTGTTTAACTTTGCGTTTTTTCTCACACAAGCAACGCCAGGGATCAACTACTCTAGTTAGGTAGTGATTATAATCTTCAACTGTTTTTTTCAGATAAATATTTAGAGAGACATGCATGCATGTTCGACGACCTAAACATCTTAATTTGTATTAAATGTACCTGATACCTATAAAGGTTACTACTGCAATCCTCGTATCGGGCTCATTCACATTAGTTTTGGTTTTTACCGCATCGACACATTATTTTACGTTCATTTCTATAAATAATAGACGCGAGGTTTTTGTCACGCGTAGTTAGATTCAAACTGTTCATTCAAATCCGAATGTTTCCTAGAAGTTATGACAAGGAAAAAGGTTTCATAAACAATACGTTTAACATTATTATGTCGCGTGTATTTTTCCAAAACGATAAACTGCTATTTCTTCGATATTCACAATAATAGAATTTCAGAGAAATACTATGGTCATTCATTTTTCGACTTGATGTATCTGAAGCACTAGGAGTTAGTGCATAGGCTGCGCAGGCGCACTGTGCTGGGCTTGTCGGCGGTTATCAGTGTACAGACAAAGGCCGTGATAGCCGCCCGCGCCGCTGTCGACCTGACTCATCATAGTTTGCATCAAGCTATTTATAAAACACGACCTTATCAGTGCATCATGCGCCTGCGCCTAAGTATTCATTTGTTATTTTCAGTTGCCTGCTACTCATAAGCGTCTTAAATTGATTACATTGTATGTATTTTATTTTCCCATGGACCACATTAAAGATTTGTTTATTTCTGGGTCCTTTGGAACTATCTCGGCGCCCATCCGCGCCGTAACAGTAGCCACAGGATCGCTTGCACATGCTTTGAGCGGTTCAGAGCCTCAGGCCCCGAAGGACCACTTCGCTAGGCTATGCAATAAGGACCATCCAGGTCGTCCCAGATGGCTGAGGCTCGCCACTGCTCTAGGTGTAGGTTAGAGTAAGTGTTGCGTCTCACCGTAGGTGTCGTGGTGCGTGGGGTGGTGGTGGTGCCAGACGTTCTGGTGCGGCGCGAAGTGCGCGGCGTACTGCTGCAGGCGGCCGCCGCCCGCCACATAGCCCAGCCCGTAGCCGTCGGCGCAGTCGCCGCCGCTGTAGCCCGCGCCCGCGCCGCCGCTGCCGCCGAACATCGCGCACGCTAGCCGCCGCTCAGCGCTGGCGCATCACACGGGGACACCTGACAAACAAAAACAAACACTATTAAAATCAAAAGTCATTTAGGTATTCAAATTAGGCTACAACATAGCACTTTTTGAAAGTCAAGATTCATAAATTATAGACCGCACTCCAGCGCCCATCCTATTACCTAAATACTCTACTTCATACAATCAAGTTTATCAAATCTCTAATAAGTCTATGGGGTAAATTACTGTAAATCTTGATCTTTAATTTTCTTGTTTACTCATTACGTATAAGTAAGTACATATATATGAAATGGTTTGACCAATCAGAGGTTGGATGCCATTTTTTGTGTGTGGGGAAGAATCGGAAAAGCTCTTTTACCTATAGAAAAGGTTACTCGAAGAACGCGGTAAAGTTTTTTTTACCTAGGTCTTTGAAAGAAAACCTATCTGATCAAGATGCTTAATGAACTGAACATATTGGGTAACAGAATTTTATAAATTATATGTAGCAGCAGATCTTTAATCCCCGCCCCGACGGTAGATAACAAATGAGGAAAATAGCCGCCAGTCGTCGGTATCTCAGGCGTAAACCCTGCCCGTGGAGAATACAGTGCGATGGTAACAACAACAACATGCTGATGACGTCAGGCGGCGTATCGCGCTGACGTTTGTTATTCACTCACAAGTCTAGGAAAATGCTTCAAATAGGTCGCTTTTTGGTACTTAACTGTTTTACTTATTTCAATCAGAGAGCGATCGTTGCTTTTTTCATGAAAAATTATTTTACATGGGAAACTTAGGATTCCAGATAAATTATAACATGGTCTTAGAACTATGATAATTAGGTTTCAATAAATAAATACAAGCTAGCTCAAATGTTATTAGTTTATTACTGTAGGATGTGTATTCACACAAAACTCTTTTCGAGTTTATAGTTGGCTGTGAAAATGAGAAATACATCTCCATAAATAACCATCGGGATAAGTCTGAGCTCAATATTAATAATTGCAGGATAAAAACATATCTTATAGTTTCGGAAGGGAATTAGTAAGTCTTGGCACACAGACACTATCTTATGTGTTGAACTGGCCTCACCGAAGACGCTATGTTATGAACTTACTTATGAATTAAAGAACTAGGTATAAGATAAGCTCTCGTCTCGTGAATAGTATTGTTACTAATATAGTGCTCATGTCGACTATTGTGGACGCCTACCTTATTCGAATTCACGTTTACTCCGTATCACCGGTATGACGTGACGTATTACGCCCAAAGTAGGTGATGTTCGGCTGTTATTTACGAAATCATTACTTCCTTCCAAATTCTGGTACATGCGGGCACAATAATAATGGAACGTAAACTATAGCTGTCATGTGAAAACAAACTGACGGTCACAATATGTGTAAGTTGAAAAAAGTGAACATTTTGTCAAGGGTAGATACAAGACGAGCGATAACTATTCAGTTTCGTCAATCTCACTCTACAAGTGGATCTTATTAAAAAATATATCGATACTTATCTATGGTCGTAAAATCCATATTAGTAGTAATGAAGAGACGCGATGGCGGTACTTCACTTGTAGCTATCGGCGCAATTCGAGGCTCGATACCGCGCTACTTGATATGAGCCATCGGCGCACGATTGCCGCGCCCCTATCGCGCCGCGCATGCGCAACAACTGATACGACACGTAACTGTTAACAACAACAATTACCTGTCAGCAACGCGCTCGCCAAACGAGTCTAACACTTATGTCAGTATGAGTAGAGCTCAAATTACTTTTTTATTCTTATCAAACGGATGGTCTTGCCATGGTGACTTCGTTACCTAATATCTTTATATTGAAACTGTCTCGTTGCGACAAAATGTGTGTCAGTATTGACAATAGTTTGTAATTAACGATAACTTACAAAATATAAAACATGCACACGTGCCGCGTGTCACATGCGCAAGAATACGCAGAAAATGTAGAGCAAGCCCGAACGGTCGCCGATCACACATGATATTTGTAAATACCTTTTTATACTTTTGTTAGTTCGAAGTATTCAATTGTTAAGGGTAATCACCGGATAATGTCTAGTGTGGATATTCCAAACCAAATATTATTTTCAATAAAGTGCTATCGTACTTTATATACGACATGAGGTATAAGGGCAATACCGGATTATTTATACTATTACGAGTATTTTAGGTATTAAAAATATCTGTGATCTCAATAGATCTATTCATATCAGTTTAAGATAGTTTCAGGTATAACGGTCATATTCCAAATACTACAAGCAAGTGACGAGCATTCTTGTTTAACACAAACCTCTTTTTCTTCTTAATCAATAGGTATGTTAAGAAATACATTGTTTTTGTACCGCCTGTCTTTAAATATCCATTCAAAAGTAATTTAACCCAATTAGAAATGTTCGCGAGTAACTTAATCAAAGATGTAGCCAGTAGGTACCAATCTTGTATTTGCATGACATGGCGTGAACCGGGGAACTCTACAAAAGCTTACGTTACGTTTGTCTGATCGCATTGCACATACAGTGCAGTGTGTGCCGATACGTGCCAGCTGTCGTTATAATACCAGTTGCCGCAGCATCAGGGTGCGCTCGCGCAGCTACATGAGCTCTCCGCAATAAAGTGCCAGACATACGAGAGCGTTAACATTGTTCTCTAAAAATCATAAGAACACTCCGCGATGGGTTTTGCATGTTAAGGACGAGAAGCTGGCGGCGCGTCGGTCTGCAGTCGCACTAGCCAGGTGTAAGCAGAGGGTTCAAGCTTTATCTTGCAAAGCAACCAGCTCCTAATATAGTGAAAGATAGAACTAAGTGGCCCTTTCAAAATGCAAATAGTAATATTGCCATTATATATTCGTCGAAAATATCTAAAGCAGCTGGATACGAAACAACTCTACATATTCGGAACTGTTAAGTTTATTTGGCCACGTTCTCGTAGTTTGATAGGAGTGAGGCTTCTGTACTCGTATAGTTGTCCGTACAATTAGTGGTATGTGCGGCGGCGGCGCGGCGCGGGCGTGTCTGGGATGGATCATATTTTATCAGTTTATGTGGCGCGATCCTCGTAACAAATACTATCTGATCTGCACTATTGGGACGACGCCATCCTTGTACTTTCAGCTTTTAAGTAAGTTACAAGACTTTTAAAGTGTCAGTACAAAGGAGTAAATAAGTACCTAGATGTGTGCGGAATAACTCGGTTGGTGCTATAGCCACTATGTTCTTAGCACTTAGTATAATAAGTAGTCTTTAGGGTTTAATACCACAATAGAGGAAAAACCGGAACCGTTATATACTTTGTCGCCCGTCTGTCTGTAAAGACCTTTTATTTCGGCACTTTGTAGAGATATCAAGTCGATGTTGCTTCTCACCTAATTTCAAGATTCTGGGCTTAAATCGCTCAATTCTGTGTTTTGATTCTCTAGCAAGTTCTCTAGCAAATTTTTGGTATAAACGATTAATTTTTTTTATTGCGTTGGCTTAGAAGTTTAAAAATTTTTCACTGCAGCTTAATACCTGCACGTGTTCCTGAGAAATTAGGTCTTGACAGACGGACGGACGCACGAGAGGACTGACGGATAGCCAACTAAGTGATCCTAAAAGGTTTCCATTTTTTTTTTATGAGAAAAGTGGCACGTCTCGATTCCTAAACCATTTACAACGGAATCTTTTGTGGACGAGTCCAACTTGCACTCGGGTTTTCAACTTTGTATTACTATACCTAGCTAAACACAGAAGGTTTTTGCACAAGATGCCTAAGTGGTTTGTGTGTTATGTAGAGCTGCATGCTTGATATTCATACTTCAGTATTATTAGAGTATATTTCGCATAGTTGAGGAGTTCAGATTGAATCAGTGTCCGGCCTCAGCTCTGGCCGCTGTGGAGCGCGCGTTGGCGTGACGTCACTACCCGCACCGCGCCGTGCTACCAGCGGGGCCGGGACTGTCACTAGTGTCACATATGTGTGTGAACGTCGTTTTTTCCTATAATAAGCTATTAGCCAGTCAAAAAATGTAATATTCCAACTAGCGTACGATATTGATTGAAGAATCTATTCAATGAACCCATTTAAGTGATTGTGTGATGACTACTCGTCCTCGTCGATCAACTCTACAATTTTAACTAATTGCTAGAGTTATATTTTTTGAGTTGGTATCCATGTCTCGCGTCATATTCTTCTCGAGTTTGACAAATGGCTAGTAATTAACGGCTGGTTATATTTGGGGCGACACATATGTCAGCTCGGGTTCCGTAAATTAGTTGCATTAGCTGCGCCGGCGCAGATTTATGCGCGGCGCGGTGGAGCGGTGTGCCGGTATCGACTCCCGCGCAATTTATGGCGGTCGCTGGCAATTAGGCGCGCCGCACACCACTCCAGCTTTAACTCAGAGCTCCTAAGTACCTCGGAGTATTTAGGTACATCTGATTACGTGTTTGAGTACATTCCAGCATGTTGTAACAGACTCCTCGCATTTTCTGCCTCGCTACTCAATCGTCGAAAGTGAAAGATTTGTAAAATTTCCACAATATTTTTTATTAATTATTCATAGATACGAAGACTATAATTGTATAGGTAGACGTGCAATAGTGACTAACCATTTAGAGTTAGTAAAAATATATTTAAAAAAGGCTGAATGTTTTCGATTAGGAGTCGGAGCATATTTATGTGTTAATCCCGTATTGGCGTTGTCGTGTCATGTCGCGACGCTGGCACACATAAACTGTGCGTACACGATGCAGCAGCCGCCCACAGCCGCCGCACCGCGCGCCGCATTCCACACATACTGCACACTCGCACATTACCCACCACACCATGCATTGGGGGGACACTTCAATTCTATTAAAACCTTTACAATTCTGTTGTGAAAATATTTTTGTCAACTGCTTCATATCTTTGTTAACCAATACGGTAAGATCGTTCTGTCATCAAGATGAGTTTGCTTACATTGAGCAAAATATTTTGCTTATTTGCAATGTTGTTGTTTTATCATCCTCGTCCTTGTAGCAAAAATACCAAATAAGTAGATAGAGAACCTTTGTCTTGTCGCTTACAACTTAAGTGTCTCGAAGTCGAATTTTAGACGTCGAATTTCAGAGTCAATTTGTTAAAATAATGTTATTGTGGTACCAAAGCTGTTGCCCGTAAAATTAAGTAGGATTCTATTATTTTCCCTATCAAAATCTATATCTATAGGGAAGATAAACAGTAATATTATGGAATTGAAAACATTTTTGATGATTCAACTAAACAATTTACAGTTTGGTACTTCCCAGAGCTGGTTATGTATGAACGTGAAAACATAGAAGGATAATAGTTATTCTGGTCACTTCCACATGTGTTGTGCTGGGAGCAGGAAGGCAGCGTGTGTGCGCGGCGGCACGCGCGGCGCATGTATCGCGGTAACCCTTGCCGCGCATGCCGCGCTTGTGAACCTGAGTATTATGGCGGCGCACGTGTCGACAGGAATGTTCCCTGATTTACAACCTCGCTCCTAAATCACCCGGCTTTGGAAGTTTCTCAACACATTAGTTTGATGTATCGCGCAGTCGTTACTTTCAAACCTACCTTGGTTTTGTTTTGTTTACATAATAAAGGTCTCAGTTTGTTAAGTAAGCAAACCTGTTTCAATTTTGGAACTGGGCAACTCATTATTTACATCAAATGAAACCTTTTTTGCAGTTCATGAATTTGATAAGCCGTGTACCTGTACAGTGACCTTAGATAGTTTTGAAATGCAAATGTTTATGATTCGTAATGATCTATGTATATATGTTTAAGTTGGTAGAAGATGAAATATGTTGTTCGTAAAGCTTGTCAGAAACGATAAGTAGCGGACACGGTATCGGTAAAATTGTTCACACACAGGTGCGAGACTAAATACAAAACCAGTAGTTAATAGGTAAGTTATTAATATTGTAGGTAATTAATGACTAGATACAGTAACTACACTGTTGGCAATTACTTAAAGATTGTTATGATGTATTCGGCGGATAACGGCCGCCTTGTACTGGAATATTACTCGTAGCTGTCAGGTCCCGGCGCGTGTACTCATTAGTTCATAATTACCTCTTAAGCATCGTGCTCCGACGTGCATCATAGATATGGAACAACCTGCGCTAGGGCTCTTGTCCTTGAACATTGCTACGAATGTACCTTAAAGTAATTATAATTATAGAGACGTTCTAAAATTGTAACTTATACGTGTTAGCATAAGGTTGAAATTGGCAAAACCTCGCGGCGAGCAGCGCTGGCCGTCTGATTTACGCGTTACATTAGCGCTGGCCGCGCGCCGCCCGCGCCGCGCGCCGGACGGACGGCCGCGCGCTATATTCGCGTCGATTTATTGCCAACTCCGAAAAATTATGCATCGAATTTATATTGCGATTTCCCGCGGGCCGGCGACAGAGGGCGTGTGGGGCGGTGCCGCGCGGACACAACTATTGCAGTGCTTTATAACAGTGTCCCGAGCGCGCGCCGCCCGACGTCGCCCGCACTCTATCAGCTTCGAGAACAATTAGCTGTAGTTTGCTTATACTTAGCATTGGAATCATGTTGAGGAGATGACACAAATATATTTCAGTCTGTATTTGACAAAAGGAGACTTCCTTTGGCTTCTATTTAGCATCCTTCTTATGTTGATTAGTACCTACCAACTGGTCCCCATTAACTCTTTAATGTTTCAGCTGTAGCTGCTGTAAGCTGTAACCGTAGCCGCTTGGTAGAGCCGTCACCAGTGGTGGTGAAGGCTCTACTAAGCGTAATATGACAGTTAAGACGTGTCTGGGACGCATTCTTGACTTATGTCTTTTCTGTTTGTCCCGCCCCTTGACACATCTAGCGTTAGACTTGATCAAAGTGATCCTTATTATGACGAGCTGCTAGTGTACGCATACCTGATGCGCATCCATGAGTTACTTCTGAAAGAATTCAATAGGGTTTAGCTTTTAGTATTGCACACAGGGGTTGCCCGTCAACCCCAACGTCATATCCCATCGCCTTTTAAATGTATGTTATACTAGCTGTGCCCGCGACTTCGTCCGCGTGGAATAATTATTTTGGGCATCATTTATTTTTGCGGACAACCTCCTCAGCTTTATAAATTATAGCTGTTACCCGCGACTTTGTCCTCGTCATTTTCTGTTATTATTTTAGACAATTTAGTTTTAAATTTTTTAGTTGTTCCTGAGATTAGCGCGTTCAAACAAACAAACAAACTCTTCAGTTTTATAATATTAGTATAGATTTCGCTGATCTATTTGATAAATATTAATATTATTACGTTGATACAACTCTTAACAAATGCATTAATTTCGACCGAATTTGATTACCATAAAAACGGTTCTAGTGAGTTAATCTTAAAAGATAGACATACTGCCGCGGACATTTTTTTAGATAATTTCAATAGGAATAATTCTTTCATACATATAGTTTTGGTATCTTGAACCGTTTTCGCAGCGCACGCAACGGAAGCCCTCAAGGATGAAAAATTTTCCCCGTTTTTTTTTACATTTTCCATTATTTCTACGCTCCTAATAGTTGCAACGTGATGTTATATAGCCTAAAGCCTTCCTCGATAAATGGTCTATTCAACACAAAAATAATTTTTCGATTCGAACCAGTAGTTCCTGAGATTAGCGCGTTCAAACAAACAAACAAACAAACAAACTCTTCAGCTTTATAATATTAGTATAGATTAAACTAGCGACCCGCCCCGGCTTCGCACGGGTGCAATGCTACGTTCCGCAATTTTTAAATCTGTACATCTTCAAAAATATTGATTTAAATCAGATGCTGTAAAAGGCCAAATAGATCTATATTAAATCAACAATGTATTTAAGGTATTTAATTGGATAAGGATTAATGCTGTATTGGTTAAAATCGCTTCGAATATTAGTCATTATTTGTCGTAAAAAGTAAATGACAAAAAAATGTTATTGTGGGATATCCATAAGAGATAGACATATACCATCGCGGAGTTTTCTGTAGACCTTTTCATTGTGTACAATACTTAGTACATTATTTTGATAAATCTCGTAGGATTCAGCCTGCGTTTGCAATGTAAGCGGAAAAAATGTAATTATTTGCGACATCACATTAGAAACCTCAAAAATAACAGTATTTGTCCACTATTTAATGGATGATATTATACATAAAAACCTTCCTCATGAGTTACTCTATCTATTAAAAAAAACCGCATCAAAATCCGTTGCGTAGTTTTAAAGATTTGAGCGTTCATAGGGACATACAACATGACACATGACAGAAAAAGCGACTTTGTTTTATACTATGTAGTGATACTCAGGTCTACAGCTAATTACACCTTTGAAGCTGCAAAAAATCAAACTTCTTAGCCACTCAAAAGATGCTGCCGTTTTTACGGCAAATTCGACACTTGAAGGGAATTGAAGCCCATAGGGTACTCTCCTTTAAATCTTGATAATTGTTACGAAACCATATCTTATAGCACCGACATAAGAAAAATGTGAAAGCCGTAATTTTTTGTAAGATCATATAAATGAGAAATATCCAGTTATATTTTCATTTATTTGTATGGAACCCCCAGTTGCACTAACTCGCGATTGACCAGTTTTCTAAGTTTATTATATTATCTAAAGGCGAATTAATTACCGCACGCAGGTACCTATTTGCAGAAGGTATGTTAATATTAAATAATTAAGTAAGGCTACACAACATTCTCCAGTTCACTTAGTTACTCAGCTAATAGGTTGGTTACCAAGTATAATCATGCGTCTATTACAGTAATCATAATAGCCTAAAATAACTTTTCTTATGTAATATATGAACAATCCATTAGAGTGCATTTGTTAAGGTCAGCACGTAGAGCAGATAACAGCAGTATTATGGGAAAGCTGCAGTGCGGTGTGCGGCCAACTGATAACGTGTGTGAGTAAGACGAGAGCGAAGTCCTCCTCCACAGTAATGGTGGCCAGGAGGTCTCCCACCAGCTCATAAAGCGCTGTTATTGCAGTTGCTTAGACAGCTGACGAACTACACTGTTAAGAGTTCTGTCACCCTTCCGCAACTGCTGCGGTGTACGTATTACAGGAGGTGCCGGTAAGAGTCATGGCTTTGTAGGATCCTTGTGGACGGGGTGATATGGTGAGACTAACGACAACATGACCTAAAGAGATAAAACACCATATTATATGGAATTTTGGAGTGCAAATAAAGTTGACTTTACTAGTAGGTTTACTTTAATATAACTAATGTAAGTAAGGAGAAAAATATTACATGAATTGAAAGTGAAGAAGGAAGTCAAAATCTTAATTTAAAGGCTATTTCCTTTTTGCGCGAAACAAGTTCTTTGTGAAACAAATCCGTGACCAACATACAATACCAATTTACATACATACATACATAAACGTCACGCCTCTTTCCCTTGGGGGTAGGCAGAGATCACATCTTTCCATTTGCTACGATCCAGGAATACCACTTCAGCTTCATCCTCACCAATTTAGTATAGTATGAGTGACACAACAGTGGAGTGTTAGGAAGGAGTGTCGCTGTGGGTGCAGATATTGAGATGTATCGGTACAAGATAACCGACAGCGTGGCTCTGGTGCGGCGTGTTATCTATATCTGAACATCAAGCGCATCGCGATGTGGAGCGAGTCTGGTTGATGTCCGACCTAGGCCAACCGGCGCTGCTGCACGCTTATAGAAGCACTTGAGTCGTCTGGCGCCACCACCGCGCCGCCGCCGCGCCGCCGCCGCGCCGCGCTCGCCCCGCGCGCGCTCCGCATCGCACTCGATAATCAATCGCTGTTCATTACTGGGCTATTAGCCGCGTCCTACCGCGTCTATTACGCGCACCATCTGCTACGTTTATTTGTGTAACTGTGAATGCATTCGTCTATTTTTGTTTGATGTATCAGAAAGCAATTTATACTCTAATGCGTTATTGTTTTGATCTCTGACGTGAAGTAGTTTGGTGTATGGAACAGACGCGCCGCGCGCCGCAACTCTCACACAACCTTGGCGTTGTTATCATATACGCTAAGAGTTCTTAATAATATCTCGAAACTAGCAGTGTAGATATCTACATAAACATAAAATAAGTCAACTAAGTATTAGTAATAATTGAATGAATCAATATTTTTTTATGATTATATATATTTAGTTATGACACGACTATGGGATGCTTTGTTGCCTAATCTTGCAAATATGGGTAACCGCAACACCTAACCGATTGTCGAAAGTACCACAAAAACATGATTTCGCAGAAAAAATAATGTTTATATAGAAATTACGTATAACGGGTATAACCTACGTGTGAGTAGATATGTCATGTGTGCACAAGGACAGGTGTCGAGCAATATGTAGGTAATTTACCGGCACGAATAAATTTGATGTAAAGTAAAATTATGTCGACACAGGTAGGAATTAAAGTCATTTGTAATTTATGTTTCAGGTTCTGCAATGAACGGAGAGCTCTTGAACAAAATTTGAGGTTTTTAAGCCAATACCGTCAGACGTGTTGGATCCTACACGTGTTTGAATGTCACGCAGGCTTTACGACACCACATAACTGTTGTGCTGGAGCGCGGGACAAGTGCGGTGCGGCCGGCGGCGGCGGCGGCGCTTGGTGTGCGGGACGGGGCCGCGGCTCGCGGTTCCCACACATATGGCCTCGAGTGCCCGCACCTGCACACACTCGAGCACTACTCGCACAGCTTTTTACAAGTCTTGTAAAAACCTGCACTCAGTGAAACATGTGCGAATCGCTGCAGCGGCCGAGGACGCCTCGCTTGCTTCTAGTAATCCAGCCTATAGGTATGTCTTTGTCGTAGGTATCCTTCCATATAGAGTATTACTCGACTCCAGTACCTAAATTTTAGAGTAATATTTATTTTATACAAAACTTTTGAAATATCTTGCAACGATCGCACTCATACTAACATGGTAGAGACGACTTGTAAGAGATTCGATTATTTTAAATTTATTGTCACTCGATTATAATGGTTTCTTCTAAACACTTTCCTAACTTTTCCATGCTTTTTGCTATCATCTGTCATGTGTTAGCACAGGATATCAGGTTTACGGTTTTATACATTCTATAGAATGCAACAGTTTCTGTTAGAGAAATACCGTATTAACGTAGCATTGTACTGTACAAGTACATTGTAAGGTTGTTAATGAAAGAAGAATATCATTCTGTATCTACCATTGGTGGTGGTACAAGTGGTGGTGAACGTGTATGTACTCGTATAAGGTCGAACATTCCAGAGGCAGCACAAGTAGCTAGCGATCCGCCCTCGCCGCTAATTCACAAACACCACTCGGTCACACATGTGGAACAAACGAGCTCCAATTGTAAAGAACGAAGTGATGTTCGTCGCAATACTAATAACAGAATTACAAGCATATATTCTAATCATGAACAAATATTGCCGGCAATTTAGTGTTCCTTGTGAGCTGTATTAGGTATGCTCTACATTTCATAAAAATGTACTTTTGTAAACCTCTGTCAGCTAGAGTACAAAGTCCAGGATTATACATACATTGAGGTATAATCCTCACATATCAAATAGGAATCACATTTGGGACGAGGTGCACCAAATAATTAGGAGCGCGTTATCTATTGACACCCGCTTATCTGCACATCGGGGCCTCGTGATACACCCATTAATAGTTGATGGCAAAAAGTGCGGCGGCGCGTGCGCAGCCTTGTCGTCATTAGCGACATCTGTCGGGGCTACGACGCGACTGCCGAGGGGGTAGGGGGGGGGCAACCCTCGAAGAGATAAGATAGTGTGCTGAAATATAGGCGCTGGCGCATGCGGGCGGCGCCGGGGCACGGATATAGTGCTACGTCTACTATTCACGTCATTAAGATGACAACTGTCGTTTCGATTAATTTTATTGCATTCTCCGTAAATTACATAAAGCCTAAGTAGTAACGTCACATGTGAAGGCACTATTAGTGAGAACCTGGTCATACGGTTAACATAGGATTCTTTAATATCTCAACCACTCGATCGCGAACTTATCAAACGTCTTAATTAAGAGACTATTGTTTTCAAATTAAGAAAATTGTATTCCTCGTGTGTGTGTGTGTAAGTTAGATTCAACATTTCATTGACGAAAACATAATCTTTAAAACTATAACCCGAGGCTCTAAAATCCTCTTAAAATGTATTTGACATTGAAGAGTAGGTAAAGCATTAGGCCATAGCGAGAAAGGAACATTTAACCTTCTACAAATAATAAATGATCAAGGAATCAGTAAATAGTTACAAAACGTTCGTATCACGGACTAACGGCGCGTTCGACGCTTCACAGCGTCGCGCTTGCTAAATGTTAATTTATTAGCTTTATTACAAGTCCATCCATGACATTTATGAGAGGACGCGTTATAATTAAAACACAGCGATTATAATAAGGCTGAGGTTGTTTATATTCGTACGATGTAATTGTTTTCGAGTGCAGTGAGTGGTTTACGAGCGCTCGTCATAACTCGCCTAATTGTGGTTTTTGTGTGTTCGGGTGTGTTCACACGACGCGCCGCCGACGCGCGTAAAACTCTCGTAAAACGTTGAACAGACATGCCTACACACAGTCAATGCCGAGTGCTGCTATTATTTAAGCTAATTAAATGATTGTAAGACTTATTCGTGACGTGTGGCTTGATTTAGTGTCCGACGCGGCCTCATATTAATTAAAGTGCCTCGCATTCCCAGCGCGATAAGCACGCCCTTGCTTAGGCGGCGCCTGCGCATGTAAACCTGCTCCCGATCAGAAGTTTTACCACGCAGGCGGCCCTATTGTGCCGGTGCACGAGTAAACTCAACATGATATCTCATAAAATTCTTGATTTATGTGATAAAGTACGTACTTTACCCACCGCATTTCAAAAACCTAATAATTCATCGCTATAATGATATATTACGGAGCGCATTGTGCTGTGTACTTACGTTGTGTACGCCTTGAAATTTTCAGTAGTGTTGTCTCACTGCGTGGCTTTCATGACGATCGTGTGCAGGTTGTGTCGATTACCTTTATAAGATTATAGAGGGCGCGCCGCTCACGTGACACACGCACTACACACCGATATACTTGTATGTTATTTTTACTCTCATTAGTGCAGCAAACAATCATATTTTGTTAAAGTACGCTCACAATTTGAAGGTACAATTAAAACATTTACATAAAAACATCATTGGTACGGTTAACGACGGTGTCGGTTCGCGCGCTACATTCAAGCTTACAATTACGAAACCAAAATAAACGTCAGAACAAGTAAAAGAAACATAAACAAGCAAAAGGAAAAACGAGTATCGGCGAGGCGGGACCCGCGCCGCCCTCCGGGAAACACGCGCAGCGCCCGCCCGGACACGCCCCACCCCCCCCCCCCACCCCCCGCGCTCGCCGGCCGCCGCCCCCCTCCGGGCCGAGTAATTTATGGGGTGCATGATGACCACCACTGACGCTAACACACTAGCAGCCGTTAACAAAACCAACACGCTGTTATTTATGCTTATGTAGAGTCGCGCCATACAAATGCTCCAAGTTATAATGATACCCCTGGATACCAGTGATGGACTAAAAATAAGGTTTGCACGAAATGACATTGCGGCACCAATTTTCAATCTTAGAATAGATTCTTACATGTTCAGTGTGTAACATAATTAACATTCAAGAGACTGTTTCCAGTGGCACGGCCTCATAACTATAGTGACCTAACATTCTAGTATCTGGTTATATTGCGATTGTGTCTAGTCGTCTGCGATACAGCTACACATATCTAGTGTTGGTGTTGTCTGTCCGCGTGTGGGGACCGGTTCGGGACAGTATGTATTCCGTGGTCAGTGACTGCGGCAGTGGTCGCGGCCAATGGCGCGGCGGCGAGAGAGCCCCGCGTTACGCCACCAGCCTCCGGCGCCGCTGTGATTGGACCCCGCCCGCCGCTGCTCTAATCAGGACAGCCGGTGCTGGACGCAGCCCGAGCATGCTTGAGCACTCTACTTTATCCGAGCGACTTGACATTTACACCCAGTAGTTTTTTAGAAAAGTCGTTAAAATTACTCATTGGCCCCGACAAGTTCTTTTTGTAAAGAGGCAAATTTAAAAACCTACGAATCTAATCATATTCAAAACCATTATACTGTCTATTGCAGTTGTTTTGAGCAATGAAACGTTTGTAAAACTAGAATTCTGTATCACATTTAGAATACGTGTTTAAACTTCGTGTTCGCTTGTTTCTTTTGTCTGTTTACAAGTACTTGTACGGTGTAGAGTCACAATGTCGCTGTCGCCGGTAGATCAGCTGCAAACACTTGGTTACAGTTTCACTTTTGACAAGTGTTAGAGAGGCCAAGAGATTGTACAACCGATAACAGAAATGGGAATAAGCAGCAAAAACAGATTGAAAGTTAAAAGCTGTAAGCCGCGCCTTATGATTTACATTAGGGTTGGAATATTATGAAAAATTCGTATCAAAATTTTATTGTTTATGTTGCGGATAAGTCTGCAATGTTATATTAAACCAAATATGGTATTTCACGTGCAATAATATTAATGTGATATTGCAATGGGTTCCGTCGCATGTTGGTCTACGAGGAAACGAGGAGGTCGATCAATTAGCAAAGACTTCCGTCCTAGACGGCATTGAGCTAAACGTTACTCCAAGCTACTTTGAACTTCTACCGAAATACAAAATTGAATGCTCTAAAATCTGGAAAGAATATTTTAATAAAATGTCATTAGATAAGGGTATATGGTACAAGACATTGCAATGTGAACCCCCTCGTATTCCTTGGTTTGCTAAAACTAAGCTTAATAGAAAGTTTATAATAATAGCGCATAGACTACGGTCTGGACACGCTCCACTAAACAAGTTTCGATATTTAATGGGGAAAAGTGACAGCCCCAATTGTACGCAATGCGACGTGTTGGAAGATGTCCATCACTTGTTAGTGGAGTGCGTCAGAACCCGAGCTGCTCGAGAAGCGCTGATGAATACCTTCAAAATTAACTTAATAGATGTTGGATTTTTTCAAAGCATTTTATCAGCGCCTCTCTCGAATGCGGCCATCTTAGTTTATAAAATAGTATATAAGGTTCTTAAGTCTGCATAGTGTAAATATTTTATTGTATTAGGTTACGATGGGGCTGCCATGGTCGTGTTTGTGACCAAAAGCCCCTAAATTTATAATAGATATTAAAAAAAAAAAAAAAAAAAAAAAAAAAAGTCTGCAATGATTCTTTTTGCAGGTAACAGGCCAGTTAAATGACCAATGATAGATGGTGCGGATTAATTTGAAAACATAAGAATTATTTCAGGCAGGATCACCACAGCGGATGTAAAACGGTCTGACAGAGGAGCTGCTCAATAACTTTTGCACGATCAGTTGTTACTTGTCTACCTACACGAGAGCGGTAAGGACTGAGAGGAGAGAAAATTTAAACAAGTGCGAATTGGATTTGCTTACTGAACCCTCAGTAAGTGAGGCCGATTCGTTATGCACAAAAATACTGAAACGATGTAATATCATTAAAAAGATTTCGATCACCTTTCAATAAACATTTTTTTAGATTTCCGAGATCTTATACTTAGATATGTCGAGAAGTACTCAAAAGGACTTATTTTTTTGCTTATATATGGCCGCTTCTTTATATTGCGTATACTTAAAATAATAAACATTTCACAGCTCCAACTTCTAAGGACCTGCATTCCATTTTTGGAGTTTGTTTCAACTGTAGCACATACACGTTGGCAAAATAAACGAAATAGTCGAATTGTCTAATATTAAGGATATTTTTGGTCTTTTGCAGGCCAGTTACATAAATATGAAAACCTATAGAAATTTTACTTTAATAGTTATCTTTAAAAGTAAATGACCTTTTTATCAGATGGAAACTCCGATATCTACAGTTGTATGCATAATGGCTACTACAATGGTACCTCCTCAGCGCGGCGGCGCGCGGCGGACAATGCGCGCGCACGTCCTCTTTATCTGGACACGCTGTCCAACAAGCAAGACATCTGTCGCGCGGACATTTGCATATCACACCCCCCCCCACCCTCCCCCCGACCCTGTCATTACCAGCCCCCGTTCATTAGCGCCGCCGACGTCACTCCGTGGCATCACTTAGCCCAACTAGACAGCTCATTAGGTCCGGTGCAAGGAATAGGCACGTACATTAATGCGCAGCCTTTCATAGATACCAGGAGGTCATAAAGTGACAGGACAACCGAACCTGCCACTTAGAGACCACGAAATAATTACAAGTCCTTAAGGGTTAACCTGTAAACACTTAAAGTGTACGTACTCTTGATACGGTTGTTCAGTTAAATGTTAACCAGTGTTATTTGGAGTCATTAATCGGAGGTTGTAAATGTGAGCACATGTTATAAAGCTCTCACACCGAGCGAAGCGGGCCGAGCTATCTCCGCGCTGCGGCTCTAATGCGATATTTATAGTGGAGTTCATTAGAGGCTTCACGTATGAGCGGTGACCGGTGCCTGCCAGTGTGGACGATAACTCGTATTTTATTATTCATATGCTTTGATAAGCGAATGGATACTGAATAGAGGACAGATATCCAAATGTGACGCGTCGGGATTGTCGAATTGTGTCGCGGGGACAGTTTCCCAGGCGCGCGGCGAGTGGCGCCTGCCCGCGCCCCCGTCCCGCGCCCCCGCCGCGCGCCCCCGCCGCGCGCCCCCGCGCTCCCGCGCCCTGCTCTGGCGCCGCCGCTCTTAAGCCGCGACAAGTTTCGTTTTTTTGTGGCTCTCGATGTAGAGGTAATTAATTAGGGCGCGGGCTCTCTGTGAGAAAGCGACGCAACACAGTCCAACACGGCGACAGATTTGCGAGCAACACCGCGACCTGCTTGCCGCCGCCGCGCCCACTACTGCCGAACTGGCGGGTTGCGAATAATAACGTTGAGGTTAGATACTTTCAAATTTTGCTGAATTTATTGTAAGAATATTCAAATACAAAATTAGTTTATTTACGAATAAAACTATATAGCATTGTTTTCATTGAGAGAAAGGGATTGTAGGCAATGTAGGGAACATTGTCTAAGCATAATCATAAGTGAGTCACCGAAAGTCTCGAGATGCGGCGATAACACCGCCGCGAGGTGGAAGCCAGCCTCGTTACAGCGCGGAGGCTCCGCGGCCGCACCTACTTATTAATAATTCAAAATTTAATAACTGTGTGTGAGTGGTGCGACAGCGCATACGCGGGCCTTGTCGGGCGCAAGCAGCGCCCGTGCGTGCGACAAGGACAGGCAGCGTCTGTTTGTTGGCTATTAATAACAGAAAAACAAGGCGATCTGAGTGGATTAACACATTAACAGGTCCCGCGTCGCAGGAATAAAAGCATTCCCGCCGTGTGTCGCTAGTAAAGTAAAAAATTGTGTATGAGAGCGATGCAGGCGCAGCAATTAGTAGCCGGCGCACGGGTGACCGACGACGACCGCGGCATTGTCTGAACTAACTCTACACAGGCGCCGCGAGCCGCGCTTACACTTAATGAGATAATATCATTATACATATATGTCGTGAGCAGACACCTACCTAGATATTATCAAAATAAAATCTTGTTAATTAATTCGCTTTATGCAAATCTCTAGCAGTCTGAACTGACACTATTTAGTCATAACAAAAATTAGGATTAAACGGATTATGCTTCATGAACACACTCTGATGCGAAATATTTTGAGATAATTATGATTAATTAAGTAATTATAACCGCAACGTAAACTATAATTTAGAGCGCTAACAAAGACGTTGCCGTGGCAGCTTTGTGTCTATTTTCATAAAAAGGTGAATTTAAATGAGCAGATTTGTCTAGTGTAAGTCTGGTACATAGGTACTCGTCTACAACTACAACTGAAATCTGTAATAAGAAATTTATATTAGGCATTGTGTTCCAAATATTATTTAGGCGCATTGACGTAATTTACCACACTAATAAACCTAAATAACCTATTGATTTGGCAGGAGTGGGGCTGTCACAAAGTAAGAATAGCTACTTACGCGTACTTACTTACATAATTAAGCGAATAGGTGTATGTACCTACTCTACACGTTGCATTGTTGTGCAATTGTGGTCTCTCTCCGTACTATGACAAACAATTTAATATACGTGATTTTCAACAACTTTTTGTGACATAAATGAGGTTTTTATAAGTAAGTCAGTCGCGTACGGTGTTTAGAGATTAGGCTCCGCAGGCTGCGCTCGTCAGATTTTAGTCGACACTTCGCAACTCGCGTTCGCTGGGACGGATGGACTACTACACAAACATTTGCGGCTTGTATAACAGTACATTTATCAATTGACCCATTGCCGACATTAAGACCACAAAACTTGAGCAATACATTTTTACGTTTATTTTAGTTTAAACAAATAAAAATGTTTTTCCTGCTGAAGTTTACCGCTGCGCAGCTCCGTCCGCGTCATCCGTCACCTGGCCTACTGCCGCCGCTTTCACACTAACTCTATAATACCAGGAAAACTGGACCACATGAAATATTAATCATATTCCTGTAACTACTCTAGTACTCTCTGATTCTATATTGTTTTGGTAAAACCTAAATTAGTTTCGATAGCTTTGTAATTTTGTCTATAATTTTAAATTTTATACGATTTTCACAAAATAATATTATATTTCAGCAGAAGGAATATTAGGTTCGTTGAAACCACGCTGCCGTTGCGGAACAAAATGCGATCTCCCCCAAATGTTCCTTGAAGACTGACTAATGGATTACATCCATAGGTATTAAGAGCTGAGCGGTTCCCGGCGCGTTACATGTTAGAAACACAAAGCTCCTAGCAGTCAGTTGTCCACCTTGGATGTATTAAAAATGTGTCATGGCGACATTATTTCTAATGCCCTATAACCAAAATTACTAATAACTGAAGCCCTACCATAACTGCTGATCCCCACGAATTGCATCATATGTAGACTTTGTAAGGAGCACTATAGTCATACAGTAACGTTACATCGCAGGTCACACCGTCCTTAGTCGCTGTGCACGTCTCTGGGTGCGTGTGTTGGTGAGGTGCGGAGAGTCGGTCGCGACTCCACTCTGTGATTTGATTAAGTTTGGAAATTTATCGCCGGGTTTAATTGCGGCGGCGGCGGCGGCGGAAGTTAAGGGCGCGGGCGAGCGCGGGGCGCGGCGGGGGCGCGGGGGCGCGGGGGCGCGGGCGCCGAGCGCGGAACACGGAAAGGCTTTTGAGGCGGCGCTTCAGAGGCTCGCCGCCGCGACACACCGCGCCGCGAGGTCACCGCCGGCGTATCGCGGGTGATGACTGGGACTTACTTACTCTGGTGATAAGCTCCGCTGCTTCACATAATTATACGCAGGTATCTATGAGCGGCCGTTACCGCAGCGCTTATACCTCCTCCGAAGCGCATTACATTTTATAGAGATTTTAGAGTACACATATTCCTTTTAGGTAATATTATATTGTGATCAAACTAGGTACATGTATTCGTAAATCATAAAAGTTGGTATCGTGATATATTTAGGTTTAAGTGTAATCGGTTCATATTTCACGTTCAGTTAGTTTTCAAATTTGGCACCTGTATGATTTTCAATCATATATGTATGAATATAAAAAGATCACATCAACACATTGTGTGTTTTGCTCATTGCAGTCGGAAGATTTGGCCAAAGTTTTATTACATGTACTGGTAGGGGTTACTTAGTAGGGTTCTAGTGTCAGATGCCAGGAATGCCGGCGCTGAGCGCTCACTCCCGGTGTGTTCTGCGCCGAGCGTGTCGCATAGCGCCGGCGCCCTCCTCCCCCCCCCCCGGCCCCGCACGGCTCGGACTCCCCCCGCCGTCGCCCCTGACGCCGGCGACACACGAAATTGATATTGCTCTTAAATTAGGAGCCGGGATGCTGCGCCGATGGGACACGCAGATAACGCTAATGTACTTGTAGTACAAATGTGTCGGCTCTCACACCGCACCGACACCGGCCGCATACCGCTGAGCGACTATCGTGACGCTCGCTCTACACTACCTCGTATACATTCGCCGAATATTAATTGACTATTAGACTTAAGTATACCTAACATATTTAGAAATAGGTGTAGTAATTGTGAATATTTTTAAGTGATTTTGATGCTATAACATATCTTGGCCGGTCATAATTCAAGTCACCGCGTCTTGCAGACTTTAACGTTGAGATCTCAGATTGTAACACATTAAACTTGTGCTGTTGTTACATTTAACGCGCGGTTTGCTTGCCGCCCGGTGACGTCACGTTTTGATACACTATTAAGACTTTTATAATACCTACCGGACACAAACCGGCGGACTAATTTATGTCGGGACCAGTGTGTTCGATCAGCCGGACAACCAGTTCGGTTATACATGGATTTTACAAAAATTGCTCTTAAGTACAAAAACTAAGATTTAAAAATTTGCTGACGAAAACTGCTGGAGGAATTGTGCGATAGTTGGTATGGTAAAGAGTAGTGTAGTTAAATAAAAGTAAGAGATAAAAGTTTGTTACGTAAACTTTCGTCTATTATAATGAAGAGCGATATTTTGCGCTACGCAGTGACGCTCGTAGGCATCGTCGTAGCAAGTTTATGGCGGTCGTCTGCAGTAACTCATAAACGATCTTAAGTGTTTTAAGTGAGTACTAAGTTCTGAGGTAATGCAGTAATGTCACTAATTACGAAGTAATGTTAAAAAAAAGATTTAGGTTCATTATTTCATACTTCAGTAAATTCAATATTTTTAAAACAATTAGAGGTCAAAAAAGTAGGTATGAGGTGGTTCAACATTTAGATTTTCTAATAAGTAGGTTCTTACATCGGTTATGAAATTCTAAATATCGAAAGTATCAAAATTTGTAGTAAGACAGTCAATAAAAAAACAGATCGTTGCGATTGATTGTGCGGTATATTTAAATTAATATTTATTGTTGCTAAATAACATATTATTGATCTCACTGCCGCGCCTCGGGCCGCGAATATTTTATTCTTTCACTTTGGACACTTAACGAGGCGGAAGGATCACAACATACAGCACAACCGCAGAAAACTTACTGTTAATTCGACAAAGGCTCCATAAATATCATAACACTACTTCAGTTTCGGCTAACTGTTAGTGTCACTGGAGTGCCAACTACACTGGTTTTATTACACTGATATCAGTATGGTTCTCTCGTATAAAGTTAATTTCGTAAAAACAAAGTAACATTCGGTAACAGATTGGTTGGTGACAGGGATCGGAGTTTTCTGGTCGACTTTTATTATAGAAGCTACAAAGTATTCAGTATTTACAATGTACCGAAAGCAAGAGCACGCGCGTGGAGTCTGCGCTACTGTGCCACAGTGTCGCCACAATATGCTGGGTAAGGCAGACGGTTAGTCAGACTTTTCAGCTTTCATAACTGGCGCTTGGGCAAACTATGAATAAATTGATTGTCAAGAGGATATACTCGCATATAAAAAGATAAGTTTATTGACTGACATGTTAACGTAGGCCCTAAACTGTAAGAGTTAAAAGCTTAATATTTTCCTACATTAACATAGCGGATTACTAAGAAACGGGGGTGGAAACTTGATATACGTGTAAAACCTTTCCATTTTTAAAGTTATTGAAATCAAATTCTGCATAATGAAGGTTTTTTGTTGCAAGTCATGAAAACCCATAAAATATTTGTTGGAAAATCATGCTTTGAGAGTGTAAAAGGGGGGAGAAGAGTGAGCATAAAAGTTCCGTGACTTTAATGATGTTGCCTTCTGTTTTTAATACTCTAAAAAAACTGTTTATTTGTTGTAAAAGTTCTAGGGTAGCAACGTTCTACAATAATAACACGCGCCACAGATATGAGCTTTGCCGGCTTTGTTTCACCGCCGCCTGCAAATACCTGAGATAAGCCGAAAAATTGTACAGATTCAGTTACATACGACTAGTTCTTGCCTGAACTGTTCGAGAAAGTAGGAAGATATTCCTACTAAACTAAATACGGTGCAAATAATATCTATTACTGGCAAAAATTCATAAGTAAAGTGACACAAGAAAGGAACCGCACAAGTGCGAATTGAACTCGCGTACCGCGGGTTCCGTTAATTGCAAATGTTTTGCTTTGAGATTTTTCTTACATTAATGATCTATAGGTATACATTTCATAGTAAATCAACGGGAAGTATATCTAGAAGTTGTGATTCCCCGGGGAGTGTTAAAATATGAGTAAATGGTTGTATCTATATCTTTATTTTATTTTCACCTGTTTCGTTGTTTGTAAACAAAGATCCATTTTCTGGTTTCTCATTGAGTTGAAATTTTACATGCATGAATAACACGGATGATAATATTATTATAATCATGATTTACAACTGATCTGATGATGTAGCTGGAATGTGGCCACAGGAACTCCGTAGTTATTAAACGACGCAACGCCATCGAGTGTGAAATCATTTGACTTGTTTGGTGTGAGTATGTAACTTTATCAAATTTGGGAAAAACGTTCATTCCGTTTGTTATGACTTTGCATTATGTGTGATTGATTAGATGGAAAACCGAATGCCAGAGGGAGTATGAGCTGAGAACTATGTTGTAGGAAATTTGAATATGAAATACTAAAAAGTTCAGTATTAAATAAAAGAAAAAAGAACTTTTATGAAAAACAATAATTTAGCGTTCCTTAATAAAAAGGTCAGGAAAGGTTTTGTTTACCTTTAATTTAAAGTTAACTTAGAAGTTTGAACTTTGCTTAAACTTTCGTGCATTTCTAAAATAAAGAGGCTTGACAGACAGAAGGTCATCAAAGTGTTCTTATTAGAGTGTCTTTTTTTAGGTACGGAACCCGAAAGGGAATGAAATGTCTCACAGGCCTCTAGCTATAAAATTCTTTATCGGGATGAACTCAAATAATATAGTATTATGATGTGAGTAACAGACATAAACACTGAATAGACACCCCGCGTAAGTTTTCACGTGATTAGAACACATGTTACCTTCACGCGTTCATTAGAGCTGCCTTAAAAAGTGCCAGCGAGTGTATCATGTCGCCGGTATTGTTTGACTTCCTCGTAATTAATTATCAAACAGCCGTTACGTGCAAGTGGCGTGAGAACCTCCGCGAGAGCGAAGGTCGCGCCGCCGCCGCAGCGCCGCGTGCGCAGCCTGCAGCACATGCGGCGGGCTACGTGCGGCAGCGGGTGGCATGTCTGCTAACATTTGATAATTATCTATACGTAGATAAGCCACATCTAAACATTTGCTTCGGAATTTTTCCAGTAGGCAAAACTAGGTTTCTACAGTCATTTATTTATTTTAGGCTTCCAAGGTCCGCAATTGACGTCGATACGCACAATTTTCTAGTAAACAGGAATGATATCTAATCTAAAGCTTATCTTTTATATTTTTGTCGAAGATTATCATAATATATGCAGACATAAAGTCTTCGAGTGTCAGCACCGTGATCTGTGACCTTTCCCGGGCGCAGAGCATCAGCCAATCCCTATCGGACCATCATCATGCTGCTGGGCACTGTTGCTGTGTGGCGACGCTCTCACATTACCTTATATTGTCAACACTTATTATTTTATCGCCATGATTATTAAGTTGATGGTAAAACAATATACAGTACCTATATTTTATTGGTGTCCCCTTTGAGCCCTACATGTTTTAGTGGAATACCGAATCTTACATAAACCTCTTCTCTGTCTAACCCGTTTTACAGAGAAACCCAACTTGCCACAGAACCACTGGTTTCCCAAATTGTACCTACATTACAAACAACAAATCAAACGAATATTTTTGCACGGTTGCAATAATGGTGTACCATAGAACCAATTATAATGATATACTTTCCTGTTGAAATATTCTATCTATAAGAAAAAAAAACGACAAATTAAAATCCATTGCGCAGTTTTAAAGATCTAAGCATAAATAGGAATGGATAGATGAGGGAAAAATCTTTGCTTGATACTATGTATAGGTATTACAATGTGTCCTAAACAAGGAGTAAAGTAGTAATTTTCTAAAAAAACGAGGTTTAACGTACGTTTTCATTGTCCAAAGACAGATGTTGATTGAGTATCGAAATATAATTTCAATTTAAAGTCTAAACAATATTATACTAAGAATAATATTGTTTCCTACGCCTGATCTCCTTTCGGTCGTTTTACATCACCGTGGCTTCGGCCTATGAGAGTAAAGAAAGAGCACCTCGGTTTCAGCAAACGCTTTTTCATACTATGCTCTGCGCAATTAGCGGGTATCTAGTAAGATTATAGTCGGCGTATTATGAACTGAGTCGTGGTGTCACAGATGTCAATAGAGATAGGACTGTGTAGCGTGTCGATAACCGACTACCTTTCCATGAGTCACTAATGTTCTGTGCGCTTCTGATTACTCATTACCAAACGCAATTGCAGGGCGTGTTCCTCTTTCTGTAAACATGTTTACTGTAATTAAACAAATGCATGCTTGTATTGCCATTCGTTGCATAGCACAAGGCGATATTAGTTCTGCGTTACGTATCAAACTATTTATTTCTTTGTTACGCCCCTTACTACTACTAGTACTAACTAAGTTCTAAGCTACTCCATTCCATAAGATCTGCAAGTGCTAGCGAGATAGACATAGGTAGATACATGGTCCGGCGACTCAGGTGATAACGCGTCGGCTACAGCCGTGTGGCCCAATTTAGTCGGGATATTATTACTACACATTACATGATATTTTTAAGTAAGCAAGGTAAGTAATGAGTTTATAGGAGGAAGTTAGAAAGTAGCACCTGTGACCGAAAAATTAAAGGAAATCTTCGGTGATGAGGAGGGAGGAGACTCATGACTAAGAGAGTGATGAGTATGATTGTTGATGGAATAAGAGGAAGGGGAAGGCCAAAGAAAAGATGTATGGATTGTATAAGGAATGATATGAATGAAAAAGGAGTAAATGATAGTGTGACGTCTGATAGGGTAGAGCGTAAGAAAAAAAATGTTGCCCTGACCCCAAGTAAAAAGGGTAAATCAGGGTTGGAAGATGATGATTACATATTTTTTTTTGATCTTTCCGTAAAACTACAAATCAGCACTGTAAGGTGTTTGTTTGAAAATCCCAATGGGTCGAACAGGGTAACCCACTCTTCCCAAGTGCGTACGAACACACCCGAGAAAGTGTTCAAGTGACTGCAGCCTCGTGGGACACCGACACGAGGAGGCTGTATACAGCTATACACAGAGTCTATATACAAATATTAATTTCTATTCCTGAGTTTAAAAATAAAAATGTAAATGACAGAAGCTTCTCTCAATTATATTTTTTATCTAAGCCCTAAAATAGAAATTGATGATTCTACATAATATTCAAAGAATTAATGTGAAACGACAATAACTTTTTCAACGGTATTGAAGACATTTTAGTATGTTTAAAATTTGTAATTTAAAACACATGAGGGGTCATATTTTAATTTTTATTTCAATCTCTCGTCTCTCTCTCTTATAGCTTCAATATATACGTCTAGAGCTGTAGGATAAGGGTATAAGCCACTGAGTATGAATAAATCATATATAATACGTAAAATATTAAAAAAAAACAACCAGTAATGACTTTTAACCGAAGCAAAAATTAAAATCCAGGTGCACCAGACCATTCAGAGTATTCGGGGTTGCCACTCATTGCACATCTCGTTGAAGTAGGCAAGAGGCTGCTGTACCATTCGGTAGATAGAAATAAAGACAAATAAACATCGCGTGCAAACAATATAACGCTTGACGTGATATAAACACTAACAACTATCAAACGGCAACGAATAATTAGGCGTTTATAATTTAAATAAATCGCACGATATAAACAATAATTAAATCGGCAACATTATAGATTCCGTATGAGGAACATGACAGATATTTATTACTACGAACGTATACATATATGTATATGATTTGTCGCGGAGTCTGCGCTGGTTATCGCGCGATCTAATCTTATCGGCGCGGTATCGGCGATGTTAATGTCTGCGTATGAATAGTTATGACGGCCCCGCGCCGCCGGCCTCCAGCCACCCTCCCCGCACTCACTTATAGCTGTCGATAGTCATCTAGCACACTTCTATGCCTACCAATAGGTCGGGGTGACCTTGTCGGCCGAAAATGTTCCCAAGATCAGATCACGCACTGCGACACATTATGCAAAGTTATGTTTAAATCAAAATTGTCTATTTTAGGTTGTCCGTAAATATGCGAAGGTCTGCCGTAGTTAAGTAAGCTTTATCATAACGTCCTCGCTGTACAGGAACTACATTTACCTAGGTCAGTTATTTATTTATAGCTAGCTATTCGAGTCTGATTTCAGTCTCATTGATGCAGTTGAATATCATAATATCCACGTAGCGACCCTCACAACCTAAATATTGTATTTTTATTTTATAGTACCTAAACTGATAGTCAGAATAGTCATTTCTCTACGTCATTAATAATATTGCTTAGGAGATGTGTACATATATTGTACGATCACTAGTTTGTGGCTACTGTCACGTGTACTTAATTGTTAAGATACATATGATACGTGTATAATAAAAAAGCATTTTGTTGAAACGTGTAGTAAGTTCTATTTCTGTTACATGAAACATATCGCAACAATTACAAATTATTTCTAACATTTTAGTAACCTCTATTTTTTATCGTCCAGGATTATTTAATGGCTAGTTTAACGAGGAGGCTAGTAATGACGTTCTCATGCTTAGGATAATAATTATGATTAAATGAAGTATGTAGGTAATTATGTTTAATAAGGTTCCAGTGGCCGCGGCTGATTCTGTGTGATCACGGGAATCATCTTTAATTCCGTTTTAATATGTCTGTTAATCTGGTACCGGTTTGTAATGACACTTACTGTCTGATAATATCAGTTAATGGCAGCCATGCAGCTGCTCACTATGTGCATTTAGCTGGATCGAGTACTCATATAGGATAACAATAATAGCAGCGCGGTACACCCCGCCTGGCGCACGGCCCCAGCGCGAGTGGACGGAACTGGGAGTGTATGAGTACGCGGGTAAGTACAGCCACACACCCCTGTGCGCCGCTATACTTGCCATCACAACTTTTCACAAACATAGGTGTTTCGATTAACATACTCGTAATCGAGTGGACAAAAACGCCTTTAAAGTTCAAAACATTATCAAACTGTAAACAATAATAAGCAATAGTAAATGTCGGCGAGTGCGTCACTCAGGCCGCGCCGCACTCCGTATGAGAAATCAGATTAATCTAGGATATTAAAAATGAATAGTCACGAAATTTACATTTATCGTATTTTGATCTCCTCAAAAATTCCCACGGTTGATTCTGTGTTTAGCATAATTCACACACGTTATATAAACCTGTGACAAAAGCCACTTAGCATGAAGTTAATTAATATTAATCGCTCCGAGAATATCGATGCACGGTGTAAATATAGCGGACGAGTAGAGTTACGCAGTGCACACGTCACGTGACGTTGTATTATACGTTACATGCACTACTTTACTACAATATTGCTAAATATTATTACCGTTGAAAAGAATCCTGTCTCGAACTGCTTCCAATTTACCTACATATTATGTTTTAGCCATAGACCGGGATAGGTGGAAAGAGGGAAGGGAGGCCTTTGCCCTGCAGTGGGACACTAACGGCTAGTAATAATAATAATTATGTTTTAGATGTAGAACACTTTTTTAACCCTTTTTATTTTATTAATTTGTAGATCGTATAACCTATGGGTTCGCTCACGGAGGCTGTATGGATGTTAGTAAGGTACCTACTCTATCCCTATCAAAAAGCGTGAGCAATTTTGATGTTTGAGATGAAGTTATTTTTGCAGGTTTAACCAATATCTACACGGCCGCAGGAACAAGCTAGTTAGCTATAAAAGCGGCAAAAAAATATTTTTGTTGTATGGAAGCACAAGTAAGTTTAAGTTTCCGTGTGGTGTCCGGATATAAAGAATAGCGCCACCCCATATCCTCCACTGGGTGTCGTAAAAGGCGACTAATGGACATTAAGACCTAGTACACTTTACCAAACACCTTGGGTCACCCGAATGGTGGCGGGTAAACCACCAACAATCGCATTCCCAAAGAGGGTTAGTGTCAGGCAGGCGGCCGACTATAAAACCATAGCCAAATCTATTAGCAACATGTTGAGAAAAAAAAAAACATGTTGCGCCGACCCCAAGTAAAATGGGATAAGGGCAGGAAGATGATGATGATGGAAGCACAAGTAAATATTAATATTATTATGTGTTGCACTATTTGTTGTATATGAGTATATTATCTGTAAAGGAGATCGCCAGTATTGGGCTAAACTATGCACAGGAACGAAATGTATATAAAAAAATACTAGATTTTTTGCTGATTATAAATAACTTATAACAATAATAACTTTCTACCGTAATGAGCTAAAAATACAATTTGAAATATATTTTTTATTTACAAGGAATTCTAAAACCAGCTCCGTAAACGAGCTGTCCTGTCATTTTAAGTTCGTCCTAAAACTAGTAGTATTAAGGGAACTATTTTAAAAAAATATCGTAATCTTGTTTTAACATTTCTCGTGAACCTTATAATAATTTATAAAAGGAAAAAGGGTGTTGAATGAAATTGTTGTTGTTTTAGTAAATAATAGTTATTTATTTATTTAAAAATGACATCGTTCAGATTGTGTTTTGGGTGATTATTTCAAAACGAAAATGTGTCAGTGCTGATAAACGTCAATGTCACGTCATTCTGGTGATCTCTTCATTCGTTTTCGTTCTTGTGCGCTTACGGATGTACTTACACTATTTCTGCTATTTTTCTGACGACTTTGGATTGCTTTTACGGACTTGGATACTTCTTATTGCGAACGACCACTGCTTGTTTATTTGGACACCGATTTTGCATAAAGACTCGATAATGGTAACTGCGTGAATTGTGGTATCGCTACTAACCGTAGCAACGCTACTGGAAGTGTGCCTTTAGATGATGAAGCAATTCTTTCCATAATGAGGGCATGGAATCATGAATAAAATATTAAAAATAAAAGGAACTTCTTTTATTTTACTAAACTCCTTTTTATGAATGCTAACGGTAAAAAAGGAAAGGAGACGTAAGTAGTAGGTGCGAAGCAACCAAAAAAGACAAATGTGTGTATCTTATTACTGTAATTACAGCGGCACCTCCAAACCGGCAATGCAAGCAGAATTGCTCGGGGCAGGGTTAGTAAACTCCTTATTTAAAAATAGCTAATATTAACTTACATATACTATATATATATATACATAACTTATATATATATATGTGTTTAAACAGTTACATCAATGTATCTATCTGGTTATGGTATTTAAAATACATTTTCCTTAATAATTAAAATACAATTCTTACTATCTGCCGCATAACCTAACTTAGTCACCCAAAAACTTACTTTCTCCCTAATTCCCATAGAATTTTGAAAAAAAACTTTCTGATATTAATATGTGTGTGAGTTATCTATTAAATAACACATAAATGATTACTGTACAACATTTGGCCCAACAATGTATGGATTTCTGGCGATCTCCTTTCAACTGTCCAGCGGTCACGGATAAGAATGTTCAGCCTGGAGGCAGTCTTTGTTAATCGACTCCCGTTTTCCTGTGAAATGTGTTTAGCTCTGGCTAGAAATAATGTTAAAAATAATGGGTATTTGTATACTAATATAATTAGCACTATAACATTTTAACATTGTGCCTAATAAAAATAAAATAAAAAGAAACCACAAAAAATAATTGACCACCACTAACTTTATGTTGCATAGTAAAAGACATCAACGCGCGGCACGCACACGCTCAACGAACTGGAAGATACCCAGTAGAATAACATGAAGTGCAGAACGTTGGTAAAAGCAGCTAAAGTACATTATTTTAGTACAGTAAATTAATTATAATCATTCTATTTATCATCTTCGCCTATTAACAATATGTACCTACCTACGGTACCTAGTTTACAAGCAAATATGCATACAGAGTTGACCTCCGTTGTAAAAAAATCCAGAAACAATTGGGTTCGGTGTAAGTCATTAGCGATACCAACTAAGACATAATCACCAGCAGCAGGGAGCTCCCACGGTCTCCCACGGCGGGGGGGGGGGGGGCGTATTCCAGGAGTACTCGGCCAGTACTCGCAACTCTCGAGGGATTATCCGTACGAGAGCTTTGGAACGCCATTGTTTAAGGATTAACTTTAATACCCCTAACCCCGGTTGTGTTCCGCTGTAGCCCAAGCGATTCCTAGTACGAGCTGCAGGCGACGTGCCAGACACCGAACTGGCTTCTGGTAATCATTCTAGGATTCCGAGTTCAGTCAGAAACTATTCATATTTGTGTGTTGGTAAAATATTGGAACACCTAGTTGTACGTTCCTCTTAATTTTGACTTGATGCTCGTCCAAACTGACGAACTAAACAAAATTCCAGCAAATATCTCTAGTCTACAAGTGTTAATGTTATGAAAATATTATATTATTATAATTAAAGTTAAAAATTGTTGAAGTAATTCCTCTTAGGTCAACATAATCTCACAATGATTGAAATCCATAAAGTTTTATTCTCAAACCGTTATTTTATGTAGAAATACAAATGTTACTCTGAGATATGGCTAATGAAACGTTTTATGTCCTGTCTTATGTACCTCTTTATTTTAATTTATGTAGCATTAAACTTTTAATTAAATATTATTAAGTGTAATCAAATTCAAGATCCAATATAATATGTTAATCAAGAAACCGAAGCTATTTTAGTAAGATTTGTTTTTTAAAAAGCTATTTCTAGGATACGTCTTGCTCGGGAGAACGCGGGTCTTCTAACCGACACATCATCTGAGTACGTTAAAAACCTCCTTGCAATTACTCTGTGAAGTTATGAATTCTTCGAATTGTATTCACAGTCAGAAATATGAAACACTCTACAGTATGAGATGGTATTAAAAAAAAACTAAACAAAATTAGTAATTCTTAACAAGAGATGTCATAATTTGTTCATCTAGTGTGTCATATCTGAACTTTCAGTGTACTTATCGTTATTTAGAATTGCCGAATACCTGTACGATAAGTAATAGTTAGTCAGAGCGAGGGAATGTTTCACAACACAATATGCGCGCCAAGAGTCGCCGGGGGTCGCGCGGACAGGCGACGGACACAAAAAAAGGTTTTGTTGGGAACATAAGGTAATGAGCTAGCACGAGCCACGCACAAATTGCGCAAACGTGACGCGCCGCGTGACGTCACCGACAGCCATTGTCCGCCGCACTTATTGAGCTATCTGACAGGCGGGGCTCGCCTAATTGTGTGTGCGACAGGGACAGCAATACCCGTGCGCCACCCGAGCGACGGAGACGGAGCGCAACCCTATTAATCCCCCTATAAATAACCCGGCTCCTAATACCGAGGCGCCACGCTTTTTTATGTAGAGTGCGACCGAGCCGAGCCGATACTTGCGAGCGGTATGGGATCCACTCTGTCGCCGATAACGCTACGATAAGTGGATTAAACAATGACGGCCACAGACTAGGTACGGCGGGGAAACTGCCGCGGGCACCGCCGGGAACCGAGCCAATGTCAATTAATGGAGCGTTTCATATGCCACGGATATAAATTTATGAATATGGTAGGAAAAAACATGTTACTTAAATCGTAAATTGTGACCATATTGTGCGACAATAATGTAAATACAATGTATAATGCAGATATTTAAGTAAATAGCTAAATGGCATTCGAGCCGGTCTGGAGCGTCGCTCGAGCCTCCAATGTATAAACATCTGTACGAGGCTCGGGAGGTCATTTTACGAGAAGTTTATTGGTTCGATTAAATAGCCGCTAGATACTGCACAGATGTTTGTTAACGAAGCCGTATTTACAATGGCGAAAACAAATTTTTCGACGCACGAGCTCATCAGCGGTCGTTTGTCAACATCAAGTCATTTATCAAGATGGATGTGTCGCCGTACAGGGGTGGCCGGCTAAGTGCGAAATGTTCCTGACTCGCTCCACGGGTTTTTTGTTCGGTGACGAGAGTTTAATCCGATGACGAGGGAAGGCAAAAAAACCAGCTAATGGGGCGCGCTGATGTATCAATGACAGTGGCGCGCCTGCCCCGCCCGCCGACACCCGGCGGACAAACAAACAAACAGACGGCTCAGTGGACGTAATGCACACCGGCCCCGAACCAGCCCTGCCGCGCCCATCACCTCGCGCACTAAGCAGAACCAGGGTAGGTAGAGGGAAGCGATATCACTCAAGCACACATTAATCTTAAGATGAAGAATCTCACTGTTATTCTTAATATGTTATTCATTGTTATATCGAATTCCTAATGTGAAGTACAAAAACAAATACAAAAAAACGACTGTTGGAAATGAGATCATTGATGTCATTAAAGTATTCATCGTTTGACTCCGATGACACCCGATGACCACCTTCTAGCAGACGAAATAAATCATTTAGTGCAAAGCCATCAAGACTATCGGCAGGATCAGTTTCTGAGCCCAGCATTGATTCACACGAGAGCTATTAACGTTATCAGAGATCACTACAATGATCCGGTGTCGCTCACCGTAGAGTGCGTCGCGCGCCGGAACTGTGCGGACATCGTAAATTTGTCCCGTGTCCGAAACTCCAAATGTTTTGCGTTTTTTCTGCGACGGTTACCTGAGTGGGCCGGCGCCGGCGACACGTCATCGCGTTAACACGACTAAACGCAACGCGTTTATTGCCGTCTGTAAGTACTTATGTAGGTCAGAAGGGTTGCAGGTACCGGCGCGACACTCGCGCGACTGCGGCGCGACTCTGCGGGCTGCGGCCGCGTATCGGAACCTGTTGCTGATTGGTTCTCAATTAAACTATCGATGGAGGACGTGCTCCGGCGACGGCGGATGTTCGGCTCATAGTATTTCAAGTTGAATGATAATAAACGATCGAGGGATAAGGCATGATTAAGACGTTTTATATGCAAAGTAGTAGGAATAGTACCCACTAATTGAACAATGTCTTGCCGAGCCATCGAGGACCTTGCTGCGCGCACGCGTTCCTTAGGTTACACTTAATGTGCGTACTTTAACTAATCACCATCCTAGTGTTGTGACTGTGTACATATGTATATCGGTATATATTTGCCAGTTGTTTTCAATTATGTGGTGTTTACAAACCGCGAAAATCTAAAATCCTATCTAATCCATCACTGAAAAGAAAAAACGTGACAATTCCTAATGTCTGTTGAGCTAGACACACGCGAGGGTTAGTATGGCGGCCGCTCGCCTGAGCTTAGGCACATTTGTGCTGGCGGCCGGCTCCGGTCAGGAAACCTGGCCAATGCGGGCAACACTTACCAACTATTTTTTAATGAATTATGAATTGAAATATATAGTTTTCCTATTCCATAAGTCGAGCATAACCCTTACAAAATATGTTCCTATTTTCCGACATATTATTTGTACACTGTTGGATGATCAGAGTTAGATGTAAAATAAGTACTGTCTTATTGTTTGGATGAGCCGTAGCTGTGTGACGTGAAGCACTAGCGTTCTATTCGACTACGGTTTTGGGATCTGTCCCTTGCTCCATGTACTCCAGCATCTGAATTGAACTTCAAATGTCCAGTGTGATCTGAAATCAAATCTAGGAGCAAAGTTACTGAACATCTTGAGTAACATACCAGTTAACTATTTTTCGCCAAAAAAATTAAGTGAAAACTGTTAAATGTTGGTAATTTTTGGTCTATTTTTGAGCAGTGTAGAGAGTGAACTAACTGGAAACGTACTTACTGCTAAGGTACTGACTGAAATAAATAATTTTACGTTTTTCTTTTCTTTTGTTGTGGGTTTGTTAATAAATAGGTATTTACTGGAGTCAAGAACTAGACATAAATATCATAAGTTATTTTTCCACTCCTACTGAGAAATCTTACATTTGATTAATGCTTCTGTTTCAAAACTCCTATGTTAAACAATATATACTAATAAAGGATCTTGTAAAAAAAGGAAAAATATTTTTTTTTTTTTAAGTTTAAAGGTTCCTCCATCGATAATTTTCATTGCTAGGGTACCTTTTGGAGGGAGGAATATCGTTTCTTTATACTAACTGTTAAATATTTAGTGGCATAGGAAAGACCGGCAAAATAGTACAATACAGTAAACAAAGTAACAAAGCGTGGAATGCACGGCGTGCCGCGCGCCGGCGCCCGCGCCGCAATAGCCTGCGCCCGCGCCGCCGTCGCGCGCTACCGGGCTTAGCGACCGCACGTACACTCTGATACATTCCCTAAAAGTGACGCACTACCACAAATTACCTACAGGTAAGATTAAATCCTACTAATATCATAAAGTTTGTCAGTATGGATGAATGTTTGTTACTCTTTCACGCTCAAACAGCTGGAGTACTTAGGATGAAATTTGATAAGGTGTTAGCTGTTAATCCAGGAATTAATACATGAGCTACTTCTTAACCGACTGCGTCAGAGGGGGCTAATATTTTTGTACTTAGCTATAACCGATATTCGAGCCGGCGAAGTCGCGGACAACAGTAAGTTACACTCTTTACTTCTGATAGATACCACTGAAAGCACGTCCAAAACCCAACGCGCCTATTTAATTGTGCCGAAAACGACATGATTACGATAAAATATTTTTGACCTACGAGTATAGTTGTTATGCAAAACTGATGTACCATAGATTACAACTGAACAACAATTAGCACAATAAAAAATAGGTAATCAGAATGAGTTGTAACGGCTACACTAAACAAACACCTTTCTCATAGGTGATCGACAAGACGTGATGAAGAGAATAAAGAAATCCGCCGAGTATCGAGACTACACACTCGTACGTGGATGTAGTGTGTCGGCTGCGGCTATTAGCGACTAACCGAGCGGAACAGTTTTTGCTTCGCGCCGCAGATCTCGGCAATTAGCAGAGTTACTGCCGCCGCCGCGCCGCAGTCACGCGGCGTGCGACTGACGCCGGCCGCAGTCGGAGCGCCACGGCTCGTGTGATCGCGGCTCCTCACAGTACTAATAGTTACTCAATCATAACAGCATTGTACATACATAACGAGTATTGCAGTAACATCTTGCTGTTATACTTTATCAAATACTGTTCGAAGTCTTCAGAAATAAAAATAAACATTGATTGACGCTGTAGCCTTAGGTCTAGAGGTTAATGATTTTAACTACCTTTCCATGGAACGGCTAAATATAAATTCAGGCAGAAAGTGATTAACTATAGTATTTAGAATATATTTCAGTTACGTTTTGGCACCTGCATTTCATTTTGTGTGTGTTCATGCTAAGGTATCGCGAAGGCACCGCGCGGCGCCGACGGCTTCCATGTTGGGCAATTTGTAAGCAAAACGGTGTTTACCTATTCTTATGAAAGTTCAACAACAACAAGAGTATAATAAAATCCTGCCCGCAGACTGCTCTACGATATATTAAACAGACAAATTATTATATGAACTATGACAACGTAATAGGCTAGAAGAGAGACTCTGAAAACGTTTGAAATGATTTGCCAATTCAGAAAGTAAAATGTCTAAAATATCTGAGATGAGATGTTAAAAGAGATTATTGAAGTGCATAGGTAATAGATTAGCTCCGTATAATTCTTAGTTCATTTGTTATCCTAAAATATTGTACAGGGGACAACAAAGATCGGACGTTTGCACGTGAACTTAAATTATGTCATGAGGTAGTGTCACCGATGGCTTGCACAGACACAGAAGTGTCCTGTATTATCACAACAATGGTGATTAGATAATGAAATGAGCTCTCGTGAGCATCAGCTGATAGATAAGCAGGTAAACAATCAGCCTGGCTAGATGCAGCAGGTGCTGGGCACTAACCTGGTGGCTGGTCTGCGGCTGGTGCTGGTGCTGGAGCGGGAGGTTCGGGAGGGTATCACTGTCACTGGCACGGTCGGGGAACACTGCTGAGCACTAGTTGAGGCGGAGATCGTTCGAGCACGGACACGACGCGTGTAGTCCCTGCGGAGAGCGCGCGCCCACTGGCGCCGGGCGCGGGCGGGCCGCCGCCGAGCGCGGGCGCTCCGCCCCGGGGCGGGGCCTGGCGCTCCTCCCCGCGCCGGGGAAATGCGCTTTTCCATAAATTGCAGTGTTCATGATGTACTCGCACGTGACGCGTCATATGACGCTAGGGCTGCGGCGGCGGGGGCGCGGGCGCGGGGGGCGCGGTGGGCGGCCGCTATCGCGAGTAATGGGCGCCGTGTGGAGATTTATAGAGGGGTTAGTTTTCGGGCCCTAATGGAATTAGTGCTGCGTTTTTGTTTATACTCGCGGCGTCGCAATCAATCGTGCGAGTGCTCCCCCCTTCCCCCTCGGTGCAGGTCTGCCGGCGGGTGAGCCGGGGGGGGGGGGGGGCTGGTGGCCCGCGTGGCGCTCGCTAATTAATAGCCGGCGGCGAGCGGCGCGCGGATGTTAATTGAATAACGACGCTAACTGCTCTACGTGTACTGATGTACTCGCTAACTGGCGCAGCGCGCTATGATTGAGATGCACGACATTAAACTGCTGTACTAACTCTTTATTTACGAACCATAACTGTATTTATTTTTTATCTGAAAATGAAATGCATATTCTGTAAGACAACAGTGAGCTAGAATCGGTAAAACATTGATTATGATTATTATAAACACACTGATTTATAATAATCATGTTTTAAGTTCCTGAATCTTTCTGTAATTTTCAAGTGATCATAGAAATCATGTAAGTTGCTTGTATTGTCTGTATCACACTGAAGGAAAATATTTGTAAAATAAAATTAGGCATTACGTAGTGAATGCACCGAATATTATGGTATAATTACGTCCTTTTCAACCTTCGGTCCGGAAGTCCTAAGTTCGTATCTCGGTTAAGGCCAAAAATAGATTTTCTGTTTTATCACGTAATTTTCAAATGTACCTAACTTGGGGTCTAAAAGTGTTGCGAAGGCTCACTGTGCCTCGTTTAGCAATCGGTTTTGAAAGCCCCACTGTCATACCGACCTTCGAAAGTAAATAGTCGATATATTTACTAAATGTACCTTTGTTGAGGTCATATCAGTAGGTAGTCAATCCATGAAAAATTTGCTATTCAGCTAAACCCTATTGACTGAGAGCCAAACCAAACTTGGCATACGTACAGTAAGCCATACAGAAATATTTTTAGGTCTCAGAGGCTAACTGGCTAAACTGACAGATTTGATCAAGTACCTAAGGTTGTCATATCACGATGTGACCCGTCCTGCGCTGGGACGGCTGAAGACGGCTCCAGCGGCTAGCGAGCAGAAGAACAGCTGAACATAACTGCGTAAGAAATCCTGACAGGTTGTAGATCAACATTTGTTTCGACAAATATTAAAACGTTTTCCACAAAAAACAGTACCTAATTGAAAACTGGATTATGTGCAATATAATTAGCTTGTTTCATGCATCTAAACACGAAAAATGCATGAAAATTAGCAGAATATACTCATTTTAAACAAAAGTTTTAGGCACCTAAAATTAAAAAGCACAAATTTTCAATTGATATGTTTTTCAATGAAATATGCTATCACGTAAACAATCACGCACTGTTCCCGATGTTCCGAAGTGAGCTTGTGTCTCCGACCTGTTCAAAAGTAAGGTGAGCTAAGTAACAATTAGGTATGCTAACACTTATGACTAGTGACCCAGCATTCAAAAAATATTATGGGAACATACCTATGCTACTGCAGTAAAGGCAATCCGGTAATCATATTTCTATAACCCAGTCTGTGTCGGGCTTAATCTGTGATAGCCTCGTGGTAAGACCGCAGGACAGACGCAAAAGTCTCATGTTCGATCCCCACCGCGCGCACCGTCTTTTAGAATGTTGTTGGTTTTTTTAAATTATATATCACAGCTTCCGTGTTTCGGAAGACACGTGAAAATGTGTGTCCTGCTCCTGATCTCTCTCCGGTCGTGTCGGATTGCCGTCTCATCGGGACAAGAGATATGAGAGTAAAGGAGTAGAGAGTGCACCTGTTTTTGCACACACGCTCGTGCACTATAATATTATGTCCTGCGTAGCTGGCTGGTGTCATAGTAACACTAACCGCCGTGGCCGAAATCGGTCCGGACATTATTATAACCTGATGTCTACACATGAGTATCTATCTCACGAGTAACTAACTGATCCCCGCGACTACGACTGCCCGCTATGCTTCTTATGCTATTAGTCTGATGTTCTATGGCTTATATATATTTCTATACAGAGCCAGTTGTTCATTTTAGATCCAAAACCGCAAGGTTTATTACAGCACCATTGTTATCAGTAAGTATTTTACATTACTTATAGGTACTGTTGACAAGTTAACAGAAGGCGGAGTTCACGTGGCTAACAACAATCATTGTGAACAATGCCGTCAAACCAACCGACCGAGCTTCTGTTTGTACCTTTTGCTTTGAACTCGGTCACTGTGACCAGGACGATCAGAAACGGCGCTAGTGTCCATGTCCAAGGCAAAGGTAGAAAGCTGTGCCGCTGCTTTGATCTTAGCGTTTCTTAAGTGTTGAGGGTGGATACACAGAGCGGGGGCAGGAGACCGCAGGCGGCGGCGACGCCAAATATGAACCTGGGCCATTGAAAACTTTTAATGTATGGCGAAGTGTTTAATTCTAGAAAATTATATGTCTTTTGATAAACAAATAAATAAATAACCACGGCTATAAGAAGCGTTATTCCAAAACTTTAAGAGTTGACCAGATAGAGCAGTTCTCACGCTAAACAAGCACCGATATTGTTCTTAAATAGGGCAATCACCACAAGACGGTGAAAGGGAGTCATTCACATAATAAGTATAATATGTTGTTTCCCGGTATCGGCGCGGTTTGTTCTCACGCGGGTCGCGCGCTATCAGGCGCTGATAACAATGGTGGCGGCGCGGCGGCGCCCTGCAGGCACCCTACCTGCGCCCTGCAGGTACTGCACTCTAGGCAACCAGGCTGCTAAGGCAAGCTTGCTAATTACTTAATCCTTAATACTGACATTGTAATGGAATTCCACAAAGTAACACCCGTATAATTAGGTACTTACTCTTCTTCCACACACATAAATATAGAGCGAGTAATGTTATATTTCGATGAACTACGCATAAGATGTTTTTCATTTTAATAGACTTAACCAAATTTTCAATATTTACTATAATTAATTATTTATAACTATTTCAGTTCTTAGCATTAATGAGCTTGATAAAAGTGATCCTTGGGTCAGATTTCAAACATTATGCAAAACGATAGGTATATGAATATATGTCGTCACAATGTAAATTGTTACAATCACCAGTAGCAACCTACATAAGGTATAACAACATTGATTCATGTCTGAAGCGAAGCGACGGTTACAGATCTAAACAATGCTCAACGATAGCCGGAGCTAGTTATAAGGTATCTACAGTTAGAACTTTAGTTCTAACTGTAGATACCTTATATTATATTATGTCAAGTTGTTTACAACTTGACATTCATCGTTATCTAGCCTTTAAACCATACATCATGAACAATCACTCTTGAGTGGGTATCTAGTATTCTAGAAACCTTTTTACATTAGAGTTCGGCCCACACGGCACGCACTAGCACTCTAGGTAAGCGATAGGTATGTGCGGGTTAGAAAGTTTTGAAATGAAGTCGTAATGATTCATCAGAGTGAGGTAGTTAGAGTGATAAGCGCGGCAGATAGCGGCCTCTCGGCCAGTACTAGGTAGCGGCACAATGCTGCACGAACAATAGGTACCAGCACTTCCACCTAGTAGCAGAACACAAAACATATTTGTTTTTTTTATGAAAATATACCACAGATTGAAATACCACTAAATGCACATACATCTTTTTGCCTCTTTTATTTACTATCAATACCTAGATTATTACAATTTAAAATAATCAAAAGTTTTTCATAGTAAGTACTCTTAATACCTATAGCTATAATTCAAATCAAAAAAAGGTTTATTGGAGTCATCGTACTGTGCTAATGATTTTGTCATCATCTTTTTATTATCCAAGAATTCTTTTTTTTTATTTTCGCGGGAGTATTACTAAACTAAGTAGTACAAAGTCGCGGAAAACAGTTAGTGATGGATAAAAATATAATTTTATATCAGCCGATAACTCTGAATCAAGTTTCAGGATCGTCCTTCGACACATCCTAAGATTTTTTTAGTTCATATCATATGTTTATTCGGGTGCTACTCGGTAATCGGGTTTGCTTCAGCCAAATAAACATAACTAAATATAACGTCTTTGTTTTCAACAGCTACAAAAAATGGTGCTTAACCACAAAATTTTGTAAGAACGATTAATAATAGGCATTTATATGTAAATACCTTCGAACGTCGGAACGAACAACCTTGTTTCCAAACATGGAAAGCAAATAACGATTTGTTAAGCAAAGTACAGTAACACTGACTAATACGTTTGTAGTCTGTACACGATATTCTGTCCATAGTCCACAGTGACCCTTTAACTGCATTGTGTGTGTGTGAGAAGCCGCTCGTTATTTTTTGCGGCACATCCGGGACTTCCGCGTGCAGACGCAAGATGTCGCAGCGATGTTATCAGAGGCTCCGCGCCTATTAGCGATACTATCTCCTGCTAGCCTCTCATGACTGTCCGGGAGACGTCCGCCCCGAGCGGTCAGCTCACGGACCTTCACAAAGCGAAGGCGATCTCTGTGTTGGTAGGTACACAAGTAGGTAACTCTTAAAATAATTTATTTAATATTTAACGCCAGACATAATCAATAACCTACATTAACACTAAGGTGCTAACTAAAGTGTTTTTTTAACTAAACCGTTACCTTAAAAGCATTTTTGTTTATGTTACTTGCTCTGAGTATAACGAAAATCGTGTCGGTAATTGCATAGTAAATGCAAGTCAAATAAATATAATCAGAAAGAAATTCACGTCTAATTAAAGCAAGTGAGCCCCCCCCCCCCCGCTACCCGCACCGCGCACCCCGCGCCCCGCTCCCGCCCCCGTCTGTAAGGGTGTGTCCGAACATTGCGCGGAACACGCGACCTGTACAAGACATATTTTTACCGCATCGAACACCAAATGTTTGCGCCGCTGTTGTCCAAACCCATCGCGGCAGCAGCAGGTGGTTGCAGCTCAATGTTTGGGCGCACTGAAAAATTGAGGCTATCCAACTACCTATATATATTGTAAACAATCTAAATGTGTGGCTTAAATTTAAAAACGATTTACAGGATTTTTCTTCGGTGCTTTCTTTTTGAAATTAATTACTAATAATTAAAATTGACTTCGGGGGCATACATTTAATCCTCCCTATTCTGGGTATAATTAGTTTTCATACATTTTAAATTTGGTAAACGCTATCACTGTCGTGCTGTGTTTTTCCCCATTTGTGTCTATGGATGGACATCTTAATTTTGTCTCCCAATGTTTTGCTACGCATACGAAAGTTATCGTTTACCCTACATAACCCTCAAGTTACAATTGAGAAGATTTGTGGCTGTAAGTAAATCTACATTGCACTACACTTACAGTACGTGCGTACGTAGCGTTAGTACCAGGTATTATACTGGTCTATTGTGGTCTGAAGGAGGAAGTGCAAAGCATACAGCGAAGCGATGACACGCGAGCTATATGTCAATAACGACATTAAAATTTGATTTTTCAGTAAATACTTTTCAATAAATAAAAGAAGCTGAACGACTGAAGTATCAACGCAGGACCTACGAAGATGTGAATTTAGAAGCTTTGCCGTTTGTAATGGTACCTATTCGAATGAACGGTATGAAGGGTCTTCGTTGAAAGTCATAAAACAAGTGTTTATATTATTTTTTCTAAAATCATTCGTTAAGGGGATAAAAAGGGGGGCAAAGATAATCTAAAATATTTCGGCAATCGTTATCACGATCTGAATAGTTTACATGCGAGCCACTCGTTACATAAACTTACTTCACAAACACTGTAACGAACACACGCACGGTGTATGAAGCCATCACTCATTGCCCAAAAGTTAAGTGACAAATTCTGTTTAATAAGGTTAAAGCTTAGCTGATTGAGAAAACTTTTTTTTATAAGAAAACATATAAGTTTGTTGACTTAAGCAGTGTACAGCGCCTATCCATTACAAACCACAGGTTAACAACCAACATATTTGATTAAACTTGCTCTAACTTTACTAATCCGACAAACTCCACTTTATAAAACAAGGAGCCGAATATTTCGGAAAGACAGAAAGAGGGATAGTCCGAGTCGCATACTCGCGCCGCATCTGAAGACGGAATCGATTCCTAAGCTCATTAGGCGTACGATCCAAAGCCGTGTGAACAAGAATTTTTATTGGTTTCGAATAAATGTATCGCATTGGATCACTTTATTTATTCTCCGAACTGATCCAACTAGTGTTTACAAGATTTTAACATGCTGTTTTGTACTTTCGATCGGTTTAATTCGTAAATTTGATGTTTTAAGTTTTACTCAAGCTTAGTTTTCCATCGTTATACTCAACACCACTATACTTATGAACATGCTCAGTGTGGTTGAGCATGATCATTGTATTCATATAATATACTATTAGTAATGGATGCAGTTGAATTTGACTCTGGACCTTTTCTTTTCCTAAGGTCGAATGATAAAACTGGTGCCAGAGTATAAACTGTGCGAAGGCAGTATATTTACCTGTAAATAACAAACCACCTTTAAAGAAATCTCAGTTGTGCTGGTTTTCTCACCATGTTATTCTTCGACGTTTTTCACAACTGATAATTATCTCTGTAATAAGATATCCCTAGGCACAATGCATACGAATTCAAAATGCCATTAGGGCCTGCTGAGGTTCGAGACCACCTTTGACTTGTCAGCCCAACGTTCGTACCACTAGGCTATCACTGCTTACTACACTAAGCTACACCTGCACTGTAAACTGAATACGACACAAGTTTTGAATCCTGTCGAAACCACTTCAATGGAAACCGGATGTCGGCAAAACCCTCGGGATACAATGTGCTTCAATATAGTTCAACTCGTAACCAGTAAGCTCTTGCAGAGACCAGCACAAGCGTAGATGTCCCTCGTGGGGTTCATGCACATTACACAAGTTATTGTTTTTGTTTTTAAGTAATCCTAATATGGTTTTTTATTTTGCATGGGTACTGTGTGAAAGAAAGCCCTTGAATTTACCCCAGCTAACAGCAAAGACTACCAGAGAATAGAAAGTAAGTACACCTACAATATAAAAGCCTGCGCGGGCCATATTAGGATTGAATTTATTATCAAAAATGTTTCGAGCTAGATGTAGTAAATACTAAGTGTTTTGCTGTAAACTTATTTTGACGACAAGTGGTTTCGTGGTGTGAGTATGTCGCACATTACTACCCATGTCAAAATACCACAGACACGCGAGCGTATGTCAACTGGTCGCGGCGTGAACCCAAACCGGTGTACAGATTCAGAATTGATGGAGAGCAGTGCATTTAAATAAATAAAACTAACTTGTACGAGTGTAGTTGTGTGTTGTTTTTATTTTATGACAAAAGATAGTTATTATCTTTCTAATTATTATAAGGGACAGATAGCAAATTCGCTATCTTATTGTATTTTAAACAAAGCCAATTGCTTGGCTAAACACACAGCTCCTATTGAGCAGTTAAATAACAGCAACTTTTCTTGTACAACCTTGGAATTTGTTCCAAGTAATTTAAATTAGATCTTAAGACAACAGAGTCAACCTCTGGCAATAATTGTCAATGTTTACCTGATCCTTCAATCTCCTTGAATGTTAGTAATAAAACTAGTAATAAACACATTTTAAGCATTGTTCATCAAAACATTCAGGGTTTGATGGGTAAGGAACTGGAGTTGGAGTTGTTCATGAACTGTAATAGTGTTGATATTTTATGTATTACCGAACATTGGTTAAAAAACTACCAGTTCATGTTCAGTTTCAATAACCATCAGGTGGCAAGTTCGTTCAGCAGAGTAAACTTTATACGTGGAGGATCATTAATTTTTATTCGTAATAATATTAAATACAAAGAACGCTGTGATATTGTGAGTTTGTCTGTTGAGCGAGTTGCTGAGATAGCATGTATTGAGCTTGAGCGGTTTGTTGTATTAAGTGTGTACAGGCCCCCATGTGCTTTGTATGATACATTTGAAAAAATACTAGAAGAAGTTTTATTTAAGATTTCTAATACTAACAAAACGATTGCTGTCTGTGGAGACTTTAATATCAACTTATTGGAAAAATCTGTTACTGTAGATAAATTCTTAACATTATTTAAATCATACAATTTATACTGCACATTTCTTGAGCCAACTCGAATAACTGCCTCTAGTGCTACCTGTATTGATAATATTTTTACAAACATTAAGCCAGCTTCCCATTCTGTTATCAATGTACTTGACTCCGATCATTGTGGCCAGCTGATTTCATTTACTAATGATAATATTAAAAATTTGAGAAAAAATGTAAAATTTGTTCCGGTGAATAAATATCGTTTGGAACTTTTTAATACGAATTTAGATGTAAAATTGTCTGGTTTGCCCTATCACAATAACCCAAATCAAGCTTACTCTTTATTGTTCAACTTGATTAATTCTGAGTATAAGAAGATTTTTACACCCAAATCAGTATCTGTAAGCGATCGTATTGTGTTTAGTGATTGGGCAACACCTGGTATTTTTAAATGTAGATTAAGATTATTTGAGTTGTATAATGAAAGGAAAACTAATCATAGCAATTTTTTTAAAGAGTATGTTAGGAATTATTCTAAGATATTTAAAAGAGTCTGTGCCACCGCGAAGTCAATGCACATTAAAAATAAGATAAAGTCATCCGGAAATAAAATAAAGACTACGTGGAACATTATTAACTCGGAAATTGGAAAAACTACTTTTAAGAATAAGGATTTTCACCTTAAAATTAATAATGTAGATGTGTGCGCGGATATGGAGGTAGCAACTGAGTTTGAAAAATTTTTCACAAATATTCCTATCTTAACAACTAGAACTCTGTTGTCGTCTTCCAGCTCCGCGTACTCTATACTTCAAGAAAGTGTCGAGGAGTGTGGCACAGGTTTTGAATTTACCGTTGTTAGCCCCAAAGACATCTTAGATTCGTTTAAGGATATTGAAGTTAAGAAAACCGCTGATCTTTGGGGGCTGTCAGTATTTATAATATCCTCGATCATAAAATCTATCTCACCATTCCTGGCAATTGTGTTCAACTCTTGTGTCGCATCTGGTGTGTTTCCAGACCTTATGAAGTTAAGTAAAGTGATTCCACTATTCAAATCAGGCAGTACAACCGATCCGACTAATTTTCGACCAATCTCAATTTTGCCCACTTTGAGCAAAATTTTTGAGAAATTAATTTTAAACCAAATGCTGAGACATTTTAATAGACACCATCTGTTTCACTCAAAGCAATTTGGATTCACCAAGGGTCGGTCTACTGCAGATGCGGGTGTGGAGTTACTCAAAAATGTGTATGAAGCTTGGGAGAATTCGCAGGACGCTTTGGGTATATTCTGCGACTTGTCCAAAGCTTTTGATTGCGTATGTCACGATACACTCATCAGGAAGCTGCACCACTATGGAATTAGAAATAAGTCGCTACAACTTTTGAGCTCTTATTTGGGCAATCGAGTTCAAAGAGTAGATGTAAACGGCAAACAATCTGAAGGATCTGTGGTTACAATGGGTGTTCCGCAGGGTTCAATATTAGGACCTTTTTTATTTCTTATTTACATCAATGATTTACCCTTTCATATAAGGGATAATCATAAGATTTTACTTTTTGCAGACGACACTTCTCTTGTCTTTAAAATTAAGCGCCAACTTAAAAACTTTGACGACATTAATACTGCACTGGCTAAGGTTGTTCATTGGTTCAATATCAATAACCTTCTTTTAAATCCGAGTAAAACAAAGTTAATTAAATTTTCTACGCCTAATGTGAGGCACTTAGATACCAATGTACAACTGAATGGACTAAAATTGGACCCTGTTGAGTCAACTGTATTTCTTGGTATAACTGTCGATGCCAAACTGCAGTGGGGCCCTCACATTAATAAACTATCCGGCAAGCTCAGTTCAGCTGCCTATGCTGTAAAAAAAATCAGACAGATAACTGATGTAGATACAGCCAGAATAGTCTATTTTAGTTACTTTCATAGTGTTATGACGTACGGCATTCTCCTGTGGGGAAGCTGTGCCGATATTAATTCAATTTTTGTGTTACAAAAAAGGGCTGTACGCGCTATTTACAATTTGGGCCCAAGAATTTCTCTCCGAGAAAAATTCAAAGAGATAGATATTCTGACTGTAGCTTCACAATATATATATGAGAACCTAATGTATGTTCATAAAAACGAATCAAACTTTGTAAAAATGTCTGATATACATTCAGTTAATACAAGAAACAAACACAATTTAGCCGTTCATGCTACTCGTCTCCATAGAGTAAGCAACTCGTTCATGGGTCAATGTATACGCTTTTACAACAAGTTACCCATTAGTTATCGTAACCTACCAATTAGGAAATTTAAAAGTTGTATCAAATCAAAACTATCCAAAAAAGGATATTACACAATTTTAGATTATTTAAGTGATAAAAACGCTTGGGATTGAGCTGCTCGCTTATACAGCTATCATTTATCATTTATCTCCATGACTTGACATGTTTTGTGCTTTTGCATATTCACATATACAATTTGACATGTTTTGTGCTTTTGCATATATTCATATACAATTTAGACATGTTTTGTGCTTTTGCATATAATCATTTATATTTAGACAATATGTATTATTTTAAATTGTTTTTGTGTACTTATAATTACATTTGTTTATGTAACAATTGTCTGGACTTTAAAAGAGACAGAGACCCCTGAGTTTGTTTCGACATTTCTTCTCAGGGTAGTCAGTTAGGAAATGTCGAATTCAGCGAGCTCGAAACATATTTGACATGTAAAAGTGATAAAAATTGTCCTACTTACAGAATAAATGATTTCATTTCATTTCATTTCATTTCATTTCATTTCATTTCATTTCATTTCATTTCATTTCGTAACATAGCTGGCTGCATTATAATGTGAAGTGGCTTGATAAGCTGCGGGTGTCGTGTGCAGGGCCAGGAGGGAAGAGAGGGCGGGGGGGGAGGGATAGTGGCGGCTGCTTTGTACCTATTCTATTATTTCATGATCCGATAAAAAAGGAATAAAGGCTCGCGACCTAAACGCAGGAATGTTGTAGATTTTTGTGTTAGGCGGGCGCCGGCGCCGGCCGCATTAGTGCGGCGAGCCCGCGACAACGGTTACACATTAGCCCCTCGCGCTGCGCCAGCGCGACGCGCACCGGCCTAACCCCCCGGAGCTGGTGACGCTAATTGAACTCAAAGCCTTAACAAATAGAGCCCATTTTTCAATACAGATTTAAGAGTTAACGTGTTTTGTAATTTTGAAAGTCGGAAGAGCACTCGCTGCCGAAGGACCTAATTGTGCTCCAGGTTCCAGAAAATAAGCTCGTAACATAGCGGAGTACGGTGGATATTGGGTCGACAGTGACGCGGCACTAGCGGAGCGCTGTCGGTCGCGTCTCACGCCCACTTATCGATCGGACAATTTAACCGATACGTGTATAAGTGTAATATATCAATTGTGGTTGCGCGGCTGCTGTCCGTCCGTCTGTCCGTCGCGACTGCTAATGAATTTCGTCCGTTGATTGCGTCCCGGTGCGTGCGCGCATACCACCCCCCTCACATAACTTATTGACAACTAGGTGAGCCGATAGCGAGTGCACTTTAGTACCGCGCGAGCTCTCGCCGCGCGCCTGCTCTTTGCTAATTAGTACAATTGTTATCGTTGCCTACATGTAATTATTCCTTTTTTGCAATGACCTAGGTTTTTATTTTTTGTTAACGTGTATTTTAAATGTCGCAATAAATTTTATGTGTGCTCCGCACTCGAGGCTTTTACAGTAACCTTACCCATCTGTCTACAACACCTAATTATTATGGCTAGTGGTCGAAATTGACCATAAATAATTAAAATTATAAGTTTGACCATTAATAAGGTTCTATTGTCAAAGTACTGACTATACTTCTATGATCACAGATTTTGCCATGGCTACACTATTATCACAGTCTAAATATACTATTGTCTTAGACTGTGCTATTATCGTGTGTGAATGTCATGTCATGTCAAAAACATTATTGTGCCTTATGTTTTATTTTTTAATGTACCTAATAAAGACATCATAAAATATATACATATTTGCAATTAGCGCTCCTTTTCCATATAAAATAAGGTTAGTTATCTGAACTATCATAATGTGTCCAGACCAATTTCGTATATTACAGTGCACAAGTGTGTGCGCACAGGTGCACTCTCTATTCCCTTAGTCTCTTAACCCGATGGGACGGCAATCCGACACGACCGGAGAGAGATCAGGCGCAGGACCCACATTCTAACGTGTCTTCCGAAACACGGAAAAGATTGCATCACACACATTGAACTATCATACTCTTCTGTCGTCGGCATAATTTCCTCAAAAAGGATTCCAAAGCTTTTGCCATGGTTAAGAAGAACTGAAATGAATATCTAGATTTTATATCGTAGTTCCCAGGTTCAAAATCTTTAAAAAATAGCTTACCTACGTCGTTCTGAAGTTCCTAAACTGATTCATGTTCTTCGTGTCAGTTTGAAGCGCGCCGGCGAGGAACGCCTGGCCGGCGCGGAGTACCACAAGCTCATCAGGGTCCTGCTCTATCACGCTTGGTTCGCTCCTGGCTTGATAAAGGATTTCAACGAGGCAACCTTCAATTGAGTTGTGTACATATTTTGCTAAATGACTAGTTGTTCCTAATTATGAAAACATTTCGAGTAGGTAGGTACTAAAGTCACAGAACACTCAGTTTGACTAAAGCGTTTATTTGTTTTTGTTACTTTGACTTAGATGGATTTCTATACTTCATTTTCAATATTCTCAAATAAAAAGGTTCTCATTTCAAGTAGCCAGTAGGCCTTCTCGGGTACTTTCGTAACGATACTGACTCTAGTAGCGCAGTTCCAGAATTTAATTATTATGGAGAAAGACCGGCAAAAAACTCTTTCTAATCAAGTTACTGGATAGTTAAATGGCGTAAAGAGAATGAAGTGTTCTTATGTGAACAAAAGTTGAGCTCAAAGGGTGAACTATGTTCAGAACATTTTTCGATCGAATTTTTAAGATTTTCGATCAGTGAAATAAATTGAAGGGTTGTGATGGTAAAATATTTTAAAGTAATCGTAAGACATCATTAAAAAGAGGAAGGAGGAGGAGGCTTTAAATGTTTTACCAGACTATTTGGCGAGACTTGAAGCGAGTACATTTTAAGCAGCATACAGCGTGTGATCATAAGGGGTACACACAGCGAGGGCTTCTGTGCCTCACTGTCTGTCTGAGAGGGTTGGAGAAGTTTAATTATCATCAAGTAGTTATGGCTGGTTTGGACCAGCTTCATCAAGGACTTTTAAATATATCTACATAATAACCATTTGTAAACTCTTAACATAATTAATAGCTCTACATTCTGACGCGTGTTACAACACATCATTTCTCTCTGCTCGCTGAGCCCGGGTTCTCGTTGTGATCTGGTGATCAGTACTGAGTGTATTACTATACCTTATCTGCAAAGATGATCACTGACGTAATTAGACAATCAATATGACGTAAAATGGCAAGTAATCTTTTTGTTTTGTTGATAAGTGTCAAGCTATATCTTTCAAATTATAGTTATTTTTATTCAGAACTGAACTGTAATAATCAAAATTTATCATACTATATCGAAAATTGGTTGTTAGTGAGAACACTAAACACTGTGCACAAGCACACGTAGGTTATTGATTTGAACAGTAATTATTTTGTTGAACAGTAACTGTTAACCCGCGTTCTATAAGGGACATCACATGGGTGTTATTACAAAATATATACTAGTCCCTCAGTTTCATTTTTATTACATTTTTACGAACTTAAATTGCCTGCAGTACAGAATTACTTAGGTTTACTATTTTGCTAACAAACATTAAAAAGAGAGAGAAAGAAAGACATAGGAATTATCGAATATGAAGCTGCAGCAAATATCACTGTAAATACGTCTCTACGTTCATGTCGCCGTCAGCGCGCGAGTGAGGTCGCTCCGGCAGGTGTAGCGCAAGATTTTGTAGCTCTGACGTCGATTGTGTTAAGGTTGCATTTTGTAATCAAATCAAATCAAAAGACGTTTATTCAAATTAAGCTACAATGTAGAACTTTTTGAACATAGAGATTAATAAATAATATAGACAGCTCTCCATCACCCAGCCTTTTCTACTTCCTGTCCTATTGCTATGCGAGAAGAAAGGGCGCGACAAACTCCCCAGCACGCTGTATTTAATAAGATTTTAATATGAATAGGAATCGTGCCAGATAAATAAATATTTGAGGATATCTTCAGAGTATTATGAAATTAAAACTATTTAATGACTACGAAAACCAAAGGCCAGCAGACCGACAAGCCACCGCAAGCAGCACCCGTTCACGAGTACGTCGCAGGGGTCAGCCATCACCTCCCTCGCCATATTTGAGGGAAGGGGGTGACCTGACCCGAGAAGCTACTGCAGGCGGTCACAACTAGAGCATAACAAAACTGCTGCCAGTAAATTATAAAAAAGTTAATAAGTCAAGTACCTACCCCAAACACTGATTTATTGCACTGTCCCATAACATTAAGGTTACAAAGTGGAACCATTATTAAATTTTATCATTCAAAAAAATATACCTACAAAAGTCAAAAGAATGTAAAGCTACCTAATATACGTATAATCGTATTAAATATAAAATAAAATAGGTAAACTTTTACGTACCTAAATAAAAACAAAAATGTAATAAATACAAAGTCACATAGTCTGTATGTCAATCAATTATTTAAACCATGAAAATCTATATAGGACCGCCTTGTGTTTTCACGAGAACCAGCTATTTTAATCGTTAAAATAATCATTCAGCGTTGAGTACGCTTTTTTACAGAGCCTTGATTTAATTTCGCATTTGAATGAGTTCTTATTTAACTGCAACAAATATGAACGTAATTTATTGAAAATTTTGATGCCTATCTCTATTAACGAATTGTGCTCCATGCCATTTTGTTGGAGCATGTGTAGGTATATAATGTTTAATAGGTATGTAACAACACTCTAGTTCTTCTATTGCGTATTCTTACTATTTTATATTTCCGTAATTACCTATTTTTGAAGCTATTTACTACTCAGCCCCAAAAGTAGTAGGTATGCGACTAGTTATTTTTTTGTCATTGCTGGGGCATTCTTCATGGCTGGTGCTTTTTTTTAAGTTGCTTCGAAACTGACGGTCTCTTTCGGCTGAGGCTCGTACGGAAGCTTCCACTGAAAAAAATGTTGTTATGTTTCAGGATCTTAAGCCCATTTCATTCAGCCTTTAAAACAACTTATACCGACATTAAATCAAAACTTTACGCACAATCGCTGTTTGGTTTGTTCTGTATTTTTTAACAATACAAAAATTGCAACAAACGCGAAATTGTAGTTGTAAGCAAATAGACGCTACGCAGGAATGATGGTACGTGTACATCTATATGTATCTTGGGCCACTAACGAGAAGTTACTGGTAACGTTTGTTCGCTCTTCCTCCAGAAGTCGCCCAATCTCTCCGCGCGAAACATATTATCGTAGGTCGGATACTTTTGGAGCGGAATAACACTATATTATATATTATTATGTGTTAAAAATCAAACAATAGTAATGCAAACTTTAACAAAGAATAGGTTAAAAAAAACTAACTAAACAATAATATAAAATAAAACGTGATTTGTAGAAATATACGTGAAATGATCGCAGCTCGCATGGCGCTACATTTATAAACCTAAACAGATATATTCTGATAGCAAGGGTAGGTACTGTAGTACTGTAGTAAGTGTACTCCCAAGATAACACATTTGCCGGTCTCTGCAACAAGCAGTGCCATCTAGCCAGTTAAGGTATAATCATGATTGGCCCAACTCTACATCTTCGCTGAATGTGCTACCAACGCCACCTAGTTTGCACCGAGTGAAACTTCTAAAACGTAACCATCTCGATGTGTTTGGCTTTCGAGTCATAGGAGGGAGAAATTTTGTTTTTATAAAAAAAAAAACAGAAATATACTTCTATCATTTTTTGTCTTTTGCTATTCTTGTTTGATTTTATAAGAAATAAGAAAAAATATTATCGCAGTTTTTAGTGTTGTATATTATGTAATCAATTTCTATTTCAATTCTTCAAGAGCCTATTAAGAATAGTTTTCACGTTAAGCTTTGTTGTTGATAGATGGCGTTAGTAGTAGGTAGAGTCGTTCTTGCAGCCTACTTGCAGTTTATGAACATGTCTGTGTATATTTTTGATTAAAGTAATTAAATTTCGTGGTTGCAGTTTGCAATGCTAAGACATCCGAAGTTTTTGTTAGATAAGTAGTATTTCACTTTAGTGCTCTACATAAAAAGAGATTAATCTCAGATATACATTAATTACCTATATGTCCGGACCAATTTCGGCCACGGTGGCTAGTGTAACTATGACACCAGCCAGCTACACAGGTCATATTATAGCGCACAAGCGTGTGCGCAAACACAGGTGCACTCTCTATTCCTTCACTCTCATAGCCCGATGGAACAGCAATCCCACACGACCGGAGAGGGATTAGGCGTAGGACCTACATTTTTACGTGCCCACGTACTCAGAGATATACTCTTAACCTTATATACCTATGTATAATCACCTAATTACCAGGCACCAATGTGGTTGGCCATCACAGAGTCTGAATACTAAATTTCAATTGGATTCACTTAGAGCAGGATATACTACCTGGATAATAGTTAATATCCGGGTATTTGCCGTTGTCAGACCCGGGAACCTAGGTAACCCAATTAAACTAATAATACTTACATTAAAATTCTGGAAAAAGTTATGCATATAATATGTTACAAGAGCTACATTACGGAACTACATAGAGAGGGGCTAGCAGGGTTACGGGGCAATACGGGGCCACCCACAAACACAAGTAATCATTAGCCGAGGTTTGATTTCGGCAAGAAGAAGGCATTTTGCGGCGCCCTTACGTGCGGCAGTGATCAGCGACCAGAGTTTGCGCTCTATTTTGAAGAGCAACTATTAATAGAAGTTCTACATTAGTGTTAGTAAGTTACAATAGTAAAGTTGTTGAAAGTTGGATTTGAAACCAAATTTTCAACATGACTGTAATAACGCTATTTCAGCGACGGAGCTGTCTCATAAATGACCTTCGTGTGGTGTTATCTACACAATTATTTTCTTAAGTCAGTTATAATTTTGATATTTATTCGTCGTAATAAGTATAAGTAATAATTATTTTTGTGAAGATCTGTGAAAGTATACTGAAATTTAGATCGGCACTAAGGAACTAAAGCAGAGGTTGTCACTTCTACTAATGAGCAGCTATTAGTGATATCATATTTGTTAGTCCGTTTATGTGTTGGTATTTCGTGGGAGCCGCGCAGACGCTGCGGATTTGTTTATTCAGGAAACTTAAAAAAGGGCTGCACTGCGAGGGAACACGCCGCATCCCACACACATGCACGTGTGGTTATCTATAAAGTCACACGTTTATGATATCTACGACTAAGTAATTGAAGGTGTCGCCGGCGCTTTATGACCCGACGGGAGTGATATTGTAGTTAGAGAAATACAAAAATAACACATACTTTGGCAACAATATGTTTTATTCTGTCGCTTATTTTGTAAACTCTTATAAACAGTTCAAACATTATTATCAAAATATAAATATGTAAACCTAATTAGCTCTACAAACTGTCACACACCGTCACACACACACACATACAACACACGCACATGCAGGCACACTCAAACATACGCTTTTGCGCAAACACCACATTCGGAATACGAAAAGTCGTAACAATATATTATAGTAAATTCGTCGCTTTGTTACATCTAAGTAAATAAACTAGTTTCATAACTATGTACAGCGGTACTGGTGGTGGTGGTGTTACCTGTGCACTGCACAAGCCGGCAGCCGGCGCGCGGTGCACAGCGCACACGACCGCCGACACAGCCTCGCGCGGGCCTGAGGCTTATCTCTTACGTCTTGATGGATGATTACAAATGCTTTTTACTGTCGGCTTATACTACTTATTTACATGCGGGTTGCAACAACATGACTAAACACATATCTACCTTAAGCCATGGCCGACTAAAACTAAAGAATTATGTGGTTGCCTTTTTCACTTGTTGTGATAGTATATAGTGACGTCATCGTCTTCGATCCGGTGGAAGTGCCTTAAACTTACGAACTAAGGCATATTTACAGAATGACCCCGGCGTGGCGGCTCCGGCGGGTTACGGCGGGCGGTAGTGCGGCGCGCCGCGCTCTAGCGCTGGTACCCTGCAACACAAGCGTGCGTCAGCGCCCGCCACACACGGCGCGCGCGGCCTGCGGCAAATACCACAAGTGTCAGGCTCTCACACAGCCTTGAGATAACGTAACACCCGTGCAAATAACTCTTGTTGCAAGGAAATTAGGTATGCTTCGTAAGTGTTAGTCCACTGTCATTTGTAGTATTTGCCAGTTTATATGGAACCTGCAGATAGATCCAATCTACTGTCACACTTATAAATAGAGACACAGTAGAAATGTGTTTGCTTATGTTCCAAAATATTGTGAATTTGTGCAAGTTGAAGTAGTAAGAAATTAGCGGTAGAGTGCGGAAGCCGATATGTAGTACCGTAGAAGGAGGAGGAAAAATAAAAAAGTCAAGCGAAGAAAGAGCAGAGCGTGCAATAAGAATATATAATGAAGTAGCACACGTGACTCCTCGCCTGAGAGTAGAGTTGAGCGAGGGAGTGCCAGGTGTAGCGAGCACCTACCACTCTCAGGCCGCTGCTGTGGAGGCCTGCGCGCGGTACTCACATATCGGCATGGCGCGCGGGCAGCAGCAGCAGCGGCGCGCCCCCCGCCGCGCCCCCCGCGCCCGCGCCCTCCACCGCCGCGTACAGCGGGGGCAGCACCTTGTGCGAGTGCGCCTCCGCTGCGGGCACACACACGCGTTACTGTGGCGCTCGCGGCTGCTAGGCGAGGCCGGGCCACGCGGCCGCGGCGGGCCGGTACTCACCCGCCAGCGGTCCGCCCCCCGGCCGCGCCACGCCGCCGTGCCCGCCGCCCATGCTCTTGGGCTTGCGCTTGCGCGTCTGGATGCCGTCCTTCTTCATGCTGAGCGGCCGGTTGACCTGCGAACACGAGTATCAGTCAGCGCCGCGCAGACGGGGGAACTCCTCGTAATCTCCCGCCACGCGGTCCTATCATCCTTTAAACAAGCGTATCTAGTCGCGAGGAGATAATTGATAAAAGATTATTTATCTCATTATGAATATTCGTGGTCGTGCGATGATAATTCTCTATCAGTCGGTAGCCCCGCGTTTTATCTCACGAGATTAGATGAGACCCTGTGTTTTGATTTTTTATACAGGCCCAATATTTGCCGAGGAGTTCCCTGATAAGTGTGACTGCAGCGGCGATTAGATACCTAGCGGCACCTAATCAGCATAACCAGTGTAATCGATGCACAATCGCACTATCGCGACTATCTGCTGGTCGCGTAGCGCGCTGCCCACACAGCCGGCGAGGTACTCACGTTGTGCAGCTTGTAGTAGAGGCCGCAGGCGTTGCACACCGGCTCGCCGTTGTTGTTCCGCCGCCACAGCGTCGTGTTCGAGGTCCTGCAGTTGGCGCACGTCACTCCCACGCGTCGGTTGCCATTAGTCGGCTACAACATAAGAGTTTAGACATGTTTAGCATTAATATCATCAAGCTTAGCAGAACAAGATGACTAAGTGAAACTTACTAGAGCCTGCTGTGGTTTGGCCTTTTGCCCTTTGAGCGGCGGTCGGTTGACGCCGTTGATGCGCGTGTACAGCCCGCACGCGTTGCACAGGTAGTGGCCGGTGCCGTCGCGGCGCCACAGCGGCGTGGTGGCCGCCGCACAGTTCACGCACTCCTTCACCTCGCCCATACCCGCCATGTCTGTCATAGGACCAAGCATTGTACACTAAATGATTTGAGTTAGGCCTTTTGTACGAGGGGAACTGAGACAGTTCAACATAAATGTATTGTACGTAATTAAATACAACTACTTACTGGGATCAAACCCGTCATCGATAGGTAGAAGATTGTGCGCTGGCCAGGCTTGCGTAGGCGCAGGATAGCCCTCCACAAGGAGGCCGCCTTCGTAGCCCGACACAGGAACATATTCGACGCCGCCGCCCTGGCCCAGGTAATGCTCGCTGCCCACCTTGTACTGGACCGTATTGCCGTGTGTATACAGCGTCACCTTGTTGAGATAATAGACATATTATGAGCACGATCACTAGGTATACAAAGTCGCAGTTCTTTCTATGAATTATATTATAAAACGAACGCCATAAATACATTTCTGAACGAACCTGCTGCGAGTTAGGGCTAGGTGGCGCTTCGTACACGCCTTGTGACTGCGGCACTACCGAGCCATAGACGACGTGAGTGCCGCGCGCCAGGGACGACGACGAGAGAGTGGGGTCAGAGCGGTACAGCAGCTGCCCCGGCGGAGACTCGTCACCGCGCGAGCCACCCGCGCCCCCCGCGCCCCCAGCTCCAGGCGCGCCCCCGCCGTATAGCGTCAGCAGCTCCTTGCTGCCCCCGGCGTAAGCGCCGTATGCAGCCCCACCGTATTGCGGGCTCTGCCCCGCGTAAGCGTAGCCACCGTGCACCGATGTTACAGGCTGCAAGCTCGCGTACGTCGTAGGTCGCGGCTCACCCTCTCCGCGTGCTTCGTATTTCACCTGCTGGTAGGCCACACCCACCGCCTGTTGGTTGTTTAGCGAAGTGGTCTGAATCATCTCGAGCGATGACGCGGCCTGCTCGCCGAGCACGGCGGCGTACTGCCGGCCGTCACCGGGCGCCGCCTCGCTCCCAGGGTACGCCTGCATTTGCTCCTTCTCTTTGTGTAGGAAGGCCTCATGAGCAGCCTCGTCCCCCTCGCCTTCTTGCGCCACAATGACATGATGCGGCGCACCATAGCGTAAAGCCAGGCCGCGGGAATACGTGGGGCGCTGCGGTGGGCGCGCGTACTGTGGCGGTGCACGTTTATCGTTAGGTGAGGGGAGAGCGCGGTAGGGCTCTTGTTTGAAGGCCAGGTACCTCGCGGTCTCAGCCTCGGCTAGGCGCATGCGCTCCTCGTCGTAGTGCTGGTGTTCTCGCGCCTCTGCTTCCTCGAGCTTGGTCGTGTAGTGCTGCAGCTGCTGGTCGTCCAGCGGCGGCTGCTCGGGGGGCTCATCCTTGACGCCGTCGTCGGTGGCGAGGTCGGCGGGCTCGTCCGTGGTGATGTGTCCGGCGGCCGTGATGGTCCGCACGGCGCGCCGCGACGTTATCACGGACTGCGAGTGCGCGGGTGGGGAGGACTCGCGCATGGTCGCGGCCCCGCTTTGTTGCTCGGGGGCTTCGGGACCGGGCCCGGCGGGGCCGACCGCGGTCTCCGCGCCCTGCTCCTGCTCATTCCGTTCTTCATTCTTCACGAGTTGCAGCGCCTCAGAGTTGGCGTCCACCTCGCGCTGCTCCATCTGGCCCACGTTCTCCATATCCTAGCTGTAACCAGATTTAGTCTTGGACTCCAGTTATGCAAAGAGGATATACTTGCCTTAATAGGAGAAAGGTATTTCCAAGAAACTAGGTAAGTTACAAATAAAGCGTGGCTTATTTGTGGGCAGACGACTAAGTAAACAAAAAGGCCTCGTTTTGGGAGCGGAAGAGCGCCGGCGCGGAAGTACAAGACAAATAGGGAACAAGCGCGCGTGCGCCGGCGCCGGCCGAGTCCAGGCCAGTTCCTAACCCTACTTCACAGATATTACAATGCATTCACTACTCAATTGAGGCCTGTGCCACATGTGTCATAAGTCCAAACATCGATATTAAATAAAGATTTATCTTTTAATGTTGACTCTAAAAATTGTTTGAAGTAGGACAATTTACCAACGAGTAATGTCATACATTACGCGTATACCTAATTGGTTTGTTAATTGCAGAACTTTCAACCTAATTTAGACAAAAAAGTATGTTTAGATAAAGTTATTATAATTCGCAAAAAGTATCTATATGATCAGTATGAATGTTTAAAATTATTTTAAATTAAATGTGAAAAGACCACAATGATACCACGATGGTAATTGATTGTGCATTTTTCTATAAAATTCAGCTGATCAGTTTCCGAGACGTCATTCAAATTGTTGAGAAAGCAGAGTTCTCCACAACTTGCGACAGTATCGCTAGAGGTAGCGCTAGTTTGGTACATTGATACTTAATAATAAAAATACATGTACATCTCCAGCGCTTATGAGAAAACAGCAAAGATTTTATTGATAAAACAATCTACACTTTTTTCTAACCTAATCTTTTGTTATGAAACTTACAGTGTAACTTAAAAAGGCCTAGGTCGTTTAGTGCTCTTCTCACTATATTTCAATGATTCATTTTCTGTACCATTTTTTTATAAATGCGATTAAATAAAAAACTAATAATTATTAGCTCATGATTAAGGACTTCGGTTGGGTCCGAAACTAGTCGGGCTATCCCGATAAATACGCGTGAGTAAACCGTTTTATATCTCTTAAATATAAACTATTAACATATTAACTAAATAATTTTACTAGACTTAACTCGTTAAAACAGGTTTCCATATTGTTATAATTATGTTTGCCATATGTATTTAAATCAGAAGATTAATTAAAACAAAAATATGTATTTCAATAAAATGTGGGTTTGCTATATTTGTGTTTAAGAATGCAGGAGTGTCGTGTACCAATTATTCTTTTACGGGCCTGATTTGACAGCCTCAAGCTCAGCCGCGAGTGTCGAAGTGTTAGTGCGCGCGTTGATCACTAGTACGTTGTGAAATTCGATTTTAAACATACCTTCTATTTATAGCTGGATCGTGCTCTTTTTTCATTTAAAACATTTTTGTATGACGTTTTAGTCACTTTCAACTGTTTCAATTTCATTTAAATTAATACATTATTTTCAGTAGGAAAAGTTTATATTCCTATTAACAGAAAAGTCATAACCAATATTACTTCAGTTGCAATAGAAGTATGTGCTGGTTATGTACCACAATAAACTGTACCTGGTTGATACATAATATAAACATTATAAACGATTCAATGTTTGTGCATGTTTGTTAACATACTGCCTACATACAGAAGCAAACCCAGTCAGTCTGTCAAGTTTAGGTATCTATTGACCTTTCTGGAAACTTCTTTAATCGGTATTAATAGACTAACACTAACACATTTTGCTTTAATTTTAGATATTTATTTCAAAGATAACAAATGGGTTTTTTTCACATAATGAGTCTGATTAGGTGATGAGAAAACTTGGTGTCCGTATTTTAGCAATAAAAAAAACGATGATGTTCTATTTGATTTCAAAACGCAAGACTGAAACTGTATTCGTTGATTTCAAAACTAGTTTTAACAAAGACAGCTATTACGAATAAAATGATCCGTTCCGCTATAACTTGATTACTTTTGTATCGAATAAGGATAGTATCCGTCGGATGAACAAGTTGCAATGTATCCGAAAATCCGTGGGTGCATCTAGTACCTTGATAAATAGGTATTTTCAGTGACATTCATATTTATCGAAAATAGTCGTTATCAATCTGAGATAATTTTTCCACAAGACGAATGTCATTATTGACGTCGCGACGGAAACTGAAAAAATAACAAAACCGTGTCACCCACAACAACATGCGATCCTTTGCAACAAGTTATCCCGTCGTTGGATGGTCTGTACACATTGTGTGTTGTATAGCTTTTCCAATATCATATAGATTTACCCTAGCACTATGCAGAAGCAGGCGTTATCATTATAGGAAATCCAACACCATAGAAAAACAATGAACCTTGGTTTAGGTAAATCGTTAATCTAGGCCTATTACTTGCTTGGATACAGTGGAATTAATTTCATTGCCTTCTTGCAAGTTTTTTTTCAGGTATTCAAAAACAAGAAAAAAAACTACATTGTAAGGCAAGGGGTCGAAAATTCGGAAAAGAAACCTCCTTCTTTTTGAAGTCAGTTAAAGAGTGCACAGTACGCTTTCTGAACTATGAATGGAACCCCTGGTATGCGAACATAATTCACACTAGTCCGGGTTTTTTATTTATTTTGTTTATAATACTATTACTACTTTTTCATTCATAAGAGTTAAAAACTCAAATATGCATAAAAAGAACCAGTAAAGAAGTGTGTTACACCTAAACTCCATGCCGGTGGAAACAATTCCGCAATACATTTAGGCTCATTACATGATAGCTCTAGACTTTTCCATAAATCTGTATTCGTAGATAATTCGATTGTAGGTATGTGCCGGCAGAATTGTCAGTATCTTCTCCTGTTTAATTGAGGTGTTGGGCTCGTGCACAATCAGTAGTTAGGTTAGATGGTGGGCTCAGCCGGGGCCGATAGCGGCCTGATGGCTATCGCCACACGTCGGTGCGCGATACAGATCGCCGCCGCGCCGCCCGCCATGGCTGTTCTCTACACTCCGCACAGACCTGGCTCCAACATGGATACAAGTTACTACTCAAACATTACAAACACTCACTTTACGCTTTCATAGTAAAGCTTCCTTAATAGCAACAAGCCGTTATATTTCAGAGATGTCTTTAGACCTAGTTTATTCTCTATGAATCGAAGTCTTCGCCAAACAACTAATAGTCATATTTTATCACTATAATGTAGTTTTGATTTACCTGATCTGATCACAAATTATAACTTCCAATAATTTTTTGTGGAATGCATATTTTTGAAGTATAGACGAATTATACTAAGTACTCGTACAACTACTCCTCCTACATCTACTCCTGTTAGATTAATTATCGGTAGCGCTAATTGTTGTGGAATCCTCTGACGTTAGTGTGCTCCTATTTATTGGATATGTGTGATTGTTAACGATACGATAGCTATGTGATAGATTCGGTTCCCTAACAAGGATTACAAGAGGCACGGAGCACACGCTCCAGCTCCAGCATCTAGTACGCCGCTCTCTTTCCAACCACATATTGTATGTAACAAATCGTTTAGCATCCTACAACCGCCTGTTAGAAATCTAAAACGGAGTAGTATTTCAACTAAAATATTACAAAAGAGCCCCTTACAAGCATGTGCATGACGATTTTCTTTAGCATATAGTTTAAGTGACCTTTGACCAACTCATTATGGTGACTGAGAACATGAACTTATCTTTAGCAGTTGCCGTCACTCTAAAAGGTTCAGTGGTGCACTGGCGGTCATCCCGCGCTTTTTTGTCATGGCAGAGTCACGGTTGGTGTACAGAATACTGATAGAGTGAGTACTCACGCCTGTGTGGGAGTCTGCTGGCGGCGTCGGTCGGCGTCGGTCGGCTTGTATCCGGGTGTGGTGAGTCGGGGTTCAAACTCGGCACATCACAGTCACAGAGTCGCGCGGGCGCGGTTCGCGGTGCGCGGAGTGTCGGCGAGTGCGGAGCGCCGCGAGCCCGAGCAGTTCTGCGCTCCAGGTGAGACAAGGCAGCGAGTGGGCGCGGACGGCGCGCGTGTGTGCGTGCGTCGCCGGCGCGCCATTGGCTGCCGCCGCCGCCCGCACGCACACTCGCGCGCGCCGCCCGCGGCCGCTACTCGCTCGCGGGCGCGCATCCCGCGCGCACCACACTCGCCGGCGCCGACTGCGCTGCCTGATGCTGAGCCCTGGCCCGCACCCGACTGCACTATCTGAACAATCACATGTTGATAACTTAACTAATCATGAACGGATAACTAAGTAAATGCCTAGTTATCTACGTTTTAAATACATATCTACGAGTATCATCGTTGTTCTATGATATCCCAAAGAGAAGATTACACGCGACGACACTTTGGTAGCTTCTAAAAGTGACTCAGTATGCAATCCAAAGCTTTGCACAATGAAATACTTCTACCCCATTATTGAAGAATGTAAAAATATATCTATTTGACATAACGTTATTTCGACGGCACACCTAATCGTTCTTATTGTAGATTTAGGTCAAATATAAGCCGCAAGAACATACATAGAAATTTTGGTAGTAACAATAGTTTATCTATGAATTGATAACACGGCATGAACGTTCAGCAAACACCGGAGACCCGGCCTGCCCGAGGCGCGGTCCCGGCTGTGGCGGCGGCGAGCGCCCGCACCGCGCGCCGCAGCTCGCCCGCGCGCCGCCCGGCCTTCGCGGCCCGAGCACGCAGGCCTCGTCGCTGCAAAGCTATAATCCTCATTATCCCCAAATTTATGTCAATATAATATAATATAGAACGACTTAGGTATGAAGGTGCGCTTTAACGATCATTATTGTATTTACGATACGTATCTTAACAATAAAAACTGTCGATAAGTGTAATGCGTCGTGTGATATCTTATCAGCTGGAGGATTACTTGAGACATCGATCATCGCTCTAATTACTGGCAATACCTACAGTCATGGGACACCAGCTCACGTCGTCCGCAGCGCCGCCGTGACGTCACAGGTGTCGCCTGGAGCCCGGCTCCTGCCCGGTAGCGCACGGGCGAACCTTGCGCGAATAACACATATTGTTGATTTTATAAGATAATATGATTTTAACTGGTATCAATATTTGGTGGTAATATTTCCGTGGAGCGATCTCCGCATTATACTGCATGATTTGTTATCTAAGAATTTTATTTGCCCAGAAATGTTGTATGCCCAGCGCCACTCTCGTCTGCCAGACAAACCTTAGACTCGCGGACTAACTTTTATTCCTACCAATGCTAGCTACTCCGACGGACTTTGTCCGCTTTTATTTAGTGTCGTGGACATGCGGAATGTACAACGTTTTTGTTCAAATTCCACGGTTTTTTTTTCACTTTACTATTTGTGTTAATTAAAATTTGTAAGAAGGTATAACACACCAATTGGGATTCCATATCATTTATAGTAGTAGGTAGTAGTAGCAAAGCATTCCCAAAGAGGGTTAGTGTCAGGCAGGCGGCCGACTATAAAACCATAGCCAAAACTTTAAGCAACACGTCTAGAAGACGTGTTGCGCCGACCCAAAATAATAATAATTGGGATAAGGGCAGGGGAATGATGAGGTAGTAGTAGCAAAATCATTGAAGTTAGTTGAATGAGGTGAGACTAGGAGCCGGTGACAAAAACATGGCAAAGAGCTACGAAGAGCCATTAGGGCACCCGTAGCAGGTGGCGTAGCTGTAGTTTGGGCGGTAGCAAGTTTCGTAGCAGTTGCTGTAGCCGCTACTGTAGGCCATACCTTTGGAACTGTTTTACCCACTTGGAACTGTAACTTCTACCTGGTTTCTGTAACTTTTGGCTGGCTCTGGCTATTTTATCGTTTCGTCATTCCGAATAGGCATTATTTTTATGAATTTGTATCGGTAGTTGCAGGTTGATAAATTTTCGTTATCAGTATTAACATTTTATCAGAAAAGTAAGTTCACTTAATTCCTAACAACAAAAAAGTATTTAAGTTAAAAATGTATAAATACGAGTATATCGTTGTTTTCAATAAAAATATTAACTATCGCTGTGCTTAAGATTTATAATAATGGCGTAATTTGTGATTTCTTATAAAAAATTGTTCTTATTACCATTTTTATATACCTAGCGCTTACGCTAGGTATAAGATAGATCTTAATCTATCTTTCTAGCATCGCGTGCATCGGTTAAATTAGTTATACATATGTAAGGTATTGGAATAAACTGCAGCAAGTCCATTACATGTGAATGAATGAATGCTAGTGTTGGATGTGTGGAGCGAGCCCTGGGCCCGGCGCGGCCGGCTCGCAGCACGCACCGCACACTCCGCTTGTCTTATCGATTCACTTGACGGAGCTGATAACAGCCGCGCGTCTCTGTGTGCGTGCAGCCACACACTCGTGTGCGTGACACTCCACGCTGGTGATTCAGACACAATTTCCAGATCATACTTATTTGTTTAATATCAAGTGATGTTGTTTTTGTTACACGAACTACAAAACTAGGTACTCGTAGCTACACTTTGAGTGGACACAAGCGGGCCAGGCTTGCCACCACTTCACTGCCATAATACGACCAACCGACCAACTTGGTGCAAAAAGGGGTTGTTTATGTTATAATGTTAACTAACCAAAATAAATACTATTGGTTTGACAGGTTGGGGTGTTGAATAAAGAATACTTCGGAGTGTCGTCATCACCTAAAACATTAAAAAAATATAGGTATTTAATTTGAAAATGCAACTACATCAATAAAAATATCTGTTAAAACGCAAAAAGATTCTCTCCGGCGCGCGGGTAGTATATTAGAAAATAATTTCATAATGACAATTTTCCGGATAAATCCTGTGCGAGCATTTTTCTAGCTAATAATGTCGATACTCATTGTTTAGAGTTTAGTTTTAACTCTGCCGTAGACATCGTCCTGTAAAATTAACATGACATTTAGACAACTAAATGGGCAAGTTAAAGTTAAAGCAATAAAAACAAAGTACACATATCGAATAAAATTAATTACCTATTTTAAGATTTCAAAAGTTTAACTTTAACATTTTTTTTTATGAATCGAGTGGTTTTTAGATGTAGTATTAATTCTGTTGCATCTGATAGGCACACTTTGAATGAGCAGAAATGTTACGCCATTCAGTTTGGTTAAAACTTACTAAAGTGTCATAACTCAAATACAACAATATTTCGCGGAACTTACTAGGGAGTAATTCAGGTGCCTCTAAGTGTCCTCTAACACTAGACAAACGATCGTCCGCCTACGTGTTCCCACTCCCTGGATATAGTTTAGGGCCGATGTGTTCCTTACTACTGGGTATTCCATGGCATTCATGACGTTTTACAACCGAGGCCTGTATGTCGTTTACGGTAGGTAGAGCAGAGGTCAAGCAGTGTGCGATGTTTCCCACGCCGAACTCATGCGCGGAGCGAATTGAAGCTAAATCAATATGGCCAAGGCTTAACACACAATGAATAATCAAAAAGAAAGCTTTTTATATCTAAAACAGTCATCGTTTGGACCGACGATACTCATGAAATGTTTGTCGGTACCTACTTGACGATGATCGATACTTTCAACCTGTAATATTTGTAGAGATGGCCCGTCAATCTCCGAAGAGATTAGTCTCGTGTACCTATGGCTGTCGGCCGCGATCCCCGGCGTGTCAATTTGTGTCGAACGTTGTTATCTTGACAAGACAAGCGTTTATTTATATAACTGTAAATCGTGTCGCGCACCGACATCACGCTACGCATTGCGAAATACTATTGGAACCCGAGGCTGCGCCCTCTGACGTCGGTGCACCACAACTCGCGCCATGAAACAACGTTACTAGACAGCCAACAGAAGAAGTGATGAGTGCCCGAAGTTAGTTCTTACAGCATTACTTATCATTTGATTATGTATTGAAAACTTAGCACTCTTGTATTTCAAATAGCATTGCAGCAGTTCCTGATTTCCTAGGGTTATTTATCATAGTTAGGATTGCAGTAACATAGTTAACGAAGCCACACGTTGCCGACGTAGATGTTGGGGTCGGCTCCAGCGCTGCGCAGGGGCCGGCCGGGAGCGCGGGGATCGAGGGCCGTTGCACAACCCGGCTATGTGGGACACAGTTGCAACACACAGCCAGCACGTGTCTCCGCCGCCACCTACATCACACGCGCAGTAACATTGCTTGCTGTACTGAGCCCGCTGCACTCGCGGGGTCTAGCGGGGTTCCGGGGCTCCTAATCTAATTACAAATACGCCCATGGGAGGTGTGATGTAAGGTGATTGCGTATGTGTGCGTACAGTGCATCGACCCCATTGATACACCACTTAGTATCACGCTTTTCTTTAGATATGCAAATTGTTATCTCGTTTATCTTAACTAGGCGCTAATGTGAGACCGGTTATCTTAGGGTTTGATAATCGTATCTAACAGATACAGTATCTAGTTGAACAGCTGTTGTTACTACACGTCAACACGTGCGCTTGCGATGATGCGACGATCTCCATTGTGGATCACAGGATAATTTAATATATAAAGTATGCGACTACCAACGGGAACCAACCAACTCCTACCTACGTCTAGTAGGTACTCACTCATAGGACTAGAGGCAGCAAACAGAGTAATGTAAGAAACAGAGGTATCATGAGTGTCGTGTGATGAGGCGGCAAGCGGCACCGCGGAGCGCTGGCTGGCGCGGCTGGCGTCGTTGTGTAAGCGAGGGGTCGCTACGCTGGGTGTGTTCGCAAGTGACGTGATAACGTAAGCAAACATCGCCGACGAGCGCTATGCTAATATTTGTCGGGAACGTCGCTGTCACCCTCCCCCCGGAGCAGCGCGCCCCCCGCGCTCGTCCTCCGCCCTGGAGGTGAGATACCGCGATACCATCCCCGATACCGAGTAATTATCAGATAGAAGGCCTACAGATTTGATTAGGAGAGTGCGTATCTCTGCCGCCGCTTCATTACAGTCCAAGCTCGCCAGCTCGGCGCGCGACGCTCGCCTCTCTCCGGCCGCCTGACGCGGGCTCTAATCCCGCGCGGATCTGATAGCCGCTCGATACATCGACGGATTATTGATGGGCGCCGCTCGACCTCAGCCTGATCTTATCAGTTGTTTTTTTGTCGAATATTTTCCGTGAAAAGCTAATAAAGAACGGTGTAGCGGGGAGTGGCGCGTATTGGGGGGGGGGGGGGGGGTTGAGCTGGCAATGCACGTGACGCGATGCTTACTGATAAGCCGCCATATTGTTTCAGTACGTCCCCCCGGTCCCCCTACTCGCTCCCCTCGTGCCACTCACTGGCTGTCGACTGTATGTTACACGAATACGTCCGTGTGTGTGTGTGTATTATTAGTAAGTGATGGTTATGTGTGCGGATGATGCTATCGTTTTTAGTCACGTAGGAATCCTTAGGTTAGTAATTTTGACAGAAAATGTCGAGTTACATTTTTTAAGATTTTAAGCGGGCAGAGAATCAGTTTCCTTCAAGTTGAGGGCGGTCGACTGTTACTCGGTAGGTAAATAATTAACACATGAATCAGTTTCAGTTGATTTTATTCGTGGTGTACTTCTGATCGCTTATGTATTTACTATTTACACAGTTACATGTATACCTCAGTACCGCGTCTCCGTCGACGCGCTACAGTAACTATAACACATAAATACCGTAACATCACAATATATATCTACACTTATGCATTAAAAACGTAAAATATTTGTGGCCCGAGCGCCGGGCGTTGCGCAGGCGCAAGCCACGACACACACGACATCTTAGCGTATACTCCATCAACATTATGAGATTTATATATTACTTTCATATAACATACAACAATAGTCGTCATAATATAAAAAAAAAAAACATAAAATTACAATTTATTATTTATTTTTGTTAACATTAATATAATATTATACTTAATTCGGATTTATGCATTAGAGAGGTCTCTCAGATCTTTGCGTTCCGCTTAACTATCCGCGTAAGGAGAGCGCCGCGGGCCGGCGGCGCGCGCAGGGCGCCTGCTGGCGGCGCCTCGCCCACGAACTATCATATTCGAGGAATGTGTCGTGAAGTCATGGAGTCAACGATATACTATACTACCTAACGTAATCTACATTTTACTAGAAGTGCACGCGATGCGCACTCACGTGCTGTAAAATTCTGTAACCGACTACGGAAATTCTCTGAACGATGTAGCTTACTTGATAATAACTTCTATGAGGCAAATTCATAATTATTTGATAACGTTTTACTCACGCCTTTTTATCGTGATCGCCCGACTTATGGACCTAACACGAGCCGACGCGGCGCCGGGTAGTGAGCCGAACTGTTCGATTCGCGAAGGACTGGTTGGTTTCTACCACGGAGGTGATACAAAGAGGAGATGTTCTAATAAGATTTCCTTAGGAAACAACGCGTGACACTTTACTGTCGATTTTGTTTTGTAGTTACGTAACTATCTCACGATAGATGGCGGCCTGTTTATAAAATGATATGAAAACTACAAAAATAACATTTTGGCCATTAAAGAGTCTTTAGAAATGAATGTTGAACAAATTTCAGTATTAATATTATTAAAATATGTTAGTTCTCAGCTCTACATACCTAAATATTTTAACTTCCATGACACCAAGTGTCGCCATCTAGTGTCGGGTAGGATTATGTTTGGAAACGCACTATTATTGACTGACTAAGGCCGCGCCCACATGATGACGTCAGGACCTAGTTGAGAATCACAGTGCACAGTTGCTTAGGCTATCTCCTCTTTGTATTTGCTCGATGGGTTTTACTGACTAGTCGGCCTATCCGGATCATTAAGCATAAGTAAATAGTCGTTATCAAATAATTACCAATGTACCTACAACAATTTACCACAATATTATGCCACGGGATTATGAAATAAAATTTTCAATAACAAATTTCGAGAGAGCATGTTAGTGCGCATCTTAGCCAAATAATATTATACAATTATAAAAATATAAATTTAATAATTCAACATAAAAATATAATTTTTGTCTGTTTTTTCAAACAGCCTCTTAATTTAACATCAGCATAGTACTCTTTACAATAATGTATAATATGAACATAAGCTATCTACCTAGGAATGCAACACTTTAGGAATGATTTAGATACAGTCTCATCGCTTATTATACATAATTATTATTTGGTAACAGTGGGAACACACAGTTAACTCGTGGCACGCAGTACATTGACGCGAGGCGCCGCGTGACGTCACCGGCGCCGCGCAGATACAGCTACCCTAGGTTTGCGCAGCGCGCGGCGCCTCTATATTTGGTAAACTAGCAGCGACTCGTCGCTCGCGCTTCCTACTTCTAAGTCCTAGCTAACGTATCTAACAACTGAGATTCTATAAGAGGAGGTGCCAGCGCTCGCTCAGCTGCCGAGCGACACGACGGTGGGGCGCTCGACGCGCTCGTCGGCGGCGCGCCGGTACTCGTCGTCGTAGAGCGCGTGCGCATGCGCGGCGTGCGGGGTGCGCGGCGTGCGCGTGCGGCAGCGCGTGCGGCGCGTGCGGCGCGTGCTGTCCGTGCGGCGCGTGCGCGCTGTGCGCCGGCGGCGGCTCCTCCAGCTTGAGCGCGTGCGGCTGCACGTAGTAGTTGAGCGCCAGCGGGGAGCGCGCGCCGCTGCCGCCCGCCGCCCCGCCCTCCACTGTAGCACAACACAAGCGTTACTGACCCCGCTCTAACTCGGACAGAGCTAGGGGCTGAGAGGACCACACTCACTCAGGTTCTCGATCTTGACGCCGGACGTGATGGTGCGCTGGACGGCTGTCTTGATACTTCGCTCCGCTTTAATGCTGTTCTTAGGTTTCCTCTTCCTTGTCTGAAAATATTTACCCAACAAAAGATTACATTCAGTTTTTATTTGAATTAGATATCTATGTATGTAAGTAATGTTGTTAGGTTATGACAATAAACCGAGCGATGTATAGTGAATGAGCTTTAATGATGATTGCTTGAATTGATGACTTATTATAACTTTTTCCGGTGCAACGTTGCCAACAGTTTATTTTTTCATTAGATTCGAATGTCGATTTTTTTCATGGATAGATAATAAAGATGCATAGAGCATGCGTAGATACGGTAGAATAAAATAACCGGGCGCTAATTATAAAACCTTCCTAAATTGATACATCGCGGTCGATACATTAAACTCCAATTACAGATGTTTATCACTTAGTTACTCATCATAACGGGTCCTAGCTAATTATGATAACACAAATTAACGCTAATAGCTACATCAGTTATTGTTACCAAATTATGTTTTGTGGTTTCACTAAAATGTGTGGGTGTTGTACCTGTATGGAGTCCTTCTTCATGGCGAGCGGGCGGTTGATGTTGTGCAGCTTGTAGTAGAGGCCGCACGCATTGCAGACGGTCTCGCCGAGCGAGTTGCGGCGCCACAGCGACGTGGTCGTGGTCTGGCAGTTGGTGCACGACATGCCCGGCCGCTTGGTACCCATCTACACACACACACACACGCGCGTTACACTCGCTGTTCGGCCGCCGCTAACCATGTATATCTCAGTGCATGCATGACTAACTACACAGGGGTTAGTGACAACGGTGATGTTAGGTACAGAAGCGATGGATGTTAGTGGGCAGGCGTCGGATGAGGGGCGGGGCGGGGCGGGGTGGGGTGGGGCACGTACCCCTTTCTTCTGTTTGTAGTCAGAGGGGGTGGAGGCTGGGTGCGCGGGGTGCGCGGGGTGCGCGAGCGGCGCGGGGGCGGGCAGCGCGTGCGCGTGCGTCGTCGCCATGCCGTTAAACAGGAAGCCCTTGTAGAAATCCGCGCCCGGCGGGGCCCCCTCCGCGGCCACTGCAACCAGAACAAGGGTGTGGGAGTCGCGCTACGGAGCGCGGCGAGCAGTTCGAGCGGGCGCTCGGCGGGCGCGGATCTCGGGCGGGAGTCGCGGGGCGGGGCGCGGGGCGGGGGAGTGAGCAGTGGGCTGCGTACGTCGTGCGCGTGCGCGGGCGCGTGCGGCGCGGCGACGCGCTGACGTACCAGCCGCCGGGGCTGCTTCAGCGGCCGGTTCATGCCGTTCATCTTGTTGTACAGCCCGCACGCGTTGCACAGGTAGTGGCCGGTGCCGTCGCGACGCCACAGCGGCGTGTGGATGGCGCCGCAGTTCACGCACTCGCGCCCCTCCGTGAAAAACTCCGCCACGTCGACTGTCGCAACACACGCTAGTTAGCTCACAACTTACACCCTGACATCTTCCCGCCGAGCGTCGCCACTCAACTACTTGTAATATATTTCATAGTTCTACTGCAGTAGCTCCCGCCGATGTCTGCTATGCAGCCGACACCGGCTGGTAGCAGTATCGCAACAGCGATAGACTATGCTAACTCATATTAACTACCGAAATACAAAAAGGTACATTAACAACATAGCAGGGGTATAATTGTTGGATTATCAATGAGCAAACGTCATATACAAATGTTTCAGGCTCTATTGTGACCATTCTTTGCCATTTATCACATGCCTACATATCAATTTATGAATTAAACAATAACAGTGGATTTTGTGCTAATCAGCATAAATTTGTGCAGAGAACATAATATAACAATGGAGCGCCTAACATGGCCAGTCCGCGGCCTTGACAGTGAGAGTTGTTGATTCATCGCCGTCGGAGAGCCGCACGTGAGCGCGTGCTGACACAGCGCGCGCGCGCACGTCCGCGTGTGACGTCACGCGCCGCCGTCGGCCGCGAGCGACGACCCTGCGCCCGCGGGCAGCCAGCTGTACCTACAGCACGCAGCGCTCCACATCCAATACCGATTCATTTCCTCGAAGAACGCGATGCGCGGTCATTTTACGCTTCGGATATATGTATGTACTTAGTACATAGGAAACGCTTCTGTGGTGTAAGCATTGACACGGATGGTTAGTTAAGTACCTAGATAGGTATACCTTAGGCAAAGTGGAATCGATACTTTTCGTGTTCAGGGTTCCGTTACCCCAAATTAAAAGTCGGGGCCATACCAGACCACTTTGCTGTCTGTCTGTATTAACATTTTATTTTGGAAATGCGTAGATGTATCAAGTTGAAACTAAAACTATATACTTTGGTCAACATCATCATTATAAGTCGGCTTTAAAACAGGTAGATCCACCAATACCTAAATGCATATTTCAATCACTCTAGGACATTAAAACGTTTAAGATACTATCTATTGGCCTAGAACGTTTCGACAGTAACACCGGTATTGACCACAAATTTAAGAAAACATCAAAACTCTATGCCTGTATTTAGATCTGAAATAATAGTAGGTAGATATAATTGAAATAACAAAACCCTCGGTATGTGGCGAGAAATTGCGACATGTCCGGGTTATTTCGGAAGGTTATATTTTTTTTTTGAAGCGATTGATGAGTGTGGATGAAGCTAAAGTGGTATGCCAGGATCGTAGCAAATGGAAAGATGAGATCTCTGCCTACCCCCAAGGGAAAGAGGCGTGACGTTTATGTATATATGTATGTAATATTTTTCGTGTCGAACTTTAACAAACATCAAAAACAAAAAAAAATATTCCGACGATTTGTAAATCTATTTGTTTCTTTTAGAATAGAATAGAATAGACTGATTCCAGTATTACAACTAGTACAAACATAAAATCTATGATACCGGAAGCAAAAGGTTTAAGCGTCAGCAATATGCTCAGCTCTCCCTTGCGGGTAGCTAGGCGCTGGTTTTCAGCTTAAGCCCTTTGCTTTTGAGCTCCTGCTTTCAAGTCCACTAAAAATCAGACAAGCCCTTTCAACGAAGTTTCATAACAATCACCAGAATTTTATAAATTAGAAGAAGCCTCAACATTAGACGTGGTATGTCCAACCACGTGTGACTCAATAGCCATCTTGTTTCAGTTACTTGTCCACTTGTACACCTATGCATCAATTCTATAAGTTACTAAATAGAATAATAGTCATGCAAGGTCATTCATGTATGGTAAAACAAACAAATGGTTACAAGAGTCAGAGAGAGGAGGCCGGAGCAGCGGTGTGTGTGTGTGTGCGGCGCGTACAGTTTCAATGGAATCTAAGACCGTTACGTGCGGCCGCTGCCAGCGCCCGCCTGCGCGGACTCAGCATTCGAGACTCCTCGTCTGCCCAGGTTTACAAAGAAAGCATTGTGTCGTACTTATCAAGCAACCATTATGCAGAGCACACGTTTATGTCTAATGCGATAGACTCGATAACTCCAATTAAAACAGAATTCACAATCTGTTATTTTGAAGGAATAAGCCGAAAAAATGTATTCCTAAATCGGGCATCATTGAGTAAATCGATAAATATATAATCTCATTCTGCATAATAATTCCGAAAACAGGCAGTCTCACATCAATGCGCTCACTTTACTGGTACTTCTCACGGTATTCCGAAAAAATATTTTGACATACGCAAGGTCAAGTTAACTGGATATGTAAACAAAAACTCAGGTGAGGTTGTGGGAACTTTAGAGGTGGACTGTCCTGGAATGGAGGAACATCAAAATAACCGTAATTCAAATAAGAATTTAGCGATTAAAGGGTATCAAACTAGAAACATTCTTTAAAATACATCCTCTAAACTGAATTAAAATTTACCATCTCTGATGGTTTAAATATTTCCAGAAGATCCTAAACTGAAATTTTGAATTACGTAGTATTACAATGGCTGTATCAGTTGGTACCGTTGCGCGTTGCCATGGCAGCTCTGAGTCCGAGAATGCAATGATTGTTTACATTAGTTAGTTTACGATTTGGAAGTAGGTAGGGCGGTTATGTATCAATATTTTTAGATTACTCAAAGACGCCTAGATCGATTCGCAAAATTATTTTTTGATAGAGTTTACTTCTCAAGCGGTTCCATGATAAGATCCAAAGAAATCGAGAGAGACTACAAAAAATGTAGGGGCGGCTAGTGCGATTTTAAGTTTTTTTCGGTTACTTGAAAACTCTACAATTTAATAAATCTGATCTGCTAACTTGTGTTTGAGCTTGATTCATTTGTATTGATTAGAACTTTGCTCCCATATGGGTTGTGACTGTCAATAGGAGTACTAAATCATACATTTCTGGGCAAACGCCCAACTACATGCCTTTCTCATGGAAATTAATTTAATTACTTAAGAAAATACTACGAGGCAAAGTTAGTGAGTTCTTGAAGTTGAAGTTGTAAGGGTGTTTTCGAGAGTTCCTACTGAGGCGACTGACATTAGAATAATAATACAGCACATGACAATGCGTAGCGTGTGAGTGGCCGCCGAAGTGTTTGGTTACACGACGCATCACCAGCCACAACACTTGACAGATTCATCTAAAATGAATGGTGCCGTTTCCGATTACCCATAATAGCAGTCAGCATTAAACATGGATGCCATTAGCGGGCCGTTACAGGCGTTTGTAACGCGAGCCGGCCATGTGCGCGCCGGACTGCGCGCTCTGCTCGAACATACACTTTCTGCACGCTTATTATAATTCGGTACTAAATGTGCTGTGACCAATTTTTCGATAAAAGTAACTGCTGTTATAGGAAGTACTAATATTAAAATTGACAGGTACGTAACCTAATCGAAAGCCGATTGATATTATATAGTTATTTAAGATAGTAAATGACTATCTCTTGGAGTGACTACTTAAAGGGTTGTGGTTTAAGGCAACCAAGGAATCGCGCAATTGTAGTTGCAGTAAGGTAGTATTTTGGTGTTTTCGCAGACTGTCCACTTCTAGAAGAAGCAGCGAGTGACGTCACTACTTAACTATGTCCTAATGGTGTTAAATTAGAAGGAGCTTGTCCTGAGCGCGATAACGCGCCATCTAGTGATAAGCGTGTACATTAGAGACGTTAGTGTCAGTGAGCAAATATGCGGCGCGCGCGGAGACAACGGGCCGGCGATGTTTTTTGTGGAGCTTTGTTTGTGGCGATAGCAGCGGAGACGACGCGCCAGCCGGACGCGCGCGTGTTTGCGCGGCACGTGCCTTATCCGATACCATTTACGGAATGCGATTTTAATGCGCTCAAAAAGGGAACGACTTCATTTTAAAATAAGACATGGTTTTTTGGGGTGACCTACGCAAACACGGGCATCAAGTGTCGTTAGTTTAGAGACCGCCGGCCAGAGCGTCTACCGGTGGAGAGGTGCTCATAATATCAATGGATACTACGGTCGGGATTCTATTCACCGCAGGCGACGAGGAAAACCACGACCCTTGCTAATTAAACAGCGCTGTAGTGTGTGCCTGTTCTGCGGCTAACACATGCGCGGCCTGCGCACCTCTGTGCCTTGTTGTTGTCTCCGACACATGATGTCACTTTTCGAACTTAAACATGGATGTAGCGGAAAACCGACCATGTTCCAAAAATACGCAGACTCAGTATTTCAACAATTGGGCTTCTTTTACTAATGTCATGAATTTCTCTGAATCCGAGCTCACTTATTTGTGTCGTGTAAAACACTTATGAGTTGCGGTGTCAACTCAAATAAAAAAATAAACAAAAAGTGATGTCTTTTCACAGAAAATATATCGTGTCATTTAAGTATTTTACGAGTTACAAAACTAAAATGAAATGTGTTTTGATGCATCGCGAAGACTGATGAAGGTTTAAGTGTAGTGCATTATTTACGAGCTTTCACACGAGCGATCGTAAATAATGCCGGAACTGTGTGCTTATCGAGTTCGACTTTTGGAAATCGCTTATCGGTATAAAAACAAGGCGGGAGTTGCGGGATGCGTCCCGCGGGCTATCGCGCCGTGACCTGCCACAAAAACCCGGCGCGCCGCTGTTGCTATCTGTAGCGGCTGGAGCGCTATCGGAGCATCGCGTATCGCGCATCGCCATCGTCTCGCATCTAACTCGCGGTCTTATCGTTGCCGCCACGCTCTTGTTTCTAGTATTCCTCACATACTTATGCGGTGCACAAAATCCCTCAATACCTACGAGCGTTACGTGTCACAACACGCACTCATTGGCCGTGGCACACATGGCCTACTAGTGTTCCTATTTCTGTAGGTAAGTACAAGGTACATGGTCAACACGAACTCACTAGCAGCCAGCAGCTGGCGTGAATCACACCCGAAGTCCGACCGCGACACGCATTCATTGTGCTTTGATGTATGTATAATACACATATTGTTTTAAATTCGCTTCTATATTTGTTCGTAGTCGAGACAAAAGTAAATGTGAGATGTAATTATACCTAAGTCATAATAGGTTTAAGCGTAGCTTACTGATATTCCATTCACAGTGCCTATTAAAAGATTTCATTATTTAGTTTGGTGGGCAACATTCTGTTAAGTCTGTCATCAATGATCCAAAGACAGGTCTGCTACGTTTTCCATTCTAAGCGAGAATCGAATCGCTCTCGTCGAATTTTAAATCGGTTTTAATGATAAACATAATATTATGTTGTAGGATGGCTACTTACTGGCAGAAAGACTGGCAGCAGCGGAAAGCTGTGGTCGACGATTACTTTCTAAGTTCCACACCTCCTGAAAAAAGAGAGGCATTCGTGTAGGTAGCGGGCCAGCAGAGGTTGGCAGTGCTGGCGGTGCGAGGCTCACCTGGTGCGAGTAGGGTGGCACGGCCGCGCCGTACACGGTGTTGGGGCGCGAGGTGGCGCAGGCGAAGGCGCCGCCGAAGCGCGCGCTGAAGGCGGGCAGCGAGCCCCCCCGCCCGCGCCCTCCGCGCCCCCCGCGCTCTCCGCGTACTCCTCGCCCAGCACCACGCCGCCGCCGGAGCCGCCGTAGCTGGGCGATCCGCCTGCCGACACACAAACACCGCGCCTTCAGTACAGGCTTCCTCACACGCACTACTTCGAGCTCAATGCTACCCAAAAAAGGACTGCTCCTACCTGCACTAGAATTCCAAATTTGAGGTTGTGTGGCAATCTCGGCGCCATTACCGAAGTAGGGTGAGCCAGCTGCATACGCGCAGCGTGAGTACACAGTACCGCCCCCTCCTCCTCCACCACCCCTGGAAACGAAGATACGTTTTAACATTAGGTATGGGTAGAACTGAGCTTGTCTGAACACTGTGTCCCTTAATTAAAACTTTACTTTCAAAAGTTCTCAAAACAACATGCGCTATGCATACAAAATTATTATTAGCTTATTTTGTTAAACATATTATACATCCTAAATATCTTATCATTGTGGTCGTGGTGGCCTTGTGGTTTGTGTAGATGAAGGCAAGCAAAGTACTAATGGAACTTTTTAAAATAATATTTTTTCTTTATTTCTTAATTACTTTACAGGCAGCACAGACCAAAGCCAATAGTACAGGAAAATATCGTGAGGAAACCTGAATTCAAATTATTGCAATATTAAAAGTTCTTAACCTGAGTAAAGCCTAACTCGTGGGAATATTGCCGCCTCGAGAGTCGTGGCCACGATCACACTCTCCCCGCGAGACGCGGCGCGCGCGCAGTGCGGCCGCGACCAGCTCGTTATGCAAACGAGCGCTATATTTCACGGCGCCCGCCACTAATTGTCAGAACGCGACTCTTGTACGCTTACCTAAACGTTACGTACTAATTTACACACTCAATTACGAATGAGCTCATTCTACTTAACACTCATTATTTAAATATAAATTGACAAATAATTTACTTGCAAATTGTTTCTAAAAACGACCTTAGGAACCTAGAGTACCTACATACGCTACTACTGAGGCGCTCGCTATATAGGTATATTGTATCGCAATTGGAGTTGTTAAAATAGTAGTAGATAAAAGTTTAGCTTTGGGACAGGTAAACTTAAACTTATTCACAGTACGTAACAGTCGACCTAAGTAAAATCAAGAACTCTCATAAAATTACACGGTTGTCCATCCCAAGTATTTTTCTCCGGAACCTACGCGTCCCAGTGCGATGGCATCAAGTTGACATGTATACGTAGGTACTAACTACGGTCCTTGGAGGCCTCACATTTGGCAGGACGTGTTTTGATTCTAGCCCTGTATCAAATTTGAATTATAAAACAGACATAAGGCCTTCTTGTGGATTTTATCGCTAAAAGAATTTGAGCTTGAGTAATAGTGAGAACGTGTGGGACGGTATAAAAATATTGCAGTACATGGCATTGTAGAGCGCACCTACAAGCTACATTCAGTGCTGCTATGAAACATTTTAACATAGTTCAAGAACACCGCGTACTCAGTGTGTAGTTGTTAAGTAGAGCGCAGTAAGGCTAATGGCTCGGAACGTCTCGGAAGTAGGTACGCGTTATCGTGCGACCGTCGCCCGCGCACCGCAGCCCCCCCCCCCTCCCTCACGCCACCGCGCAGTCCCGCCGAGCCCGCGCCCCGCGCCGGTGACGCCGCCCTCGACCCGCTTGCATTCATTACGCGGTACAGGACGACCACGATACACTACCAGCACCCGATGCGAGTTTAGCTGTCGCGCTGAGCGGGCTCATCAACTAAGCCTTACACTGACAATAGAGTAGGCACTATAAAGATAGTTGGTGTGGCTAGCGACAGTGACGCACCGCCTTGCCTGCACACACGCAGCTTACACGAGAACGCGGAAGTAGTACAGTACAGTAGTACGCGCAAGTAGCATATTGTGTACTCCACAGCAAGGCTTACAAAGCCTGGCAGCTATCACATCACCCCAAAATAGAAGTGCAATGTGTTCAGGGCTAGTCTGTGAGAGAAATTAATTATAATTGCACCATAGTTCCCACTACTCCTTTAGAGCCCTATATCCTAACATTACAGCAAGTGGAACTGGCAATATGTATTTCTTATGTATGTGATCTTAACTAAATTCATTTTTTTTTTTCTTAAATCATAACTATCGTGAGGTGGTTTAGGTACTCACGCATATTTATCGGGATAACCCGACTAACTTCAGACCCAACCGGAGTCCTTATTCAATAGCAGGCGGGCGTGCGAGCCGCGCTGATCGAGTTCGACGCGTGAGTAAACCGTTAACATATAATTATTTAGTGATTAAAAATATTCTCGCTGTTTAGCTTGTTTTCTTTCATTGACATCAAAGTAGGTACTCGTCCGTACTCTATAGGATTATGTTGTATTCATGCGAGGCTCCTATGAATTTCAGCTCTGCTGATAGCATAATACTGCATTTTCACCCAATTGCAACGACACTATTCTTCCTATACCTACAGGTATGCTCCGTGGTCTTCGACCATACAGGTTTTGGGAAATTATTTTTATCCGAATTATTCTTATAGGTATTTTGATATTATTTTGCCACGGCCTACTGTCGTCTCTGGGCGCCGCTATGATGATGGTAGCGTTGCTGTCCGCCACCTACCACATCTGCCCCAATCAACTCAACTTCCAGTTCGGTAAGGGCTCCAGAGTTCCCACTTTCTTCTCAACGTAATAAGCATATCTTCCGTAATGGAAGCAATACCGTCCCTTTTGGAACCAAGTCTGAATAATTCGGAGAATCTCTATGTAAATGACTTGCATTAGGTATTAACTCGACATGAGAGTCTCTCTCATGTCGGCCGGGTCCCGCATCCGGGCCGCGGCGCGCCGCTCCGGCGAGCAGTGCGCGGGCCGCGGGCGCGCACGTGCCGACTCACAGCGTGACCGCTCATGCCGGCGACAACAGTAGCACAGTAAGCTTGGATCTGGGCCTTCCTCTAGCCTGCTTTAGAAACGTCCGTATCTAAGCGAGCATCGAACCTCAGGCATCACTAGGCGAGTGCCGTTTGCCATAAGCCAGCCGCCCCAGACCTCGATACGTTATGCAAGCATCCTCGGGCTAATCCCGCACCGGAACGTCGAGGGCCTATACAAATAACTCATTTCGGGACACTTGAACCGTCACTCGACACGCACAAAAAATTGTGTGTACAAATTTGGAAACGATCCGAGGACTCTTAAAACGTGTAAAATGGCGCATTAAATGAGCACAAAAAGTTTAGTGTCACTTCAACAAATATTCAAGCGAGCGCCGCTTGTCACCTGCGCCTGCGCGAGATATCTAGTTTGTGTCAACAGCATCTTAACTATATTCTCCGTGTTCGCTCGCTTAGTCATAGAAATCCCAATGTGTTATCACTATAGTTTAGACCGGGATGGCGTGTGGTAAGAAATTAATGGAGCAAATAATAGGGTAGCGACCAAATGATCAAGTTTAGTAAGTTGAATAGAATTCGTTAAAAAAAAAGCTGCTGTCATTAAATTTCGTAGGCTCTATTATTGTACTGCAATTGAAGGGAACGGTTAAAGGCGAGGAAAGAAAATCAAACGCGCACCAATATGTCTGTGTGTACAATATTTTAGTTTATGATGTAACTGAAAATTTATGGCTTTCCTTTATCTGTGCTTTTAGACGTTGCTTAGAATATTTCAAGATTTGATTCCTAGCTACGATAAATATATACATACCTACTGTAGTATCTAGTGTTTCGTCATACACTTTTTATTCCTTTTCCCACCCCAACATCCATATCATTATCCAGGCTTTGGGTAGCCTCATCACCATCAGCGACATCCATTAAGCATATTCAACAATCCCTCGACTCTAGCTTAAACAGTTAGCTATTTGTAACTGTAGACTATTGTCCTTAACATACATTTCCCTCATGCTGACATACTGGACTCCTACCAGCTCAAACCATCGTAGTACTTCTCATTTCCCTATTGTCTGAGCTCAAACAGGAAAGCTTTCGCAGATATCTTAGCCCACCCTAAAGCTAACTACAGGAAACCGCGTCCTAAACACATGTGCTTTGTCTCGGTGTTGAGATATGTGCAAAAGGAAAGTGCACTTCCCAGTCAGCCGGTGCCTTCGGGACCTAGGTCTTATTGTTTCTGCTCCCGTATATGGTAGCATATACGAATATGTATAAATAGCATTACTATCAACAGTTAACTAGAAACCTTTTACTTGGTGGCGGTTTCAGTAATACGTTAGCATCACTCATAAGTATAATAATAAACAAATATTATTACATTAGCAGAGCTTCATAAATAGAGCTAGGACGGTCGCCGGTTGTCGCTGACCGCCTCCGATGGGGATTTTCCTTATGCCTACTAATTGGTAACAATAAACAAACTCGAATATTGGAGGAAAACGCAAACATGCCTAACGACGTTAATTATTTTCAAACAGAATAAGTCAATAATAAAACCGCTGCGCTGTACACACACTTATATACTCTCCGTATGTGTACGTGCATGTAAACTTGTGTGTAACACGGTAGCACGCCGGCCGCGACAGTGTCAGGGCGGTGCACGGTGTAGTAACATGACAAACGCGTTCTTACTTGAATACAACGTATACAAGGTAACAAAAGAACAGTCTAGTAATAGGTGACGATATTGACTTGCTAAACAGCCAGTCCAGCACTACACAAAAACAAGGGTTTTATATTGTTGACGTATCAGAACAGCCGCATTAGCTAATATGGTGTTAAAGTTCTGTACACAGGAAGGTCGGCGGCGACGCAGCGGTGACGGGGCTTGTGCTTACAAAACCTCATGTAGCGCAAATAACCTAAAGGTAGAGCCCTCGCGGTCTCGGGGCCTCGGGTCTCGGGCCTCGGGCCGTATTTGCACAAGCATTTGACATGTTTGGAGGGTTTGTTTATTTTTACTTTTAGAGTGGTTACCATAAATTAATCCGAGTGTGCAGATCGTCGACTAGTATATTGTTCAAGCGAGTGACGAGACGCGGGCGCAGCTAGAGGCGGGGGAGGGGGGGGGGGGGAGGGGGGGGGGTCGCTCTCACTAGGTTAAGTATCGCGGCGCACAATGCCGGCGCGCGCGCACCGCAGGAAGTGCACGATAGCGTTACTCATTCGCAGAAACCACACAACGAAACATACGATCCAGCTTAATACAACATATTGCTCTCAAACAGCTAAGTCTCACACAAGTAGGAACCTGCTACATTGACGAATCTGTAAAGTAAACTGTGTATAGCTATATACACTAAAAAACGAAAACACTAATACCACTCTGAGAGATAGCCAACCAAGAATGAGAAAAAAGTGATTCCGGCGAGGTTCCTTCTAGCCGATAGTTAATGGCGAAGTAATAGCGCACAAGTTGTGGGCCATGTGCGAGCGCGCGCTCGTAAACCTGGCACAAAAACAATAGCACGCGAGATCCTCGGCGCGGCGGCACTGCTCCACTAGTGTGAGCCTCTTTATGCTAACACTCTTATACTTCTTGCAGTCTTCAAACAAATACGGTCGTGTGTAATTGACTTTGATTGTTTAGTTAGATTTTAGTGTTTTCTTTACTACATTTGTACGTCTTAATGACAAAACATAGAGTTCTAATTGTAAGTGTATACCTAAAATCTTTATTTTGTCAATACCTATGTTTTAAAAATAAATATATTCAATTCTATTCTATTGTTTGTCGCACTTATAGTAAACTTTAAGAATAGTTTCTGCCAACTCTAGTACAAGTTATTACTGTTATTTGTGGGACGGTAAAACCCCGAACTATGTAATATAATTTTTTCAGTAAAACCTAAGATTTACAAATTAATAATTAAGTAATTACAATCAGTCCTTCGAACTTTTACCACCATTTATTTGAAAATAAGACATCGGTCTCAAAGGCTCGGTTAATATTGAAATAAAGGATAGTGTTTCACTGCAAAGTTTAAAAAAATATAAACTTTATCCGTATTAGGAGTAAGCTCTTTTCCTTACAATTGCCAAGTACGTAACAAACTGCGACTGTCGTATTTCAAGTTATTCATTTATTATATGCAGGAAAAATAAACTGAGGATCGTTATCTAGTTTAAAAATAAGAAGTACATATATATATGTACATGTTTCTGCTTTCATAGAAGCATAGAAGAAGAAAGAGAAACTTTTTCGCATTATTTTCGCATCCGTACCGTTCCATTCCGTACCGGAAGAGCTACTATATGTACAGGAATGATTAGGCTATCGACGTGGCCCAGCGCTCTGCTTTGTGTTATTGCTGACACAGCACTACGCGCTCATTTATTTCTTTCGCGAGGATTGTTAACTCGTGTGACGTCACTATACCGCACACATCCTACTGACTGCGTCCTGTCGCTGACGACCTGAAATCTACATACGGATATGCTATACAACAGTAGGTACACACCTAGGTATGCCACGCAGAGGAACACAAGATTAGAAAAAAATCACCGCTGGGGTATCTGGACAAAGGTCGTAGGTTCAAATCTCGACAGTCGACACGTATTTGATTATTATATTTTCATTTAGTAACTTGTTTTATAATGGTTTGTGGCCTAGCAATAAAGTGTTGAAACACGCAAAGTATTTTTATTTGTTATATAGATTTCAGTCAGGCGTAGTTACATTGCGAGCCAACCATTGCTTGCAGAGGGTCGGCGTCATCATTTCAGAGGAGAGATCTACGCGGATGGGGTCTTATGAAACTTTTCCTGGCTGTGGGGAGAACCCACGAAAAGCGGTAACAATGTGATTTTTAAATAATGAACACCTCTGTGATTCAATTTTACTTGTAAGTATTTAGAAGTTATAGAGCAATAAAGATAAATACTAAATATACATAATTACTATTTACTGACACCTACAATCTCAAAGAGTTAATAACTAGGTATTAACGAGTAGGTTTATAATTGATGCAAAAACACAGCCAAGATAGATACCAACACACGAAAGACAAATACCTAGTGGGGGCGCTGGACAGATAGCGCAGCTCAATGACAACGAGCGGTGAAAATAAAATAAGTGGCGACGGCGCGGTAATGTAAACATGGCACGGTTGTGTAAACATGACGCATGCGCAACACGCACCCGCCGCTAGCAGAGCACTAGCAGTACCAGTGCTATCGCACACCACCTAGCTACCAGGTTGTCTCATTTAAAGCTTTAATTCTACTCTACTACTCCCTACTCTACTTTTTAGGAAGACTTCAGGGCAAGGTCTATATTTTTGATTTCGATTTAAAATATGTCGTCATCTCTGTCAATGTCGAGAAACTTGCCCAGGAGACTGGCGACATTACCACGTTGAATGGCAATGTCAATTCTTTGCGCGAAACACAGCCCAGCCTTCTGATCACGGAGTCGACCAAGCGCTTTGCACCCGGCCCCCATATCCCAAGTGTTTTACTCCCAAAAGGTTCGAAATATAATTGCCCGTAAGTTTATTGTACTTCCGGTTTAGGGATTTCGCAGCTCCAGCAGTAGCTGGAGCTGCGCATGTTCCGTGTGGTGTCCGGATATAAAGAATAGCGCCACCCCATATCCTCCACTGGGTGTCGTAAAAGGCGACTAATGGACCTTAAGACCTAGTGCACTGTACCAAGCACCTTGGGTCACCCGAATGGTGGCGGGTAAACCACCAACAATCGCATTCCCAAAGAGGGTTAGTGTCAGGCAGGCGGCCGACTATAAAACCATAGCCAAATCCATTAGCAACATGTTTATAAAAAAAACATGTTGCGCCGACCCCAAGTAAAATGGCATGAAGATGCAGCTCCAGCAGTAGCGCCGGGCGCGAAAGCCGAAGTTGGAACATGGGACGGCGCGAGGGTGTCGACGCACGTTGCGTCGCACTAAAGGCCGAAATAATTCTCAGGATGTTTACGAAATAACATTATTTTTTGGCTAGTCCTATACATACTGTAACCTCAATAATATTATTGGGCTATGTCATATTATCAATAGGTATTCTTACATTGGCCGTGCAGTTTTTCAACATCTCACCCACACTTACAATATTATTGATACTTTGATACGTGTGGTTTTGGCTAACTTTGAGTGCTATGAAAAACTATGAAATATTTTTAACAGATATAACTATGCAGTCACCGTGAGCGCAGGCTTTAACTGCTCTATCGGACTATTTAGCCAGATTATGTGAGCACCAATGATGAAACTTCCTAAGTTAGCAACGTTCAATAAGACTTTAGCTTATTTTCTATTCGAAAATTTTACTTGTGGGTACCTAACCATTTAAGAAAAAGCTTAGGCCTATTCACTACCCTAAATCATTAAAAGTGGTGCCCGCGAAAGAATGCGATGCATTAGGTATATCTAATGAGGACGGAAAGAAAACCGCAGGGCTCAATGATTTGGTTTATCATTAATGTGTCTACCGGGGTGAAATAGATATACGTTAGTACATATAAGTAGTAATTAAAAATCTGTCTTCCCCAGAGTGTCGGAACTTCGTAAGGATTTCCCTACGTAAGAAAAACGTTGGGCAATATGCCTATGGATGGTCTTACACAGTGAGTTATGTAGTCAGACAGGCTACAGGGCGCGTATCGCGGCGCGTGCCGGAGCGGCGCGCGGCGGCACGTCGGTATGCCGCGTGTTGCAAGCGCGCCGCGCCGCGCCCGCGCCGGCACGTCCGCCGCACGTGTTCACCGTGGACCGAGCCCGCTACGAGGAGCATCAATGTAATCGAACTATAATAAGCCTTAGGTACCTTGACAAAAACTTCAATGCAAAACCGCAAATTTCTTCTTGCTCTTACTAGCGGGTTAGGTCCATGGTCCACCCGTGCAAGAAGACTTATTAAGTTTGACCGAGCCATTTATTAAGACACTGTTACATTGGGGACGGCTTACAGACTTACTGGATTCAGCTTAATATTTTGCATGAAACGCCTGTCAATCTGACCAACACATTATTAGACTAAGTTACACGATGTTTATTGATTTAGCAACGCCATACTTCCTGATTTCAAGCACAGCTAAGAAATGCCCAACAGAAAAACTCGCAACGAATAATTTTACTTTGAGCTATTAAACAATGAGATTATTTGGAATTGATTAGTCTGACCAATGAATTAACGTGTCTTTCATGTCATTTTTGAAATAAGGACATACCTACGCTATGAGAAAATCTAACAATAATAATAAATGGCCGTCAAAATAATAGTCTTACCTTACATAATTACCGGGCTTTTATGAATGCCAAAATTTTATCTAAATCAAATGGATCTTCTAAATGTTGTTGTATGTATGTTACACAGACAACTACAAATGAATTCACCAAATTAGATGATTTTTGGTTGTACGTATATGTTAGGTCAAGGTACGAAATAATCAAACAGAAGTTTTAATAATTGTCGTGATATAAAAAGTGAACAGCGTCACTCAACTATGAAACCCTGCGGTCTGAACCAATTGGAAGAGGAGCGGGTAGTAGTCTAATTGCGACGTGTGCAGGGTCAGCGCGGGTACCACCGCGGGGCACAGTTTACCAGAATGGTTACATTCCTGCAGTCTGCAACTCACAAAAGAGTTCCTAATAAAATGTTTCCTCCGGGCCAGATCAAATATAGTCAGTACAGAACTGTTACACAAAATCGATATAAAAATACCAATAGCTCAACTAAGTTGCATTTTAGCTGTAGACCAATATTAACGGAATAAAGTTGTGAAATAAAACTGTCCGGAGATCGAAATTATAATAGCAAATGCCCTTCTGCATCCACATTTCCACAAGGTGTGCAACGTTTTGCTTTAACAATTGTACGAAACATATCAACATATTATCTGCCGTAGATTCCACTCCTTTTGTTAAACCTTATACATCTACCAAGACGAATCAAATCTCGAAATTGGAGTGTCTGTTTATTGGTAACACTCAGTTTTTATTAAACGCAAGAACATTACGGAACAAAAACTTAACAAGTAATAACTATTTAGCTATATTACAAGTATTTATTATTATTAAAACTAAACAGCTGCTGTTTAATTTATTTCAATAATATACAACAAAACATAGTAAGGTAAAGTACAAACGTCTTTTTAAAGATCAAAATGAACACAGTCGGAGAAAAAGCACCAAAAAAGAAGCTTTTCAGCAAGCTTTCTACAATTGGGATGAAAGTACTTGTCAAGTCAAATCAAACGATCTCAAACTCGTTGGTGTTGTGTTGTTTTATGGACGCATCCGATCAGCATTGAGTTATCATAACATTTTATTGTATTTCAATATAGACGCAAAATCTCCGCTCAACCAGAAACCGGAAGGTAGGACAAGTCTAACTTGCTGGTTTTGGTTATCGACGAAGAGACAGGTTTTATTACAATAGATCAGTAGCGATATCTTGGTCACCTAATAATTCCAGAATTTTCTAAAATTCATTCATAATACTCTCTATACTGTGAACTCCAAGAAATGTTTATAACTGCAATTCTAGAAGTGCAGTGCTGCGAGTACCGCCCGGGAGGAGGCGCCGGCTCCGAGCTAAACACTTGGTACACTAACTACAAAGCTGCGGTAACAATAGCTACTTCTAATTACAAATCGTATAGCAAAAGCACCAGTCCGTATGTGAGGTCTCACATTTCGTATATATGTTTCAAGGGAAGATGCTGGTATTAAGCAATGCTAGTGGTGGCTCTGCATCTTCTCGACCAGTAGGTACACATACTACACATACGAAGAGCGTACTAGCTGTTCTATTCTAAACTGAGAAAATATAGAATACTAATTATCTACGTTTAGAAGCATAAAAGTGACATTAATATTATTCAGGCCATAAATAAAATAACTTTATAATAAATATAAGTAGGTACGTTTGCGGTTCGACGATTGCCGACTCTGTTAACGAGACAATATTATTTCATAGAAACATTTTGTTTGTGGTTTGTCCATGAGCATTTATTAAGTACCTAATAAATATTCTTGGGAAACCGTTCGCTTAAACTAAAAATAGAATGTTGATCGAGGTGATGCTTCACGTCGCTACGTCAGCTAATGTATAGTAACATTAGCTGCGGCCGCCCGTCGCCTGCGCCTGCGTCACGCTACTGACTTCTTTCTGAACTAGAAATACTTTAGGCTGACACCCCGGACTAATACGTAGTTGTAGTCTCGTAGCAAGACAAAGGCACTGGTGATGGATGGTGTGTCGCAACAAAATATAGTAGTGATAATGCATGGAGTGCGGTACTCACCCGTCGACATGATGGTGGTGGTCGTGGGAATAGGGCGGCGGCGCGGGCGCCGGCGGGTACTGGTCGTAGTGCACGGCGCGGAAGTCGTCGCGGCGCTCCGGCGAGGGGCTGAGGTCGGGGCTGCTGCGGCGCAGGTACACGCCGTCCGTGGAGCCGGCGCCCGGCGTGCCCGGCTTGAACACCTCCTCGAGGTGCGCGTAGGCCTGCATGTCGCGCGCGTGTGCCGCCGGCCGCAGCTCCTGGTAGCTGCGCGAGTGGGACGGCGACAGCGCGCCCGGGTGGGCGTAGCCGAACGGCGGCAGGGGGGGCGGGCTCTCCGCGTCTCCGCTGCCCTCCGCGCCGCACTCCGCCTCGCCCTCTGCGCACACGCACACAAAACACGTCACGAGCGCCGCACACCAGCGCAGCGCCTCGCCGGCTCCACACGATTGGTGCTCGTGACTCGCGACACCACCGTTTTATTTGTGATCATCCTAATAGATAGCGGCTGTCCGCCCGCGTACTCACACACGCGCGCCGCGCGCCGCACCACTGCTGCTCGTAGCCCGCCGCAGCCGCTTCGGCTGTACTCTCACATACTACACACACACGCATGTACACAACACGTTTGACGTTTATTATATCGAAAGTATACGAAGGCAAGTCTTCTACTACAATTTACATACGCACACAATAATATTATGTTCCTATTATTATAAATTTAATTAGAATATTTTCAACATTTCTAATAAGATCGTGCTCGGTTTAGTATTGACAATTAGCTATTAAATAGGCAATTAATTTCGTATCCATGACTGAAATGAAGTACCTAAAGTTAATACTGATTCGTTTATTTACTAAATATAATACTTGCCATTAGGTACCAACATAATTACTTAGTTACTACTTATACTTCCATAAGAAACGTAAACACGGAATAGCAATCTTAAACAAGTAATCAAAAATAACCAGTAAGTACCTACTCATCTAGCTATAGTAACTAAACACAATTTATGAAGTAGGTATTAAACTATCTATCAAACAGCTGTAAAACTTTAATTGAGTAACTAAAATAACAATGGACTATATTAAAACGATTTTGCACGGTGAAGTAGCAGTGGTGCGGCGATGTAAACAAGGCACATAATTTTGATGACCTCTTGAGTGGTGGGCATCGAGCGAAGTCAAGCGCGAGTGGCTGAGCGACACGAGCTCGGCGAGCGCCGCAACGCCGGCAACACTCGTGTCAACATCACAACATTGCTCAAGTTTGAAAACGCTTCGAGGGTTGAGTAAAACAGATCTTCTTGCCGACAAGCACTAACCTTTTAAATAATTATTGTTGACCTCAGCGAACAAGGCGTCCAATTCGAAGGATTCCGTCTTATGGCACGCGTTGGGCCACGTCTCGTGCAACATGCTGGGAGAGTTCACTCATTCACTGCGTCCTGCGGGCGGAGCGTACTGTGACGTGCGAGCGCGTCGCCGGCGGAGCGCTGACTGGCGGCGGGCGGTGGCGCGGCGCTGCGCACGCGATCATCCCCGCCTCGCTCCCTCGCGCCCTCGCCACCCCTCGCCACCCCCCGCGCCCCGCCGCCAGCCCGCCCCTCGTAGCTTGTGGTACTGGGAGTGTCCACTCCGTCCGCTCCGGGACCATACATAACCATTACTCACTCACCTAGGTATATGGAACGTGGTCTACCTCGAGTATAATAAACTGCTCACTCATTAAACCAGCCAGGATACACAAATAACGTGCCGAGTGGTGTATACGTATACCTAATAATTAAAAATAATGTTGTTTGAAAGAAGTTACCTAATAATTTCGAAGCAGTATTTTAAATAAGACTGGTATATCCGTTCCACGTCGTCGATACTTTGAAAAAATTATACCTACCTTTAAATAAAAAAAACACTAGTAGGACTTTTCCATTGAACTATGTACATAAGCATACTACACCTAACAGGATAGGATATACGATTTCAGGGAATGTCGTGAGGTAATTCGGTAATTGAATAATAAGTGTAAAACGTATTCACACATTCCTAGATACGAGGTATGAATTAAAGTAGACGATATAATTAAATTATTTCAAAAAGGTTAACAGGTCAAGCAAGCTCCGTGGTCCCTTCCGAGGGATGGATGAAGCATTTAGTCTAGGGTGGAGGAAGATCATGAGTATTTCGACGATTTAAAACAGTCCCACGGCTATACTCTTCTGCTAATATACCTTGGCTGCGTTGCGTTGCTGGGAATGCCACATACCTAGTCACAGAGCCTGGGCTAGACACTTTATTATTTTCTATTTCTTTTCATTCATCCTAATACGAATACGAAATACAGATGTCGATGCCACAACGTTGCATGTAAGTAATAACATACTTATTATTTCTAAGCTAAATGTACGAAACCGATAAACTTGTAATCACCAACGTTTCAGTGTTCAATGTTCATCAACATTTAGTAACATCGGCCGCGGCGACGCGGCAACTAAGCGGCGGACAGCGGTGCTATACCTCTGAGGTGGTAGTCTGCACTTCATTATAGGACATTATTTTGCCTGAACACTCTTTATGAGGAAGTATAACTAAGTACATATTTAGGTAAACTCAGTTAGTCGCTGAGACCGGTCGGCAGACTTTTCTTTTTTGCAGCTACAGCCTTTAGGAAGCGGTAAAGGGTATCCAAATCTGGAAGCTGTTTAGTGAAATTTTGACGTTCCATAAGTGCTACTTAATAGACTAATTCACAAAAATCACTTTGAATTTGTAACATATGGGGCTTTTTGTTACAATTTCACTATCTATTTACGTTTTGGATAAACAACTCAAAATCTGATCCGGTCAGTAGAGGCGTGAATGTGAATGCATATTGGTGTGATACAGAGCGGAGCGAAGTGGAGCTTGCAGCTTAGGTGGGCAGGCGGCAGGTGTGGTAGCGTACGCTGGTAGAGTACGCGCATCAGCTGAGCGGTATCGCGGGCGCAGATAAGCCGCTATCAGCACGTGCGCCGCCGCCGCGCCGCCTCCGCCGTTATCTGCACAACATCTCCCGACCTAGGCTACGGCCGCGCGCCGCCCGCTGCCCGCCGGCCGCCGCGCGAGATAGAGCGTTGCATTCACACACATGTCGCGTCTGGACAGAGAACATGTGCACAGCTCGATGCCCGTGCCCGCCTTATCGTCTCCCGGGAATCAATCAATATTATCGTATTAGCGGTAAAAGTGTTGTAAATCGTAGCGATGCTTTTTCATCATTCCCAGTATCAGCCTGACTTGGACGAAAAAAAGTATTATGACAGGACTGGCGAGGCGCGCGGGGCAAGCCGGGGCCGGGCGCCCCGTGGCGCGCGACCCCGCTCTACACAAACATAAATAAACAAGTCACAACGAGCCATCATCGTTAATTGATTTACAGCACTGTGCTTGTTGTGTTTACCACTATTGTTGGCTATTGTCAGATTTAAACCAACACAGAGCCACACCAAAGCCCCACACGTGCGCAGCTCCTACACCCATCTCATCTGCTAACAACTTCCAACGCCGCCGACAATCTGCTGTGAGTATCACAGTATCTGTAAGTTCTATGTCTCTGTTACACACCTGTTTACTATAAGTATATGTACAACAGACATGTTGTTGTCGCGAGGCTGGGAAAAGCTAAATAATATTGTTAATATTTGGATCAACAAAACGAAACTAGACCTTAGACGCATCAATTAGTATTGATGCTGAAGTCTAGCTTAGTTTTAAATTATATGTAGGCTGAGGGATGGATATCTGCATAGAATCGATTAAGTAAAGCCGGCTCCCACGAACGCTAATGAGGGGTTCGCGGAAGGCCTTGGGAACTCGCTCACATAACTATTGTATCGCGCCCTAATACCGCCTACTTCCTGGAGTTGTCTAGCTAATGCAGACATTCCTAACTACTGATAATGTAAATAAATCCGTTTTGAAAGGATTAAGCTGAACTACTTAGGTACTACATAAAGGTAAATAAAGTACCGCAAACGTTACCCGTGGCGTCTAGAATACCTAGACAAGCGATACAAATGAACCCTGCCGTTTTTAATCTTTACTTAGCATTTTACTAACCTTAAGTATCACCTGCAACCAGGTTTATTTATGAATACTTGGAAAACCATCAGCTATACAAAATAAGAAAGACAATAAAGTAGAAAACATAAAGCCAATTACAGGTTTTCACGGATAGCTACTAAATAACAAAAATCTGAAGTCAACATGCGAAAACTAATTACAGAAAGAAAAAAGACATATTAATTAAAGCATTTCAGGTTTTGCTACTTACGTACTGTAAAGCTTAGCTTAGTATTAAATGGGTCAAATAAAAACTTTTTACATAGGCAAGCTGTTGAAGTTGCAACTCGCTCGCACTATATAAGAATTATGCCTGTAAAGTGTGGATGAGAATGGGAAAGACACAGGTGGATTAAATCTCACAGGCCTTTGAGGGACATTGAAATGGAGCTTATGCAGGAGATCAGGACAGCCAATCTCAAGAGAAAGTATTTTTAAGAAGTAAACAGTCAGCTCAGCGACAGCGATTTAGGAGAGGATGGATGTGAAATTTCTTGCAAAGAAAATATAATTAATCCGAATGATATGCTATCTAAGTGAAATATATACACCGTGACTTTTAGGTCGTTTTAAAAAAGCAGCCCAGTTCATGTATCCAATGACTAGTAAACGTTTATAATAAAAAAATATGTTTTTTTTAAGATTTGAATGAATAAAAATATTATTCATTATTATGACACAAGGCAGTTTTACGAACACTCTGTAGTAAGCGCGGTCCGAACCTTGTGCCAAAGGGGCCGCGCGGGCGGCGCGGCGGCGTCTTATCACAGGTCATTCACCTTAGCATAAAACAGCTGTCTTACTATTGCAATCATAATGTTCGCAGTAAGTATGTAGCATGTATCTTCAACAGTTTGATACGTAAACATTTTTAACAGGATGTTTCATATTTCCAATGTATTATTTATTTTTTTCATGCATATTATTTTAATTAATGATAAAAAAATTATATTCGCGCCTAGAGGTATTTTATGACGGATACATTGTGTGGACGACTTTTTTAAAACGACCTAAAAATCACGGTGTATATATAACGGCGAAACGGACGGGATAGGTAGGTATTGGCGGAGCGTTCAGACGGTCTTCATGGGTTGTTCACCATCAGCCATACCTATTGTATGTCCTATCGAAATGAAACGCCGCTTGACTATTCTTTATTACGATTACATGTTTATTGTAACAAATTGTAGTAACACGTGGAAGATGAATACAGAGTACTTTGTGTAACGCGGCGAGTTCTGCACTTCCATCCGTTCGCCATCTTGATTCATCTTCCAAGACTCCAGCTCACGGCTCCGCAGTACAGACCACACCATAGTAATCCAGTTCCTCGACTGTCAAACTTGACGTTCCAAAAGCAATCTCATATTGTCACTGTCATCGGCGTTACACCACGCAAGTGCGATAGGTATACGACCTCTCCGACATATACAATTTTTTATTAATAATGTCTTGCCAAAGTAAAAATATAACCTAACATAGCCCAAACTAACCAAATTCAGAATTAGATACTAAATGATTTGTGGTACCTAAGCAACTTAAAGTTATAAACAGGCATCGAAGAAATTAGAAGTAAATTGTTCCTTTAATTAATCCCTGGTTTCTCAAACGCTATGCAATATTAAAATTTGTTATTCGTCTGACAAATCTCCTGTCAAGCTCTGAAATTGGTTGTTAGTCTTATAGTCAACCTATAACAGTCTTGATCAGTTGATTTGACAGCAGATTCAATTCAAAAACCTTAGTGAGTTAGGCCCGCATAGCCTAACTCACTATTAATGAGTCATGCTTGCGCAGGGATTACGATAGCTACGAGATATACTTCGTACATAGCCACCCATTTCCAAGGATCGACAGGTAGGTACTTGAATAGGTAGGCATGACTACACTGCAACCTGTAGGCCAATATTATAAAGGCCACTCGCCCTTTACGATTGCGATAGTGGATGGAATTCCAGGCGCCGTGAGTCACAGCGTGTGCGGCGCGCAAGCCAGAGCTGGCCCAGTGCGCATGCGCGGCAGCCAGCACTGATTAAGGGTGATTAGTCTGATGATGTTGTCGCGTCGTTAGTGGAGTGTCAACAACTACGCCAGCACCGTTACCCGCATTTGTGCTTCGTTACTAATGAGCGCATTAGCGAACAAACAGCACCTAGTACATTGTCAACATGTAGGCAGCTACACAATGCAGTGTTGCGTGCTGAACTACATTAGCTATATGGAATATACTGCACTAGTCAATACAGTACCTACACGTAAGGGCGAGCCCGGAGGCATTATCTTTCTTTGGACTAGACTGCGCGTCAAACACTAATCTTTATTGTTAATAGTATGCAATCACAAGCGATAAAATCTCTCGTAATAATTACATAGTCTCGTATCACGCAGATAAGGTTTAGCTTACATTTACTAACACAGCGTGGGAGGCGAACTCAATTAGACTCGTAAGAACACATTTATGATAAAGCCCCTTTCTGTCTGGTCAGGAGGGTGGAAGTCACAAACCATCATTAAAATCCCTGCGGTTTCGCCAGGAGACTCATTGTTCATTCCTCAACTTTTGCTCGCACCCGTTTCTATCTTTCATCGGAGACCTCTTACTTCTTCACATAAGTATCTACCTATTTGATTACAGGTGCCTATTTTTATTCCCACCATATTTTAAAAGCTTTTATTTTAAATCTAGCCAACTTAGTCAACGCCTTATTTTCTCGTTAAAAGTATAACAGAGGACAACGTCTTACTATAGCAATCTACGAGCTGGTAGATAGGTATGTTTAACTATATTGTATAATTATGTAATCTACGGTTCCCGGTACAATTTACTAAACTAAATATTTCCACATGGAAAGATGAGGATTACTGTTTGATCTGTCCTAATTTTGACCTTTTCCCACATCGCTTGCCAATGTGGTGTATAGGAACTACTAAGGTTTTGCTTTGTTACGTTATAATAACCCTTAAAACAATGTACAACCCGTAAATGACACTGAAGCCACAGTTGGTCTATTGCAGCAAGTGTAAGGGGTAACAGCGGGCCGGGGGACGGGGAGGGGGGGGAGGGGGCTGGTCGTTTAAATAACAAATGGTGATATTAATACTTTTTAAGCGCAGAGGCCGGAGGTCGGCGGTTCATCGTTATCAGCGCAGAACCGCGTCCCCCGCGTCCCGCACCCCTTGCCCGGTCTGCGCACACTAGCGACTGTAAAAATAAATTAATGATCCTCACGCAGCCACCACACAACAGTGTCAACGTAGTAGGTATATATTACCGTGAGTGCTGAGAGCACCCCACAGGGGACAAGTCAGTAGCCCATCATTTATTGGCAAAGTTTATATGCTCCAAGTAGGTTCCATTGCCATTATACAACTTGAAATAAATATTTTAATGTACAACTGAGGCCGACTCAAGCCCTAGCTGTGCATCCGGCCTGCTCTGTGACCGGTCAGTACTAATAGGTTCGTTAGAAGTGCACATGGTGTTGTTAGTCGCACTGGTTTTGGACACGATACCAAAAAATCATATATGCTTCATATACCTACTAAAACTAGACGCAGCGGTCGCGGCGACCGCGGAGCGACGACGCGCGACGCAGGTAATAGAGTAAGTAGAGATCAGAGTAGGGTCTCTTTTTTCGTAAACATATAATATACCTACTATTTAGTACAAGAGTGGGGCGGCGGAGAGCGCGTGTGGCGCAACTCTCCGTACTGATCGATCAATAATCGATGCTGGTCACGTAGCGATACGTTTGCGATTTAGAAACGTGTGAGGAGTTCGGTCGGGCGGCACGTCCGGCCGCAGCAGCGCGCGCGTGATGCCCCGCGCCGGGCGAGCGCCCGCACCGCGCCGCCGCCGGCCGCCGCGCGCTGGGAGCTCCGGGGTCGCCGAGGGCGCCGCTTATCGCGCCGCGCCCCGCGTCCCGCGCCCCGAGCGCCCGCCTCCAACCGACCATATTTACATTGACAAACACAACTTACTAACTGATATCATCACACCGATAAATTTTGTACAGATTATTATTACAGATCGTTTTTAAATGTTAAAACGACAAACATAACTCATCTCACGTCACCAAACCTCTTACGACGCTTCAAGCTACATGTACTGTTATATTTAGGTCTACTTATAATTCAAAATTTTGCAAAAGTCTATCGCACTATACCTACAATGTTAATAAATAACAAGGTTAAATAAATACATACCCTTACTATTTGTAAGAAAATTTTAACATTGAGTTCATCAATAATAATTTAAACAGATTGGACAATAACTAGAGAGCAGTTATAATAACAGCGATAAGCGTTGTAGGTACACAATATACGCACCGCGCTCAGTCCCTGTGAGGATGAGCACACACACACAGACACCACACTGACTTTGACATGAACTGTTCGAGCATGTCAGGGTACGTCACATTGGCTCAATGTTATAGTATTTCTCAATGTAATAAACGATGCGTTAATATTTGAGTGTATGAGTCTAAGCTAAGCCAATGTTCTGCTACAAGGTGTTGGCTCTGTATACATATTATAACAACTGTTTGACATGACAAGTCTTTGATGGCAATCACACTTGAATTGGCTTCTAAAACTCCGCTGATACCCAAGTGTTAATAATAACGTAGGCAGTAAGTGTTAATAATGAAGCTGTGATAGCTTAGTGGCAAGACCGTAGGACTGCTAAGTCAGAGGTCTTGAGTTCGATCCCCACGGTGCGCACCGACTTTTCGAATGTTGTGTGCGTTTAAGAAATAAATATCACAGCTTCCGTGTTTCGGAAGGCACGTAAAAATGTGGGTCCTGCGCCTGATCTCTCTCCGGTCGTGTCGGATTACCGTCCCATCGGGCTATGAGAGTAAAAGGAATAGAGAGTGCACTTGTGTTTGCGCACACGCTTGTGCACTATAATATGTCCTGCCTAGCTGGCTGGTGTCATAGTAACACTGGCCGCCGAGGCCGAAATCGGTCAGGACCGCTATTATTATTAATAATAACGTAGTTAGCCAGTTAGCCTGATCGCAGGCTTTAACTTTTTCAAATTCATTGAAGCAAAACTTTGTTTTTTTTTATTTGGAACGTGGGAATAAAAATTATTATTAATAATAAATAATTACCCCTTGGGGCAAGTCGTTACCGTATATTAGCTTGCTTTTTCAAACCTTGAGGTATAAATAAAAAAAGGAATCTATCTAAAGGTCTATATAGGAGTATACATCCGCAGGGCAGCTTGTGGCGAGCTGTTTGTGAGTGGCGACATAATGGAACCTGAATGCCCTGAAAAGCCCAAGTTAGTTTCATCTCCATAATTTACAATGGTCTCGTAGCTACCTTGGGCCGTCCATATCTGTCCCTTCATAGAGCAGGGGTGGATGGCCCTTGGTAGGTGCCCCATCACAGTTTAGATTAAAGTTCTCAACAAGGTCTCTGCATGTTGGACCTGTGTCCCCGTGTAAGCCTTTAAAAAGGACCGGGCTTCTTCCCTTGAAGTTAGCCCGTGAATTAAAAGAGATACAAATAAATAATTAGTGTTAATTTAGTTACTTCGTAGAATTAATCGATACTAACGATATGTAAAGGATTTAATTGTCAAAAGCGGAATCTAGTAAAACAAAACTAGGTAAGAGACCTGACGGAATGTCTTTACTTCCCTGGAAATTGGGCCGGCCTTTAGTGTGGGACGCAATGTGCGTCGACACCCTTGCGCCGTCCCATGTTCTAAGTTCGGTGGTCGCGCCCGGCGCTGCTGCTGGAGCTGCGGAAACCCTAAAGTGACGAAAATATAATAACCTTACGGGCAATTATACTTTTGAGCCGTTTGGGATTGAAACGCTTGGGTCATGGGGGCCGGGTGCACAAGCTCTGTATAAGGAACTCGCTAAGCGCTTGGTCGACTCCACCCGTGATCAGAAGGCTGGACTGTATTTCGCGCAAAGAACTGGTATTGCCATTCAGTGTGGTAATGCGGCCAGTCTCCTGGGCACGTTTCCCGCCATTGACGGAGATGAGGATATTTTTTTCGACGCTTTGTAAATATGTAATTTTTTAGTTACATAAGTTTAGTTATAAATGTAGTTATTTCTTGTATATTATTGTTTCTGTTCAATAGATAAGTACAAACTAGGTTGGCTTTTACATTATCTCTGTTTAATCCTATTACAAGTCAGTTCCAATCGCAGCAGAGTCTAGCTTGACCCGTGGGAACTTTTAAATTTAAATTTAGATATGAGGACTGGAAACTATCCTTCATAGATAGCTGTTTTTTTTTTCGTTTCTTGTCTTGTATTTAATGATGACTGACGTTTGGTAACACTCCATTAAAAAGCAATTAACGAGGTAAGGTGTCATAGTCATCCACATAATGTCGAGATGTGTCGGGACGGCTAAATCCAACCGCATAGACCGAAGACTACAACATCACCGGTCGTCAAATGATATGTTGATGGGCGCAGCGGAAAATGCTCAGGACGCAGTCGCGGGGCAAACAGCTTCTTCCGATGTATGCAGGCTACCAAGGATTATGATTATAACACAAATGCGAGTGCATTTTGTCCAGTTCAGCACCCACGGTGGTTGATCCACTCACAGTCACTTCTTTCTCAGGACAACTGAGGTTTGGTGGTATCTGCAGTGAACTGCAAAAAGCATTACCTTCTCTCTGATATAGTCGACGAAAAAGCCATGATACCACCGGCGGAAATAAGCACAGCAAGGTATTTACTTTGTAGCTCTCCATCTTGGGAACAATGCAGGAGCACTTTTCTTTGCACTGATTTCACTAATAAACGGTTTCAATTTTTTATGACATACATATTGTAAGTATACAATATTGATGTATATCGGCATTGGCATCTAAAGCTAGAATATGAAGCCTAAAATAAAGTTACGTGGTGTGTAGAGACACGGGCGCAATAGTTTTCTAAATGTTATGATACGCTTGAAGTAGTGCGTGCGTATGGGAGCTGTTATCTGTAAGTACCGGAAGGAGCCCACGCGGGCGCTCGCGGGGCGCGCACCTCGCCCGCCGCGCGCCGGAACCTCCGCGCCGCGCGCCGGAAGTCGCGCGAGCTGGTACCTCCAGGCTGTGCTCAAATGTCTGACTGCAATACTTGTATAACAAGTGTGCTTTGTTGTAAATATAGTGAACGCGCGGCGCGGTCAGGTGCGGGCGACAGAAAGCGGGTCAGCGGCGCCGCGGTCAACACTCGCTAACAATAACAAGGAAGCGAAGGCTCTGCGCTAGCCGGGCCGCGAGCCGGCGCGCGCCATCAGACTGCCGCTACACTGCGCCAGCGGCCCAAGCTTTATCTAATCACACCGAGATAAACTGCAGTCTCCCGCGAGTCTCCTACGCCGCTCTACACGCCGCGCGCCGTCGCCTCTCCGGCCCGCTTCTGCCTTTAGCGGCTTGCTAACGGTGCGCTGGCTTAGCTCTCTCGGCTCAAACTAGTGCACGCTATGTAAAAATCATGTGCAAACGTTTAGCGATAAGGAAAGGCGAGTAACGAACAGTCGGAAGTCCGCGGCAAGTGCAGCGCGACAGCGAGCCTGCGCCGGCGCCGCACGGCACACATCCGCGCACACGTGCCTCCGCCGCATGCCGCGCTCCGCCGCCTCGCGCGCGGTCACCTCGCTCCCTACGTCACGAACCTAGCCACGCTAGATCGAAACAAAGAGTTGCGATTTAGTGATAAGGTAGCACAAAACACAGGTACTGCGACACACAGCCACGACCGTGTACAACTACACACATGATTATCTGTGATCCATTCACGAAAGATAAGCCGCAGCTCACTGCCGCCGCAACCTCGCCTGGCCTATTGGAGACCGCTGCATCACTATCGTTTATCAATCAATCTGAGTAGCGATAACACGATTACAACTGCAGACAAAAACATCTAGCTGTAGACGACAATTCGAAACTGCTAAACAACTTTTCCTTTTCGTGGCTATGCTGCGACATTGTGGAATTGGATGCGCCTAGTATTTTGTTACACGAATAGCGGATTAGAATCTCCAAAAGCAGGTGTACGGACGCTTTGGACATTCCATCAAGTACAACAAATCGTCTGTTCAAAAATGGCACTCTTGCACTGTCCCCCCATTTTGGCAAGTTGAGTGTTTTCCAAGCAGGCCACTGGAGGGTACCCTCGGTTGGTAAATGCTCTTGTGGAAGGGGATAAGTGGGACATGTTGCACTTCGCACCACTATTATTATAATACCATTAAGTTATTCTGTGGGCGAGTTTGCATGCTCAGAATAACAACTTTTGATCAAATACTTAAAAAAACAGTTTAACTCGCAGCATTACCACCGCCGCATCAGCATATGATGGAATTCCGCTGGGTCATCCGCCGATTGTATATTATTTAATAGTCAATTATGAGTATAAGAATCGTTTTCCAACGTAGTAAAATTAATAAGACTATGATCATTCTCTGGCCGTAGCATTGACATACTATTATTAAGCTTCAACATAATGAGCATACGATAAAAAATTGCAGCATTTTACCATTAAAACATTTTAGTTTCGCAGGGCATCCGTGATTTTTGTAAAAGGGTAATATAGTATGACTGGGGTCTGTTTTTAAAAGTTGTATATTGTGAATTAATCAATGACATTCACCAATGTTCTACCGTCTAGAAATGATGTATGTAAAATCAAAAGTTATATCTAGAAATGATATTGACATGTTGTTGTTGTGTTGTGATGAAATGTCAATCTAACTAGACAAGTAATTTTCTTTGGTGCGTTTCTATGATTCTTATTATAAACACACCGTGTCTGTAGTAAGAGTAACTAGCAGTTGCGAAAAAGTAGATAGCCCTCGCATTTCTTTTATCTCCATAATCTTCAGAACCTTGTGGAGCAAGAAGCGGCCATGTGGAGGGTCCTGGCGTGGCTCGCCCGATTCGCTCAGAATTCACATTAAAATTTCAGTTAACTATAATTTATTCAGGCAAAATATTGGTGTGACTTAAAACCAGTAAAGAGGAATACTTAGACCTGGCTTAGAAATACCTAGGGCGACTAATAAATAGAAACGTATGACTTTCTAAACGTACCTACTCCATACGTTAATGAGTGAGCATAATTACTTACAATATTAATTACTAGTAACTAGTTAGATTGTTACCTTTTTAGCAGCGAGCGCAGACGTGGAGCATCAGGTCGTAAGGCAAGGATACGGGCAGGCGGCTAGCGCGCCGTGCTAGCAGGAGGCGAGAGACACTCACCGAAGTGGTACTCGTTCTTGGTGCTGGTCATGGTGCGTCACAGACGGGGCCGGCGCACGCGGCGCGGCATGCCGGGTGGCGGCTGCAGCTCGGTCGCGGGCGCGGTGCGCGTGCGCGCGGCGGTCGACAGCGCGCGAGTCCGCGCCGCCGCGCGCGCCGCTGCGCCCGCGCCCCCGCGCCCCGCGCCCCCAGCCGCGACCCGCTTACGCAACGAAGACGTCGCGACTCGCGACACGCCTGACCCCGTCCGCGCGCCGCCCTCCTCCGCCTGCAGCCTGCACTACCCACCACTTACCACTTAGGCACCTTACGAGACTACAGCAAACCTTTGCTTTGTATTAAAGCTAACGATACCCAACCCACACTTCAATTGCAACTTATATTCATAACAAAGATATAAGTATATAGTACCAGCAATGGTGAAAACAGCCTACCTACCTGTGTATTTATGTACCTAGGTATATTTATTTATGTTCATCCAAGTAGGTGAACAAGGTTTTGTAATTATACGTGTTTCTAAATTTACGTCCGGGAATGGACTGCAGCCAAACCTTGCAATGACGCTGATCAATATGGGTGTTACCGCAAGTTTCATAAATTGCATCAGTAGTTTACAAGACCTATTTACTCACAAATTTCATTTTTAATTATTATTTTGATGCAATATTTGCCCTTTGGTGTCGTATAAAGGAGCTGCGTTATAGCCTCGCTTTACTCTTTAATTGACCAACAGATTTGATATGCATCTCAATCAAAAGAACTTCATAAGGCGTTATTTTTTTTCTAATGGGACTACTATTAAAACTGCTTGACAGGGGAGCAAAGCATCGTTTGATCAATTTTTTTTTATCTTAAATCGACCAACGTAATTTAAATGTAGGTATCTACCACTTCGGGCATCCAGAGCAAAGGAATTTAAATGTATCACCAATAAACATCGCGCGGTCCAGTAGCGACCCGCGCGTTGGCAAGGCAGACTACCTAAACGAAATAATTAAATCAACAGTCATTTGAATGTCACAATGTAGCACTTTTTGAACGTCTAAATTATAATAGACAGCACCTCATCGCCCACCCTTCACCGTTTCCTGTACTTTCGCTACGGGAAAAAAACGGCGCAACAAACTCCACAGCAGCACGCTGTTTTTCTTTGACATTATAAAAATATAGTAAGGTAGGAACCGTGCCAGATTTAATAAATATTTTAGGTCGATAAAAACTACATAAAAAAGGCAAGCATACGAGTAGCGAGTTGTCACCCAGTGGTCCACCCACCATCCGCGCGTGCAGGGTGTATGACCGACGGAGGCGGTCCTGTGACGTTACAGAATCGATATAGTGAGCGCATACACATACAAGTCCAGAAAAAGAACGCTAGCCACAGGAGGCGAGGCGGAGTGGGTGCCGCATGCCGGGTGGCTCTAATGAGCAGTGACCATAAGCCTTTTGTAGCTTTGGAAAAGATACTGCTTTACGTCTTTAAGTGAACGCCCACTTATCCAAGCCTTACTCCAACAATCTTATTCTCAAGTTGGTGACAGGATTTCATCCTACCTAGATTATCAGCACTTGGAGTAAGAAGAATGTCGTGGTGGCCTTGCGGTTCTATGTATCGATTTGTATGCACGAGGTGCAAGTTCGATCCCCAGCGCGGGCAAGTACCAATGTGACTTTTTCAAAGTTATATAGGTATACTTTCTTAATCATTCTAATACACTACTGACATACGGTGAAAGAAAACACCGGGAGGAAACTTAGATTCCAAATATTGGGATCGGAAATCGCCAATCCGCAGTGAGCTAGCGTGGTGATCAATGCTCAAACCATCCCTATATGGGAAGAGGCCTGTGCCCAGCAGTGGGACGTATACATGTTATATTTTATTATTTTTGGAGTAAGAGTGTTGTTTGTGACGAGACAATGCGATTCACTGAGATAGTGGCATCTAATTTTGGCAGTGACAAAAGTCTTCCGTCCGCTCAATCTAAAGGCATCGATATAATTCGATCGAGATAATTTTTACGTGTCTTCCGAAACACGGAAGCTGTGATATTTATTTCCTTAACGTACACAACATTCGAAAAGTCGGTGCGCGCCGTGGGGATCGAACTCAAGACCTCTGACTTAGCAGTCCTACGGTCTTGCCACTCAGCTATCACAGCTTATCTGAAAAGTATAGAATATTACTGGATAATCATGTTGCAATATATTATACCCTATTTCCCATATGTCTAAATATTTTATAAACACGCCATGGGCATTACAATGTTGGGCAATGCACAGAGTTCATATTGCTTACTTACTATGTTTCAGAAGAGCTTTTGATATGGTTAATATTATTTAAAAAAATCTCCTAAATGGTATGGCTTTGTAATTGGTGTATAATATAATACTTAAGATTTCATTCAGTAGTTAGGTGATATGATGATATCTTTTGAGATTTAGATTATTATTAAGGTTTTGGTCACGCTGCTTTTAAAGTCAGTTTTATGTTTTGTTATATTTTTTTTAATAAGTGTACAAACTTACTTTCTTAAAAGCAGGTCAACCTAATAGCCCTAAAAGAATACAACTGTCAGTACATGTTAAAGTTCAGCATCATTGGGAATGCGATTGTTGGTTGTTTACCCGCCACCATTCGGGTGACCCAAGGTGCTTGGTACAGTGCACTGGGTCTTAAGGTCCATTAGTCGCCTTTTACGACACGCAGTGGAGGATATGGGGTGGTGCTATTCTTTATATCCGGACACCACACGGAACATGTTAAAGTTCAGCAAAAAAAAATACTTTACTCCTAACGTTGAGAAGTTCTTTTAACTATTCTTCGTCTTTTGCGTCAGACCTTTATTGACAGTCACAACCCATCAAAGTGTAAGGTCAAGGCAAATTAAACAAGCTCAAACGCAAGGGCTGCTGTGATTCGTTGAGGCGTTCCCTTGAGTGTCTCTCGGCTCTATTATCAGATCTACTCTAATCTTTTATTGTAGTGTTTTCAAATACTTTTTGAAAAAATTTAAACCGCATTAGCCGCCCCTTAATTTTTTTGAAATTTCTCTTAATTTCTCTGGTCTGCCATCATCAGACCCTGACTTTCTTATCATTACACACTCACATTCCTAATCCGGCACCATCTGGGAAGTGTACTCTACCGAAAAAAAAAAACTAGCAGATCGGTCACATTGTCATGATCAACAACACAAAAAAAAACATAAAAGATTATGTTCGTCATTATCATTTAGAACCTCCTCCTTTTTGAACTCAAGAAAAGCGGCCAAGTGCTCGCCGGATGCCGCCCATGACGGGTTCCGTAGCAGCTAATTACAGTTTTCAATTTATGACGTATTCAAAAAAAACTTTCTACATTTCGTTCAAACCAATTTGCGGTGGAAATTTGCATGATGTTTACTTTAAATTCATCTTTCTCTAATTTTAGAAGTAACTGGGGGGTCTAATTCCTACTACATTGGAAGTGCGAACTATGTAGCTTAAAAAAAAAATCGATGAATTCAGTCAGCAACTTTTCTACGTTTCTTTAATGATACCTTCTTAAAAGGGCAAGCCTGACTTATTATGATCGCTATTTTTCGGTAATACCATTTGGATTCACTCTAGATTTAAATTTCGCATGGCGTAATGCGGTCTCCAGATCGTGCTGCAGTATTGCAAAGCACTTCGTATAATATTGTTGTATGTATTCTATCTTTGTACTAATGCGCGCAAATCCAGCAACATTTTTATTTACACATCCAAACAATTTAAAAGCCTTTTTGATAAAAAATTATACGAGAGGTACGAATAATTGCCTATCAAATTATAACTCTCAGGTCATATGGCATGCGCTAGCTGTCCTTTTTCACATGATAAAACTTTTTGACGTTTAATTCTATACCATTTTCGCTACACCGTTGAACTAAGAGATACAACACTCTGAAGTAAATGAGCGTCAACACACATCAACGTACTAAGCTGCTACTTATAATATGCAGCTAGGAAGCTTTACCCAGGGCTCCAAACACGATGATCGTTTACTGCAAACGGACCATTTAATAAACGAATAATCTTAAAACTAGTGCTCGGTCCACGGCACTGATAAATTAACCAGAAAAATTAATATTTGTATGTGCCCTGCTTCACCGAGGATGTGAATGTGTGGAGTAACCTCCTGGCTGCGGGTAAGTGGGAATCAGGTCTTTAGCTTTACGCACTACCGTCGTTGAATATAAGCACTTTGTTCGACGACACTCCTTTTTTTCCGAACTGCCGCTCTTCGTATCTTTGCCAGAGAAGTTGTCAATAGCCTCAGTTTGTCGTGCAACCGTAGGAGTCGGTCACAGGGCTCGACCTGACAACATTAATGACATCATGCTTCGGGCACATGTCTATCAGCCGTTGGAACCTAACAGCTTAGTACGCCGCCGTGTTCACGTAGTCTCTGGCCATCAGCTGGACCGAACAGTTTATCTTTGGTCCCTTGGGAGATGGGTCGTCTTCCAGTGTGGGTCCAGTGTGTCTCAATACTCTTGCAACATGTCATCTTCCTATTTCATCGAGCAGTGCTGCCGCTGCTGCTGACTGCTAGGAACCCCAAGCAGCACAAATTTAGTAGGTAGCTAGGTGCTTGTTTTAGTTACTTTTAGCCGTTTACGGTAAAAGTCTTACCTTAGTTACTCTGACCGTGTCGCCCAAGTGCAAATATGGGTTGAGCTTTATCTTAAAAAGAGAATTAGTATTGCCATCAAATGTAGCAAATATATTAATTTAAAATAAGTCCATTTCAAGACAAATTTATAGAAGGCCAATTGCTAATGGCGACGCTTAAAGAAATCTAATTAATTAATGAGGAAACAACTTTCGGCCCGACTTAACAATTAACTTCTTTTTAATGCTCATACTTGTTTTCATAACAATAATTAATTAATTAAGGGCTAATTTTATTGAAATACGTAAATGATTGTTTCACAACGCTAAAGAATTAGTAAGTAGGTACTTAGTTCATTCATATTTATAAAACAAATGCTTTTTTATTGCTTTGTTTAACAAGTATCAGCCTAACCTAACTAGCCACTAATTTGTGTCTTTTTAATGTCTGACGAGCTGGCCAGAGTCTGAGAACAGGCTTTAACTGCGTCACCTCACCGGACTAACATTATAGATAGATAGATGTTTAGTAAACCTTTTTGACAACAGTTCTTTAGTTCTAAAAGCTTGTTTAAACTATAGTTGGTAGAGTAAATTACTCTCACTAAATCGCTTACTCGACCATTACTGGTTATTCCGAAAACGGTTGGGGTACTTAGTAAGTAAAGTCGATATGCTTACGCTGTACACACAACAACGGTGCTACTTCCCTAATTAGTAAATGTGGACTTTAAGTTAGTATTTGCAATTGCACTACAATTTGCTGACTTCACTTCGAGGAGTTCGAGGAGCGCGTGGAACAATACGCGCCGCCGACGCCGGACTGTCGTCCCTAGAGACGTACGGACGGTGAGTTACCCAACCTCACCACCCACAGATCCGCGCCTACGGTAAATCGGAAAGACTGGCGTCGAGATTTTAATAAGAATCCTGATTTTATCACAATTATATTCCTTTCTATAATCCGGAATACAGGTTGTCTCGACAACTAGAAAGCGGTACCGTTACTGATCGAGGCTGACAGCGCCACCTAGTGGGGGTACGTGGCGTTGCTAGCTGTAGCATACTTTCGTGTGTGTAAAGGCGCGCACGCTAGATGTCTGTAGCTACGTAGCTTTCTTTTAATAGGTATTAGTAACTTGCATCTCTTACATATCTAAAACAATTACTTTTTGTAAAGTACTGTTACTGTTGTACTGTACTGTTACTTTAATTTGAAAACAAAACTGCCTTTTTCATACCTAATAACATAGAAGTCGCCGAAGTAGCGCCATCTGTGGTCTTATCAAGTATTTAAGTTGATTTGCAGGTGTATGATGTGTAAGATATTTATAAATTTGAGCCAGCTGCATTGACAGTGACAGTGACAGTATAGCTGCCGCGCGGACGAGAGCAGCATGTCGAGCAGCGAGTGCGCGCCGGCCGCCGCCGCCGTGAGCGTGCGCCCCGCCACGCGCGCTGACATGCAGCACATATACGACATGATACACGTGAGCGCCTCCACTAACACCAACACATAAATACCTATTATAAGTACATAATATGTTGACACAAGGTTGCATGTGCCATCTGATAGATAATACGACACTCACACTGATCACATTGTAGTTGTTTGGCGTACACATCTTTGGTTATATATTCCAGCAACGGAAAACACGTAGGTACCTATTTACCTACAAGGTTACGCTCTGGCCGTCTAAGGTATAACCATTTGACAGTTGCCATAAAACGTAACAAATACTTTAAGTACAATATTGCTAAAGGTAGCAGGTAATTTTTTAAAACGTGAGTGAAAAAATAAAGAATATATATTTCGATTTTATTATAAACCAACAAACTAAGATGATTTCAGTACATGACATCGATTCAAAAATATTTCAGCAGAATATAGAATGTCACTTTAATTGGCAACAAGATCATTCTACTCATTTAACCTCAAGTTAGTTTTAATTTTCGAATTGTCAAAATGGACAAAGTATATGCACGTTCTCTGAGATAGTACTCGCTGGTACTGTTGTTGCAGGAGCTGGCCGCGTACGAAGGCATGCCGGACGGGCCGCGCCTCTCCGTGGATGGTGAGTGCTCTCTGTTGCCTGTTGCCACTTCCTGGTGACGAATGAAGAAATACGGTCTAAAATTTATAACCGGGGATAATTATCTTTACGTAGTTACCTAGTTACTTACGCTTCGAAAGGAAGCGTAAGTAACACTTTGTGGAAGCTGTTGAGCGAGGAACTTTATTTTCTATTAGGGTACCTTCTAAATAGAACTTCACTAGCCTTAAAAATATGATATAAGTAGTTTGTAAAATATAGCTTGATACCTGTGGCGTTTGTCAGAATGACATTACATGGGGGGGGGGGCGTCTTTTGTATTTTATCGATATCTATGTCGTAATGAGTTTTATAAAAAAATTCAGAACGAAAGATGGAAGTTTAAGTCATAATAAGGTGAAAATAAAGGTTTTCTTTAAAAAAATCCCCACTATCGGTTTATTTTGCCATGCTTTATTATTATATATTATAATTTTCATACTATAATTTTATCGATATTCGACTGTCAGTTAGTTACACGTCCCTATAGCTCTTCAAAATGCATTTATAGAGTAAGCTAACAAGCAAAAATTATTTAAGAAAAATTAAATAGGTATTATTTAAATTACTCTTTTTTTACTGGTATAAAAATAAAACGCATTTTTATTGTTTTTAGAAATCCGGTTTATTTTTATACACAAACGTCGTATTTACGTTTAAAAATTTGAACTTTATTTAAAAAAATTGTAGTGAAGCTGTCTTCAAAACACACTCGGTGATGTCACAGGTATCAAGCTATATTTTATAGTAACATTGAACGTAAAAAATACGTTATATTAAAGTATACGACGAATAAACACTTTACTCTGCAAGACAACTCTAGAAAAGGTTGCATTATAATGCATTGCTAATAAATATGTGTAGCCTGAAGCGTAAAGTAGTAGATAAACTGGAAACAGGTACTAGATAGAGTGAAGTTTGACGCACAAAGTAAGGTCGCCAATGTGTGTACAGACTTGGTGGCGGACGGGTTCGACGCGCCCGCGCCGTGGTTCTTCGTACTGGTGGCGGAGTGCGGCGGCGCCGTGGTGGGGCACGCGTTGTGCAACCGCGCCTACTCGTCGTGGACGCGCCGCGCCTTCTACGTGGAGGACCTGTACGTGCGGCCCGAAGCGCGCCGCCGCCGCGTGGGCCTGTGCCTGCTGCAGGAGCTCTGCCGCCTGGCGCAGCGCGAGGGCGTGACGCGCGTGGACTGGCACGTGCTGGAGAGCAACGCGCCGGCGCTCGGCTTCTACCGGCGGCTGGGCGCGCGCGACTTGCGCGTTAGCGAGGGTCGCGCTGCCATGCGCCTGGACGCGCCGCAAATCCACGCGCTCGCGCTCGGGGACCTGTGACGCGCCTCTTCACCCATCGATCGCGCCTTATTACGAGCACTGCAGGAAATTATTTAAATTGGTATATTAACAGAATGCTAGAAATTTAATAATGAATATACATTTTGTACTTTTGAGAACATTTTTTTTATGAACTGCCAACGATGCACCATAACATAAATCTCAATGAACTTTTCAGCACACAGTGACCCAGGTTACATGCTATCCTTTTTTTCAACAGCATCCCTGTCTGCAACTAAATGCCGTTTATTACACGAATCCTAAGACTTACAAAGTGAATTGGGTGCTCGATAATCTCAGCCACGTCCCTATAGCTCTTCAAAATGGGTTTATAGGACAAGCTAACAACCAAAAATTATTTAAGAAAAAATAGAAATCTATACTAATATTATAAAGCTGAAGAGTTTGTTTGTTTGTTTGTTTGTTTGTTTGTTTGAACGCGCTAATCTCAGGAACTACTGGTTCGAATCGAAAAATTCTTTTTGTGTTGAATAGACCATTTATCGAGGAAGGCTTTAGGCTATATAATATCACGTTGCAACTATTAGGAGCGAAGAAATAATGGAAAATGTGAAAAAAAAACGGGGAAAATTGTTCATCCTTGAGGGCTTCTGTTGCGTGCGCTGCGAAAACGGTTCAAGATACACACAATATATGTATGTAAGAATTATTCCTATTGAAATGATCTAAAAAAATGTCGGCGACAGTATGTGTCTATCTTTTAAGGTTAACTCACTAGAACCGTTTTTATGGTAATCAAATTCGATCGAAATTAATGCATCAACGCAAAGCCCAAACTACTTGACGGATCGGGCTGAAATTTGGCATGCAGGTAGATGTTATGACGTAGGTCATAACATCGTAGGTCGTATCCGCTAAGAAAGGATTTTGATAAGTTCTACTCCCAAGGGGATAAAATAGGGGATGATTTTTTTTATTAAACTTTGTCAAAAATAAACCGATCGGGCTGAGACTTTACCTGCACATAGGTACTATAACGTAGGCATCCGCTAAGAAAGATTTTGATAAATTCTACACATAAGGGGATGAAATAGGGGATGTTTGTAGAAATCTTCTTAGATTTTTGACTAGCCATGACTATAAACAAGTCTCAGGGGCAAACTCTCAAATTTGCGGGTATTGACTTGAGATAACATTGCTTCTCTCATGGACAGTTCTATGTTGCTTGCTCACGAGTAAGGTCTCCCAGTAGCTTGATAGGTTTAGCGCCAAATGACAAATTAGTTAAGAATATTGTGTACAAGGAAGTTTTGTAGGCCCTAATTTTATACACTAACTTGCTAAACAATAATACTTCTTAACGCGTGCGAAGCCGCGGGCAAAAGCTAGTTATTTAAATAACTCCTGTTTTTAGTCGTCGTATTTTTAAAAAATGCGTTCTATTTTTATACACGAACGTCGTATTCATGTTTAAAAACTTGAACTTTTGAAAAAATCTTATACTATAGTAAGGCTAAGACAACATTCTATCGCGTTTCGTCCACGAACGAGGTAAGCAGTGCCTAAACTAATCTGATAGGTAATCATTAAAGCTTCCTGCTGACCGATATCAGTTTTACAACGAAATCAAATAAGATTACATTTTGATCTCGAAGATTAGATTACTTTGAAAATTTCCATGGCAACAATCGCCCGCGTTGTTGACTTTACACAATGACATAAGGACTGATTGCTTGTTTCGGAGACACGAGTTAAATTGGACCCAATCTTAAACTGATAGATGTTAACTCCATTATTAGCGAACGTCACTCGAACGGCTTTAGAAGAATAACGATTGCTCAGACGATCGTCGGCTTCGGTGTCAACCGGCGGGCTGGCGGCGGGCTGCAGGCCCTGGCCGGAGAGGGCGGCTGGCGCGCATGCGCGGGCCGGCGCCGCGCGGCCCCGTGCGCCGCGGCCGGCGCGCCAGCCGCACTCCGCGCCGGAGCGCCGCCGTCGCTCGCCGGCCGCCCGCTGGCCCTCGCTGGCCCTCGCTGGCCCACGCGACCTGAGCGCGCCGCCACTACATCGCGAGAGCTCCGCGCCGCTATACGCTCACCACAACTCTCCAGATCTCGGGAAAACTCTTTCAAAGGTCATCTTATCCGTTTTCACTAAATGATACTACCCAGTATTTTAAACTACGCACTAGAGAGATGAACCTACTAGTTATAACCAAATATTGCCAAAAGTTGTCCGGTTCGACCAAATGATAACTGCAAATGTGTGATTTTAAAATATGTAATGTGCATCAAAAAATAACCCTGTTTTTCGAGCGGATCGTTGTCTCTGTAAGTTGACATCTATTTTCTGCTGTTATGAAAAGCTTTCTTCTTGCGATGTGGCTTCGTGGGAGAGCTATCTGGTTCTTGCTGCATTATCGTAGCGCGGGCATGGCCCAAATTCTTAATACTTACATAAAATATATATGAGCGTAAAATGTTTGTTTCCCTGCTTGTGTCATCAGTACAGAGTACTCTGAGTAGAGTGTGGACAGCCGCCCGGCGCTCGGCGCTCCGGGACCAGCTCTGAGGAGTTGCTCTGCGATCGCGGCGCGGCGCTTCTTGGAGCTCTGCCCGAACGTGGCTGCGGATTATTAAGGATTTCTTATGATTTGTTTCAATCAGATCCGACTTCCGAGAATGTTTACAAATGCTTTTAAGCCGGGCTAAACACACTTAGCCATAATAATAATATATTGTATGAAGCGCACAAAATAATACTATTTATTTGGCTTTAACATTCTGCTATACGTGTTATTATTACACTAAATTGATTGCATGTTCACGTTAAACTTGCTGTAACACCACTGGAAAAATCTGTTAAAAACGGTTTTCTTGTAGGTCGTAGCCCGACGTAGCACGTTGCTTAAAAGTTCGGTCTATAAACAGTGTGTAGCATAGAGTTTTTATAAGCGATGAACCTAGTTGCAAAGAGAGTAAATGCGTGCAGACGCGAGCGGATGTCTCGGCGACATGCCCTGCATGCTGCGTGCATGCTGGGAGTGTGCCTGTCTAGATGTGTTGCTGCTACACCTACACAACATACCTGTAATATATTTATACTATAATTATATTCAAACTTATTTTAAGGAAAACTCACAATTCGTAATACTTAGAGCATGGCTTTCTTAGAGAAAGTTGTTTGTTTTTATGCACAAAAGAATAAGGCCGTGATCTGTTCGGACTCGTATAATTAACTATGTTACAGTTAAATTACTAAACATTATAAAACAAAGTCACTTTCTCCCTTAGTCCCTATGTAATGTATGCTTAAAACTTTAAAACTACGCAACGGATTTTGATGCGGTTTTTTGATAGATTCATCTCATAGTTAGAGTGATTCAACAGGAATGTTTATGTGTATAATACCATTCATTTAGGTTTCTTCCGCTTACATTGCAAACGCAGGCTGAACCCTACGAGAACTATCCAAGTAATGTACCTACAAATTGTTTGTACACATTGATAAGGTCGAAAGAAAACTCCGCGATGAGCATTTTTTTGTGATTTACTTTTTACCACAAATAATGGCCAATTTTCGAAGCGATTTTAACCAATACAGCATTAATCCTTATCCTATTATAATAACTTTCGTGAGAATGATTCATATTTAAGAGATGTATCATATAATCATATATGGTAAGTTGTCTCACTTTGAACCAGGTAAATTTCAAAGTCCCATATTGGGCTGGATTTTCAATCAATGCCTTCAATTTTTTGTGTATAGTTAGCATATTTATTTAGCTTCAATTTTGTAAAACATTAATTTCTCATATTCTTTTTAGTTTCGGCGTAAAACAGGTTTTTCTGAAAAAATATTTTTGGTTCAATGAGTACCACCGGTGGTACACATTTAACCAGGGTATGGTCCACATTGAGCCACCTTATTAACTATGTCTTCTAGATCAATTTATAAGGCAAATACTTTGTAATAATAAAAATCAGTCTTATATTTATTAAAATCACTTAAAATTGTATGATCATTTAATTGGATAATTAGCCAAATCGGGTTCCAAAGGCATCCGGAGTTTCATGGCACCTGATCTATGCAACTTAAGGGCTTCAAGCATGATGGCAGTCGAATGCCCCCTCTTTTTCTTATTGTCCCTTTGTTTCGCACCATTCTATAACGAATTAAAATATTTTTTTGAAAACACACTCATTTAACGACAGGTGGTTCACTGTGAGACACACCACGTTTAGATAACTAATCTTAAAAAAATACCGGCAAATCAATCACTTAAAACACGAATTATAGCGCTTTCCATAGCGAAATAACCGTAGAATACGGTGTACATATAAATAAATTGATATGACTTAAATGAAAAAAGCTAAAAAAGAATGAAATTGGCAAAAAATATTTACTTTTTGAGTCAGTTTGCTTTCAAATGCTCCTCACACAACCACTTGGCACACGTTCGCCACGCAAACTAGTGGGTAGGAACGGATCGTAAATACCTCTCTTTCACTCATATTAGCGCGGTTTAGCAACGTGGCGTTTTCGAGATTCGGCGGTGGTTCAATGTAGCTGCCTGGTTCACTGTGAGACACCCGACCCTAATCATGAGCTGAGCATGAGTCGAACTGACCCCTCCGCCGCGTCAGCTCATGATTAAGGACTCCGGTTGGGTCCGAAACTAGTCGGGCTATCCCGATAAATACGCGTGAGTAAACCGTTATACATCTCTTAAATATAATCCTTATCCAATTAAAAACCTTAAATACATTGTTGATTTAATATAGATTTATTTGGTTCGTCAAAGCATATGATTTAAATGAATATTTTTGAAGATATTACTGATTTGAAAATTTCGGGCCGCTAGGTTTTTAGGGGTCCTTACCCAAAGGGTAAATCGGAAACCTATTACTAAGCCTCCGCTGTATGTCTGTCTCCAGGCTGTATCTCATAAACGGTGATAGCTAGAAAGCTGAAACTTTCACATATGATGTATTTTCGTTGCCGCTATAGCAAATACTAAAAATAAAAAAAATATTAAGAGGTCCAACAAACGTAATTTTTAACCAATTTTTACTCGATCTTAATAGACAGGGAGATTAACAGACTAAAAATTAGTTTACCTACAACAAGTGTGTTTTTCTATTTATTATGGATGATAGTACGGAGCACGAGTCCGACTCGCACTTGGCCGGTTTTATGTACATCGTTCACAGTTTTTCTGTGGTATATTTAGTATTGCACCCGTGAGAAGCCCAGGCGGGTCGCTAGTCTAATGTAAAAGGGAATGTATTTTATTATCCGACTTAAAAAAGGGTGGAGATGATTAGTTTTACAGGTCTTTTACTTATATGTATACGCTTATAAAGCCTTTTAAATAGTAAGTATAGTTTAATTTACATTTTTAATCCTGCTATTGAAGAAGTATCTTTATCGGTATTGAGGTATCGTTCGCATCGCAGGTACGGTAGGTACCTACCTAAATACCTACATAAAAAAATAGTTCAAAAAATATTTTTGTAATTGTATTTCTACATTGACGCGAAGTAGTACCAATTGCGAAAAAAAAGGTTTGTAGCATCACAATCTGCTGCTGCTTGTATGATATAATTTAAAATAAAAGAGAAAAGGGAAATCATACAAATGAAAATTATTACTCAGACATGTAATAACTGCTATGAACCTACTGTAAATTGTAATCGACGAAATGAAGACCCTAACAATGTCATTGACATACAAACCGCAAGAGTGCAAGCGGTATGGTAAATTCCGTTGCCCGCGGTTTGGGATCATTCTAACCCTGAAAATCTATGTAATTAATAGGGGGTAATTGGTCAAAGTCCAGAAATCGCATTGAATTATGTGTAAATTTGTAAACGACGTAAGATTCACGTATCCAACATTAGGAATTACGGTGTTGTGCCTTTCAGCCTTCTTTGCGCTACTTGAGGGGAGGAATTTTTGAAAACCTTTCTTTGTGGGTGTTTGAATTGTAAATTCGACGTTTCCATATTGCCATAGCCTTTGATTTGAGGAATCCGTCAGGACAGGACAGTTTATTACACATAAATCGAGCATGAGCATGAACATATGCATATAAACAACGCAGGACTCGCAGGCGATCCTTATGTAGGGCTTACCTAAACACGTAGCCAACAAGGGAAGAGTCAGATTCTATCAGTTCGGGGTTCCTTATTCGTGTTCCAAGAAACCTTACTCGAGTGCATTACAAATCCATAGGAACCGACGTAGCTCTAATGTACCCATATGATATCGATCGTGGTTATAAATGTAACAGGTACAGGGGCGGCGGTGAGGCATCGTTTGATCCCGTGCAGCGGAGCGAGCGAGTCAGTGGAGCGAGGCGGGTCGCGGCGCGGCGCATGGCGGTCGTCGCGTGAGGGGCGCCATGCGCGCGCTCCTGCCGCTGCTGGCCGCGCTCGCCGCCGCCGCCGGCCGCGCCGCGCCCGCGCCGCCGCCGCTGCTGCTCGTGCTGCGCGCCGCCTGCGACGCCCCGCTCCACACTGTGTTTGACGAGGCGCGACTGCTCAGCTATGCCCCGGCGCGCGCTCTTTATGACCACCGAGCAGTGCGACTTCTGAGCTACGAAGGTGAGAAGGTGCGAATATTTATCGCTCATTTAAGCAGCAGTTTCTGGATACCAGGCATTAATATCGTTCCTACGAATCATTTAGAGACGTGCGGAGCCGACTGGAGAGTGTCGGTGACGATGGGCGCCCTCGGCGTGCTGAGCGAGGGCGGGTCTGTGGTGAGCGTGGGCAGGCCAGGCGCAGCAGTGTGCGGCGCGCTGGTGGCGGCGGCGCGCGCGCTGCGGCGGCCGCGGCCGGCGGCTTGCGCGGCGGGCGAGGCTCGCGCAGCCGCGGTGGCTCGGCTGGCGGCGCGGCTGGGCTGGCGCCGCGCGCTGCTGCCGCCCGCGCCGCCTCGCTCCGAGTGCGCCGCCGCACTGCAGCTGCTCGCCCTCACGCTCTCCGCCGCCCGCTTGGAGGTGCGCCACGCTCCGATTTCATCTGAAGAATTAACGCGCAAACCTGACGGTCAGTCACCAGCATGCAGTGTCTCGGTCCACATCGGTCCGCTCTGTTGTCTAGTTTAAAGTAAAAAAATACTACGATGATTACGTTTTAGTTGTGATCCTGTGTGCCTCTCGGCGTTCTGAAGCGGTGGGAGCGGCGGTCGCGGCCCATGACGTCGCGAGTGCTTGGCCGCTGGTGTTGCTTCTGCATGTGGAGGAGTGCGACCCCGTGCCTCTTTCTACGTTAAACAATGAAACCAATAACGCTTCGCGATTAAGCAATATCACTTTAGTAGTAGGTGAATCGTATGTGAGAAATCAAAAAAATTCAACATTTGAACATCTCGCTACAAACAAACGCATATCTCCCAATAGCCGGTGGAATAATGATCCAGACATACTTAGAAAGAATGATAATAAAAATGTGGATCCCGTTAAGCAAGAACCCGACACAGCGCGAGTGTTGCGCTCCGGCTCCCGGAATGATCATGTTGATTCATGGCTCAAACAATCAGAAATTACATTTTTTCAACGGCTCTTACTACTAACAGATGAGCGTCTTGGTAAACCGCAGGATACGGATGATCTCGGTATATATGACAAAATAATCGAAACCATTGAAAACGAAATTGGGGCTGAAAACTCAACAGTAGACATCAATAAAATAGATTTCCACTTGTATGAAAGATCAAACAGTTCACCCAGCATGTGGCGGCCTGCAGCTGTGCTTAGCACCACATCCACCAGACCGCTGGAGTTATCCGATGAGTGGATGACGACCGTGGAGCTGGTGAACGTGACGGTGTCGCTGGACACGTGGACCGCGGCCGGCGAGGCGCGCGCCGCCGCGGCCCCCGGCGCCGAGCCCAGCAGCGCCGCCGCGCTGTCCGCCGTGGCCGCCTGCGGCGCTCTGGCGCTAGCCACCAGCACGGCGCTCCTGCTGCGCTGGGTAGCCACCAGGCGTCGCCGCCGCCGACGACGCCGCGACGCTGTGCTTGCTCCGACAGACTTCACTTTCCCAGTGGATGAGCGGCGGCGCGTCGGCGAGGGCATGGAGACCATGCTCTCTTGTTGGCTGCAGCAATTGCACGAGTTCGGCGGGCCTGAGCTGGAGCGGCCCGACTTACTTAAGCAACCTCCGTGCGTGGCTCCCCGCGCACCCTCCGCGCCATCTTCCACGTGTAGCGTCAACCGTGTAGCCGTCGACCGACGCATCCGTTACAAGGTACTTACCTACTTGCAAAACTTGACCATTTTCTTGTTTCGTGGCTGCCTAACAAATAGCATTTATTTCAGGGCGATGTCGTGCACATGAAATACTTGCCGGCAACAGCTGGACTCGAACTCAAGCGTAAAGCAACTGATGTTTTGCTAGTGATGCAAAATTTGCGCCATGAAAATTTAAATCCTTTTATTGGTAAGTATTTAGAAACAATCATGTCTCTGTCTCAAAGTCATGTCTTTGTTTAGGCAAGTTTGTTTATTTTGTGCAGGGTGCCTATGCGACTTGCGGCCGGCCCTGGTTTTTGACAACTGCTGGCGAGGTTCGCTGGAGGACGTGCTAATGGCAGACGACATCAAGCTAGACTGGACATTCCGCCTGTCTCTGTTGACGGACTTGGTGAAAGGCATGCGCTACTTACATGCGTCTCCGCTGCGCGTGCACGGACGCCTGTCGTCCCGCAACTGTGTGGTGGACTCGCGCTGGGTGTTGCGCGTCACTGACTACGGGCTGCCCGCGCTTTTTCATGCTCAGGGGCTGCCACATCCCCACCGCGCCGCTAGAGGTATTTTGTAGAATACGCAAACATTTAGTTTGTGGCTAATTTAATTTGACGAATATTCTTTTATTTACTTTTATTACTGGTTGTTTCTAGATCTACTATGGACGGCGCCTGAACTTCTGCGCGAGGCATGTGCCGGCGGGCGCGGCTCTCAGCCCGGAGATGTATTCTCGTTTGCAATAATTATGCAAGAGGTGATCGTGCGGGGCGAGCCCTACTGTATGCTGGCGCTCACTCCTGACGGTGAGTGAAGGCATGAGAGTTCGTAGAGTAGGGGAAGCGGACGACGAGCACTGGCCACGGTGGTAACTGTTGCAGAGATCGTCGAGAAGGTGTCCCGGCCGCCGCCGCTGATCCGGCCGTCGGTGTCTATGGGCGCGGCCCCGCCGGACGCCGTGAGCGTCATGCGCCAGTGCTGGAGCGAGGCGCCGGACCTGCGCCCGGACTTCCACCGCCTGCACGACATCTTTCGGCACCTGCACCGCGGCAGGTGCGCACTCCAAACCACTGACGTTTACCACGAGAATGCTTATTGTATAACCAGGGAGAATATTAATCATTTTATAATGTTTCAGAAAGATTAACATTGTCGACTCTATGTTTGAAATGCTTGAAAAATATAGCAATAATTTGGAAGAGCTAATCAAAGAACGCACGGAACAGCTCGACATGGAAAAAAAGAAAACCGAGCAGCTTCTAAATAGGATGCTTCCCAGGTATTGATACAAATACAAGGTAGGTGCCCCGCGAGACTGTCTGTTACGATTGCAGGCAGTTAAGGTTTGTTTAATAAAACGGGGCATCTATCACGTATATAATAAGCGTTTACTTTTGTAAACTTTTGTTGAAATGTTGTGATATGTACTTAACAGATCAGTGGCAGAGCGGCTTTTGCTGGGGTCGCGCGTGGAGCCGGAGGAGTTCGAAGAGGTGTCCATCTACTTCAGCGACATCGTCGGCTTCACGGCGCTGGCGGCGCGCTCCACGCCCGTGCAGGTGGTGGACCTGCTTAACGACTTGTACACCACCTTCGACGCCGCTATCGAGCAGTACCGCGTGTATAAGGTGCTTGTAGGCCCTGACGTGATGTGGTCCGTGCTGTGGAGCTCCGCTAAACCCTCGCGTGGCGTATGTGGCAGGTGGAGACCATCGGCGACGCCTACATGGTGGTGGGCGGGCTACCGGTGCGCACGCGTGACCACGCGGAGAGCGTGGCCACCATGGCGCTGCACCTGCTGCACCTGGCGGGCCGCTTCCGCCTTCGACACCTGCCCGACACACCGCTGCACCTACGCATCGGACTACACACGGGGCCCTGCTGCGCCGCCGTCGTAGGGCTCACCATGCCGCGTTACTGCCTGTTCGGCGACACCGTGAACACGGCGTCGCGCATGGAGTCTACCGGCGCGGCGTGGCGCATCCAGGTGTCGGCGGCCACGGCCGAGCGCCTCACGGCCGCAGGTGGTTACCGCCTTCGCTCGCGCGGCCTCACACAAATTAAGGGCAAGGGTGCCATGCACACTTACTGGCTACTCGGCAAAGAAGGCTTTGACAAGCCGCTACCTACTCCGCCGCCACTACAGTCAGTACATTATAATTGTCTATTTCGTAATTTTGTTTAACAGGAATAAATAATTTACCGATTTTTATTTATATTTATCGTTTTTTCTACAGATCGGAGGAAGTATTATTTGAAACTGATGCCGAGAACGAGAGCGAGTCGTCCTCAGCGCCCAGCTCGACACCGCCTCCACCGCCGCCGCCCGGCAGCGCCAGTCCCCCGGCGCGCGCTGAGGTTGCTGGCGAGCCCGCCCCGCTCACCCCGCACACCCCGCTCGCCCCGCACGCCGGCGGCGCGCCCGGTGACCACAGCGTGCAGTACTCGCGATACAGGTAGCTCATAATACGTTCACGAACTTTGACGATTACCACTATTAGTTTTATTTGATTTGCTAAGAGCCGAGTGCGAGGGCTCCCACTCCAGACTCGCCATTACCTTCCAGCTGGCAAAGGAAAAATATTTTAAATAGTGAACAGAACGACAGATTTTCATTAGATTTGCCAAACGTTTATGTCACATCTAATATGGCAGTGAATCTTCTGGAGTTTACATCACTACTTTTTACCTCCTGGATTCATTAGCGTAATTATTATTAATAAGTTTAATAACACTCGTTTGTCATTGGGTCTTAAAGAATATTTTCTCAATATTCCGAAGCAATATAATTCATATTCTTGATACAATAGTACAATAATTGACAGTTTAACTAGGCAATCTGATAGTAGGCAAATGCATTTTGACGTCATTAGTATTACAATGTTACATGTACGGGATATTCGATTAAAGAATTGATCGGGACTCATTATTGTTTTATCCTCTAGGTAGTAGTTGGGTAATGCCCAGACTAATATCCCCCCGCCCGTCACGCTTGCAGAACAAGTGACGCAACAAACTCTCCAGCATCAAGCTATCCATTAATGTTTCGTACAATACAGTAAACCTTGTGCTCATGCTAAATTCATTGTAATATCAGTTACCAAAAACATTACATGATGCTGTTTCAGGCTATTCATCACAAATGAGGTTTTAATTCCACGTAATGAAGGGTTTGTGAAGTATTAACTCGTTGTATAAATGTTAGTGATGTAATGAGTGTATAACTAACTGCAGGTGTTTGGGCAACGGTCGTCGTCCGCTGCGGCGTCAGTGGTCGCTGGAGCGCGGCGAGACGCTGGCGGCGGCGGCGGCGGGCGCGGGCCCCGCGTCGGCGCCCGCGTCGCCGCCCGAGCCGCTGGCGCTGCTGGCGGGCGCGGGGGCCGCGCGCGCGCGCCGGCGCCGCGCTACCGCACGCGCCCCGAGCCGCTGGCCGCGCTGTCCGAGGACACGCCGCGCCGCCCGCTCTAGCCGACGCTGAGTCGGTGGATGCTCGCCGCCGGCGTCGCTAGATCGACAATAATTTTCGTAGACAAATCTATTTCGGCCGTCGCTACCGCCGCCCCCTCCGCGACGCTCAGCGCGCGGGAGTGGCGGTCGTATGCTAGCGGTTTTGCCTGTCAATATATTTTTTTTGTACGATAGCACCTAGGGTTCTTATTGTGATTCAACACGGGTGATTAGTGTATTTTTGAAATTTTTCGAGTACTTACCTATCTAAGTAAATACTACTATGTCTTCAAAAGTGGTTTTATTTCTTCACTATGAACATTCCACGTCTCCTGAGTCACGTAAGTGCACCATGCGAGAGGTGGCAGATTTGTTTATTTGGACTAACTGTGTTTAATGTACCTACTTCCCTCACCCGTCACAGTGTCACACCGTTGAGAGAAGTAACGCAGTACTCGACGCGTGTTTGTTACTTTATATGTTAAAAAAATAAAATGGCCTGGTTTTTTTTCCTGAGCTTTTAAGGCTCTAGTATTACACTCGATTCGTTTTTTTCTTATTTATTATGTATTTAATTATTTAAAACATAAATCAAAAAGTGAAAATTTTCCGAACGCAATACAAATTGGTAAAATGCCCCACAGCGGTTGAAATGAAACGTAACGTCATAGGGCATGTCCTGTCACTCACCTGTGATGTACTTTCAAACATTCTGGTTGTGTTGGAGAGAAACATTGGTTGTATTGCTATTCTAAGCGGTACCACATTTTTAAGTACTTTCTTATTAAATACCTTTTTTTAGCAAGTAAATTAAAATAGTATTTTCCCTATCG